>JAGKQL010000007.1:4903177-4983556 GCA_018398635.1 Cyprinodon brontotheroides | reverse complement strand
TTGTTCAGCATGGGGGTGAGTAGAAAATGAAGGCTAATCATGTTTTGGGTGTACTATTCCTTTAAGAAAAAAATGTTAAATGCTTTTAAATGTAAAGCTGAGATGAGCTTAGAGGTTGTTTGGTTGATGTCATTGTGTGGCTGAAGCATCATAACAGGGTGCCTGGTTTAACAAAGAGGAGTTTTTGACTAATTATTCTGTTTTATTATGACTACAAAAGGTTTAGGATGTGTGTAGAATAACTTTAGGATCTGTATGAATCATTTCTTTATATCTGACCATTTTGCTTTTCAATCTACTGCCTTTAGTCTGCATCATCTGTTTTTTATATATATATATCTCTTTTCTTAAAGATATTCTCAGTTTTTATAATTCATTGTGTAAAAACTGTAAATCTCATGAGTAGTTAAATTAGTTTTTGTCTGCAAATGTGTTATATGGCTGTCGCCTCAAATAAACTGAGTAAATGTGCTGTTAACGTGACCCATTAATTTTCTAACCACGTATATTTCTCTGTTCATTGTGGGTTAAAACCTCCAGAGCTCTGCTGCTGCTGTTCACCACATCCTCATCAATCACTTCCTCTTCAGTTCATAGAAAAACACTTCAGAGGTTAAACTGGAAACCAGCAGGTTTTAAAAAATTAAAATATAATCTTACCAGTGTGACTGATCTATGAAATTAGACATTTGATCTGCTGCTCTTCATTAACACAGATCAGATCTCCTGGATTTATCTGATTGATTCTCCAGGTTTCTAAAACATCTAAACAAAAGAAGAAGTCCATTTCTCACATTTAGAAATATTTACACACCGATTTTTCTTCCTCTTTTGTTGACTTCTTGCATGTCACTGTCTGTAACGTCCTATAATCAGCCTGAACAAAAAGCTCTGACAATGTTTAAGTTTATATTTTCTACTACAGCTCTTTCCTCGAAATGTGGATGTTCTTGTTAAAAGAATTACAAGTCAAAGTTGTAACTAATAGATGTTTTTACCAAATAAAACAGCAAGTCGACCATCAGTCAGAGTGAGGAAGTGGTGAGTCTCAGGAAGTAGAAGCTACATGTGTGTTCAGTAGGCAGTCAGACAGTTCTGAGGGTGAGAGCAACAGACGCACGATGGCTCAACTCAGATGGATTCAAGGGTTTTTATTAATGATCCTGCAGCTCACAGGTAGGAAGACTGAAAACCTTTGCATAGAGCTATAAATGATAGATCTACTTTATTTAGTTTCTGTGCACAGATTAAATATTTCTGGCTCTGTTTTATCTTCTAACAGTCACTACATGGATCTTCAGTGCTTCAGGAAGCAGAGCATCAGTCAGGTTTATCAGAATGACATCACTAGAGCAGACAGACTGATTCTGACTGATTCTAACAGCAGTTCTCTGGTTATACAGAAGGAGCAGATTTTACCAGGTGGAAACAATTCATGAGGTTCCAGGCTTTCTGCTGGACATGTAAGGTAGTCCAATATAACAGTGACGTTTATTTTGCTGCTTTGTTAAAAAAATAAAAAAATAAAAAAAAAGAGAGACGGGTAGTTTGTTAGCCTATATTGGATGAGCTTGGATGCAAAAGTTATTAGCTGCTGTAAGAAATCACTCCACCGATTCCTTAGTAGATCCACTGATCTCTATTCATTTACTGGATTGCCGGAAGGCGGTAAGCTTTACATGGTGCTATGCAGTCACGAGCTGCCATATTGATACTCCCTAGTTAGACAGGTCAAAAGGTAAACAATACGTGCACTACAGTATTGAACAAAAACTATGTTCTCATTTTCAGGGGGGTAAAGTCATCACTTTTTTACACATGCTGTTTCATAGCATCAGTAGATTACTGTCATTTAAGGCAGTGATTCCCAACTGGGGAAAACGCGTACCCCTATTGGTCTGTGAGTGTATTGCAATGGGTACATGAAAATATTTATTTGTTAGGTAATAGAAAAATAGGGCTGGGATTTGTTTTGTTTGGTGAAGACCCAATAGAAAAAATAAAGAAGCTTTTATCAACCAAAAAGTAAATTTTCTTATATGTTTGAGTTCACCTTCAGATTTGAAGCACATTAAAACCAAGCGGAGGGACAGACTGGAAATAGACAACAGCCTGGGATCAACTGTTTTTCACACTGATCTATTGGAGCTGATCAAAGAAAACTCAGATGTCTTGATGAAAACAATGTAGAACTTAAATAGTTCCTTATTTTATAATCAGTTGTTGTATGTTCCACTTTTATATCATCAATATTTTTGACTGAGAGGGGAACTCATGATAAGTGCCCAAAGGTGAACACAAGTCAAAATAAGTTGGGAAACACTGATCTAAGGTAAGAAATAGGCACACAACATTGCATATTCAGTATGAGGTCCATGAAGTCTATAAATGATGTAATTTAACATATCATGCACATCATTGCGAAAAAAAATAAGTGTGTTAATAGAGCATAATAATACATAGATATAAAAAATTGTAGAGGCAATAGTCTGTTAGTTGTAATAAACCCTAGAAACCTCTAGATGGTGATACATCTCACACGCTGTCACTTTAAGAGTAAATTTTAACATTTATTAAATACATTTTGATGCAATTTAAATTCAAAATGTTATACAGCAATATGTGGAAAACATAACAGTGATGAAGGTAAATTGTCTGATTTAGTGTCTTATAGTTTCTGCTATTATCAGTGATTAAACAGGAGAATCATATGGTTACATTAAACTGCTCTATGGTGACCTTTGACCCCTGTAGATACAAAGTGAAGTGGATGTAGACAAAAAAGAACCACCATCAGAGACTGGCTGCTCTGATGCTGCCTCTTTATCATCAGGGTCTAAGTTCCCTCAGCAGACATGGGCAATGTGGAGTCAATAAGTCATCTCCATGTAATGTAGCAGGTGAGTCCAATCTTCACCGTGAATTAACCTGTGCAGATTGGACTCACCTGGTTAATTGGCTGGGTAGACTAAATACATGACATGGAGATGACTTGTTGACTCCACATTGCCCATTTCTGTCCCTCAGGGACTGATATTGTTGAGTCTGCTAATTTGTTCATTTTTCCCCAAAAATCAGGAGGGACATTTCAAGCCAGTGGCAGCTAGCCAATAGAGGGCGCTAGATTAAGACGTTAAGAATAAAATTAAAATAAAATTATAAGATTAAAATGTTTCAAAATATATTGATATATATATTTTTAGATGTGAAAGATAAATATTTAATCTATAAAGACTAGTAAAGCATAATTTCATTTTTCGGTCCAGATTGGTGCTGTATTTCCGCCCTAGGGTGCAAAAAAATGTTTGCTCATTGACTCTTGTTAAAGGTTGACACTTGTTAAAGGAGAGCTCAGGGTACAACAAAGTTATGCCCTGAGGTGACAGGAACTGTTGTCACAGTTGTTGTGCGGGTGACTGACAGGCCGAGTCACCGAATGGAAGCAAACTGACCAAGGCCGTTTCTCAATTCACAAGAACGCGAGTACGAACTCACGTTCTCGTCAAGTCCAGTCTTGGCAAGAACAAAGGACAGTCTGAACTTGGCGAGAATGCAAGCACGCAGCATAGATATAGGTCAATTGGAACAGAAGCGTACTCGTGACATCACCACACGCTCGGCTCTTCTAGAGCTGCATTTAACCTCCTGTTATTAATAGATAATGATAAAGTATTTCTTTTTTCATTTAGTGAGGGAATAATGATGGATACAGTCAGATAAACACAAATCAAATGAACGTTTTGCCAAATAAAACAAAACAAAATTGCCATCAGAGCCAGCGGTCCTTCACATACGGCTATGCCGAGAGAGGGTCGCTGCAGACGGGCTGCAGTTAGCCCTGGCTGCCGTTACCCTCGGAGCTCTGCTGGATGACGTATCACGAGCACACGAGAACGCTCAAGAACGCATATTGAGAAACGGCCCAAGAGAAGCTGGAGGTGAAACCGTTCGGACCTGATCAGCCAAACAACAATATTAATCAGCAATCTAAAAGAAGATGGAGACAGTACACTCTTTCTTTTTGTAGGACCTGTTTTTATGTACAAGGCTTGGCTAACTGCATGCAGTGAGGCTATTACTTTATCCTGTCTGCTTTTTCAAAGGTGAGGATCTGAACCAGCATAGATAAAGACAGCTAGGACTGATTTAAAGAACTTTTAGAAAAGGCAAAGAAGAAAGAGCAATCTGGGCTTCACATGGAAAATAATATAATATAGTGTATTTTTTCTAGATGTTTTGTAATTTGCATATTTTGCTCTTAGATAAACACATTCTCTGAAAATAGTTTTTATAAATTAAAAAAAATGTAAAGCTGACTTAGAGCTTCTCCATTATTAAATGCACCACACCGACTTTTACACCGTATGCTCTAAATCTCTTCCTTGAAAATGTTGAAGCACCACAATGTTAGAAATTAGTCACAAAGTTAATAATAAATGGTTAAATGTTTAATGTCAAAACTTCCATTTTATGTTTAACTTGTTCAGCATTTTGTAAAAGGAAGGAGTTGTATTTAAATGTGTTTAAAATGTACCCTTTAAGCTTCTGATTACATCACTTATGTTCATTAGAATAAATTAATCATTCGCTGAAGCCTGTTTTTTGATTTCAATCTTTTTAAAAAGAAGAAAATCAGTAGTAGACCTCGAGCTCACAGTCGCCCTCATAAGAGCAACAGCGGTATTGCCTGTGTAACCGGGTTCTGCTTCACTTCACTGTACCAGGCCAGCCCAAGTAACCCCTCGACTGCATTGTGTAGTTTTTTTTGAATGAGGACAAGGAGTTTTTGGGTGATCAGGCAGTTTATTTCCTGAATGAGAACATATTGGGGTTCGAATCAGTGCATTGGCTCAGCTTCACTCAGCACACTACAACAGAGCTTTATGTTAGCTTTTTAACTTAGCACATGAAGTGTTTTCCAGCATTAAGAAAAAGTATGTAAATTGGTGCCAAGCACTCATTTACTTAATAGTCATTACACACTAATTTTCTAAGTTATAAAAAAAAAATTATCTTTCACTATGTTTCTAACTCTTTTCTACTGTGTGCTGAAGAATGCTACTCTCCTGTCATGCAGCTTTCACAGACTGGCACTGAGTACATTGAGCCAGCAGCATATAACAAGCCACACAGAGGGAGGGCGCTATTTCCCCATTGCACTGATGCACCTAAAGCAAGTGGGATTCTACAACCTAAACACTGTTACACCTGCCTTAAATGGTGCTTATGAAATGCATTTATCTGTAAATTAATACTGATTAGTCAATCTTTATTTACACAGTACTTTTATACAAATAGTTGGAAAAGAAATAAATTTATATGAGATAAAAACTAAAGTAATAAAAGCAAGATGACAAAGAACAGCAAAGAAAGAAGTTTACAAACAAAAAGGATATATAGCAAAACAAAGTTATAAATGTTAGAATACAACACAGAATTGTTTATCTGTGAAGATTCTCAGTCATCCAGGTCATGGTCAAGCTTAGAAGGTCCAGTTTAGGTAGATGTATTTGCAGTTTTCTAGAAAATGTTTCTCCTCTCATCCAAGAGGCTTCTCCAGTTCTAACTAGTGGTGTGGAGCACTGAGATTAATATAAAGTAGGTGGAACAAAGAATTAGGGGGAACAAAAGGTGGCTCTGATCCCTACTGGATTGGCCATGGGGGTCACCTGGCGGGGGTGTTAATTGAGATTAGGGGGTTCTGATGGGTCGTTAAGTCCCTTGTCAGAATGGTTTGGGTCTCATGTCTCATTGAAGAATGAGTCAAAGAGAAAATGCTTTCACTTACTTACAAAGTACTTTTAGGAAATGTTGGATCATCATCTTGATTATCCGGTCAGAATCCAAGGAGTTATGTTTCTTAGATAGTATGCACAAAGAAGGAACGATGTTTAATAATTAACCAAATTTATTCCACTCATGTTTACTGTAACAAATTCCTTGATGTTAGCACAAATTGCAGAAGAAGGGTGACAGTGCCATTGGATGTAGGAGTTTGCCCTGAAATCAAAGGATTGACGGTTTCAAGCCCCGATTCCGACTTTCATTGTCGTTGTGTCCTTGGGCAAGACACTTCACCTGCATTGTCTACTGATGGTGGTCAGAGGGCCTGGTGGCGCCAGTGTACGGCAGCCCTGCTTCTGTCAGTGAGCCCCAGGGCAGCTGTGGCTACAATGTAGCTTGCCACCATCAGTATGTGAGTGTGTCGTGAATGGGTGAATGAATGTAGTGTAAAAGCGCTTTGGTCAAGTTATGACTTGAATAAAGGCGCTATACTGTATAAGTACATGCCATTTACCATTTACCAAGATCTCACCTTCTATCTTAGGCCCTTTTTACATCTTGACAATTCAGCTGATAAACCAGCTCAAATGGCCCAGAGCCCCTGCATACTTTCCAATTTTATCCCAAAGTCAACCAGGAGGTGTCTCCCCCAAAGCAGCCAGTCAGCATTCAGTCCTTCTCACACAGCCTACAGTATTATGCTAGAGCCTCTCTGTTCATCATATTTCAACATAAGAAGGTCCATAACGGTTATTTAAAACAACATAAAATAAAATTAATTAATGTTTTATTTTTTTCCCAGCTTTTATTGCCATTCCACTGTCACAAGTACAGAGCAACGAAATGAACTCTCTACATTTAACCCATCCCCTTGGGGAGCAGTGGGCTGCCATTGTGTGGTGCCCAGGGAGCAGTTTGGGGTCTTTGCTTTAGGACCCAGAGTGGCAGTCTGTGGGAGTTGGCCTTGAAACCAGAGAGTCTGGATTGCAAGCAAAATGTTCTAACCACTAGGCCACCACTCCCCATTATTGATCTCACACTGCAGAAATTCACCTCTGCATTTAACCCATCCATTTGGGAAGCCGTGGGCTGCCGTTGTGTGGAGCCTGGGGAGCAGTGATTAGAGTTTTGCTCAGGGACCCAGAGTACAGGCTGTGAGGATCGAATCAGGTTACATTCAACCTTCTCAGAGCACAAGCACACTGCTCTAACCACTAGGCCAACACCTTCTCCCAATCTTCACCAGAACACTACCAAATAGATTGACCTCTCAACTGCCCTCTCCTGACTCATATATCAAAGAGGAATGTGGCCAAAACACCTCTGAAAGGGGGTTAAGGACCCATCAGAACCCCTAATGACCATTAAAGGCTGGTTTATACTTGGAAACCAGGTTGTCTGCGTGCGTGTTGCAGTAAACGCAAATGTGCCCGCGCCCGTTCCACAGACACTGCTACACCTCTCCAAAATTGTAGGTAAACACAGACAGTGCTGAAGAAGGGAGGCCACTGGTTGGTAAAATCTAAATCCGCTCACAAAATTGCCCCCACTTCTTCACCGCCTCGGCCGTATCTAAACCCACAGCTAGTTCCGGATTGTCCCTCTGGCGTTGTGGCGTGGAATAACATAGCGCAGACCACGCTTCAATATTGGGCATAAATCAAAAATATCTGCAACACACAGCTGCGGGAGGATAACCAGCCCCTTGGAAGAAATACTACATAACTAAATGTGCCTACATCCCCCAGCCTCCAGCACTTTTTGGTTTTATCACCTAAACAAAGGGGGTGATGGCAGCAGCACAGCTGATATATATAGTATATAATTCTACAGTGCTCCCCACCAACAGTTAGAACTGATGAAGGCTCTTGGCTGAGAGGCAAAACTTAGTCTGGAAAGCTTCACATCCAGTTGATTAAATTGAACTTTCAAGCTCAACAGAGAATATTTAATTTTTACAAATATTTTGCTTTAAAGGTCAGAATAAATGCAACCATGTTAAGGTGAGGTTGAGGAAAAAAATCTCCAAAACATAAATCATAAAACTTGTTGGAAACACGTGAATAAAGGCATCTTGAGTTTTTAGGGCAGTGAGAGCACGGGACTACCGTGATTTTCCACGACCATAAAGGCTTACCATTACTAAAAGGCGCAGTCTCAGTTATGTGTCGTTTACTGTATTTAAGCATAGACAAGTGCGGGATTATAGGGTGCGGTTTTTATATACTGGTACATATCCTCTACTACACGTTTAAATACCTGTGCTGCATATTTAAAAATAGAGCGAGGACAAAACTGAGGTATGTTTGTGCTTTATTCATGTATTTACTTAGCAAAGCATTAATCAAAACCCATCAAGTCATACATCCTCTCGTTTCTGAGATTAAACAGGCAAAGCGTAAATCGGACATGCCACGCCTTCTTTACGTGGTCAGGATTCTACTTTCCGTTAAAGCTCCTCGAAATTATACAGTGTAGTTTAAGCGAAAGCTGGAACAACAGTGCCAGCAGACATTTGGACTGAAGCATCCGGCAGATCCATCCGCAAACTGTAGGCGTAACTTGCCCAGCGCCCCCCACTTTCGTGGAACTGGTCTCGGCCGTGGTCATCTCTCGCACGCTCAGCTTACTTGGAACGGCCGGTCTCACCGATGTCAAGCGATTCAAGTTCCTTTAATCAGACCTCCCGGAATAACAGCGAAGCACAGCTCTTCGGTTATTCACCCAGGTTTCTCAGACTGGCAGCGTGATGGCACGCGATGGAGTCACAGATTAACTGGCGATGGTTTTGTGTGTGGAAAAACACCTGGTCTCCCCACATACACCTCCCTCAGCCACTCTTTCGCAAATCACCTCATCCCATCCAGCGCTTGTTCATTTGCCTTTAGCCAGAAGACTCCGGCTGGAGGGTCTCTTTTGGTTAGGCAAAGTCTTTCTCTTAAAATGTTACAATAGGCGGCCAGTTTCTGTCCATGGCTAACCAATCCGGAGCTACTTTAACGCTCTCGCGGGTGGTCTAAACAAACCAGCGTCTGCAAAGTAACAACACACATGAGGCAGAAGGCACTATAGGGCAGGTGACATTGCAGAGGGAAAAAAGCCGCTTAGGATGCATTCTTATAGTGAAAGCGAAATCGCTGGTTTATGAAGGTATGGAGGCCTCGGTCCTTGATGCCGCTTAAACAACAGGTTCAGCCCAATGGATTTTCTGTCTTTTCACTATATAAATAAAGTCCACTGGTGGCACAAACTTATAGACAAAAATAGTCACTGTTTACCAATGTGTTAGATTTAGGATACCCCTGAATGTTTCATTTAAACTAAACTTCATATTTCGTAACATTTTATAGAAAATGTCTTTTATTTCAAAGCTCATTAATGGGTGCATTTTGAACGATAAAGGGTGTCCAAAAAATGTTTTCCTGAATGAGTTGAGAACAAAAAAAATGTGAAACACTTGAGATCTTTTATAATGCATTTCCTCACAGTTTGACAGCTTAGTTTGCAGCACTGAGAACCAGCAGAGCTGAGCTGCTACCCACATTCTCCGCAAACAACCTCCTCCTTCAGTTCTCATGAAAGCCTGAAACTTAAACTGGAGGCAAGAGCAATCATAGCTATTAATCTATTATAAGTTTATGCTTTTCTTGCTGCTAATGCACATGTTGAATAAGTTTGACTCAATGCTAAAACTAAAAGATAAAAGATGACTTCAAAAAGTCTTGTTTCTAACTTCATAACATGTACGCATTCAGTTTACTTCTTCTTTCTGGTTCCCAGAAACGCCTTCATCTCAAAACATGTTTGAGGCTGAACACGATGTTTACCAAAAGGTTTTTATAGAAATTTACTTTAACCCCTTATTTATTTTAAAGATTTATAAAGTAAATCAATGTTTTTTTTTCATGTTAGAATTTTGAAAAAAAAGAAAATTATTATTTATTTAAAATGTATAAGATGTGAGGAAGTAACGCCTCTTATACAGGAAGTAGAAATGACCTTCAAAAGGCGGCCACTATCTGACAGTTTAGTGCATCAGAACAAGAAAGACAAACTGAGAGGAGCAATGGGTGAACTCAGATGGATTAAAATTTGTTTCTTTCTGATACTAGAGCTTCATTCTACAGGTAAGAAAATATAGAAATAGGTCAGATATATAAATGTATTAAGGATATTTATTCTGCTGTATTTAGTAAACAAAGGCTACATTTATCATTCTACCATAAATCAACTAGTTTCTGTCTTTAAACCTGGAAAATGATAAAGAAACATATTAACAATATTGTTTTAATACTTGAATTTTAAAATGTTCAAACTTTGATCGTCTAATTTTGTCTCTTCCTGTTTGTCAACAGTGTTTGCAGATGAAGCAGCTGTTTTGATAAGATCTGGAGATACTGTGGTTTTGTCCTTGCCAATGTTTGATTATTGGTCAGACAAACTGTAATAGCACCACATGGATCTACAGTTTAGATAGATTCTTGGTAGAGCTGGTTAAACTGGGACAGATTGACCCAAGTAAATCAAACAAACTGAGTTTAGAAAGCTGTTCTCTGGTAATAAGGAATGTCACAGTGGAGGATGCTGGTTATTATCAATGCCAACAATACAAATCTGGAAACAAACCAGATCATCACATCCTGGTTCATCAGTCTGGAGTTGATCTGTCTGTTGTCCACAGTGAGTATTAATATGAAGTAATTTATATCTTTTATACAGTTATATTATTTTTTTTTCACTTTACCATGTAATAAATACTTTTTCAGAAGGATGGAAACTCATTTATAGCTACAATATGTGACTTCTGTATGTTTTGTGTAAAATGTCTCCTACTGTTTCCTCATCAGTAACTAAACAAAGGGACACAGATAAAGTGACATTAACTTGTTCTGTGAAGACATATGGATGGTGTGATTACAAAGTGAAGTGGCTGCATAACTGTCCTGCTGGAGCTACAGATGTGAAACACTGTGAGTCAAAACAGCCTGACTGCTCTGCTGCAGTTTGTTTTATTGAGCAGTCCTACATGCAGAGGTGTGAGTTCAGGTGTGAAGTCACACATGGTGAAACCAGTCAGCTCTTCAACTTCAACAATTCGTCCCTGAAAAACAAATCAGGTAAGAAAACTTGTTGCTTTACGTCAATTACATCATTGTGAATCTCTGATCTCACGAAATTTGTTGTTTGCATGTAACTATTGTTGCTGCAAATGGGAAAACATGAACATTTTAACTTTTTGGTTTTGTTATTATCTTTGACTGAAGTTGAAACAAAAGATGGAACCACATGCAGCCCAACCAGAGAAATAGAAGAAAGCACAGAACCAGGTCCAACCACAAAAGACTCATCATCTAATGGAGGTAAAGATGCTGTGATGCTGTTTCTTGGTTGCAGTTTTTTTTCTCTCCATTAAACTTTTAAACTTGTTTTAAGTGTTTAATGAAAAAAAACAGCATTTGTATAGATCCCCATGAAGACTCATTTGATCATTTTTAAAAGTCTGTATCACAGAGCTTCAGATTCAGATATTTTGTCTTTGAAAAATAATATATCATCACTTAGCTTCATCAAACAATTTACCTACTTGAAGATAATTGTTCTCTCAATACAACCAAACATTATACAGAGAGCAACAGATAAAGTATCAATTGTTCTATGAACAAACTCTCCTGATAACAGGGTCTGATACAAGAAAAATTGTTTTTTTCCACATATCCACAGATGCCTTAACCCAAAAAATACCCATAAAACCAAGGTGTTTCATTCAATGCAAAATATGGCTTCTTCATTAACGACTCAAGGAATGTGGGCCGGGGTCTTTCAGCATGTTTGCATGTTCTTCCTGAGCATCCGTGGGTTCTCTCTCTGGGTACTCCGCTTTCACTCCCACAGTCCAAAAAACATGACTGTTGGGTTAATTGGCTTCTCTAAATTCCCCTTAGGTTTGAGTGTGTGTGTGAATTGTTGTTTATCTCTGTGTTGCCCTCGCGATGAACTGGCGACCTGTGTCAGGGTGTATCCCGCCTCTCTGTCTGTAGACAGCTGGAGATAGAGCACCATCACCCGACTTGGGATTAAGTGTGCCAATAAATGGATGTGGATGGATATTAAAATAATTTTTTATATTCATTTACATGTATTTATTTTCAGTGATGGGGGTAACAGCCGTTACCTTTTTTTAGTAGCGAGTAATCTAACTAATTACTTTGACTGTAACTATAATGCGCGATTACTATTGCTGTGGCACCCGTTACTGGCGTTACTCCAGGGGTATGGCACAATTAACCTTTTTCATGATAGGACTGCGTGTGATGCGTGCCTTGTCATGAGAGAGAGGGGAGGATGAGATTGGCTGATAATTGAGGAATTATAGTGAGATCACGTCTGTCAGTTGGGTAGGTGGGTGTTTCGCTGGCGAGGGTGTTACGTACAGCACACACAGAGATGGAGAGTGAGGAGGACTCCAACAGCAAAACAGCGTTTTCCAGATGGAAATCCCGGTTTTACGTCGATCGCGTTCCCCATCGAATACGGTTTCCCCTGCATCTCGCTGGCGCCGGCGACGCGATTCACTTCGCATGCTGCGCTAAAAACGCGTAACAGCAGCCCTTTGCTTTCGCGCCACAGGAACTATGGGCGTGAAGCGATCAAATCTTAGCCTATATGCAGAAAGTTGCAATAAATGCAAAACTGACAACAGTACTTGTCTTTGTCGCCCATTCTATTCAGCTGGCTTTTTGAAACACACGCAATAGATGGTGGGGGGCGGTTGGTGAGGGTTACAAGAGCGAGAAACAAAAGCAAAAGTAACACAATAGTTACTTTTACTAGTAGTAACTAGTTACTTTTTTTTGTGGAGTAACCTCAGTTAGAAACCTTTTGGGAGAAGCTTAACCAGTAACTATAACTAGTAACTTTTCTTCAAGGTAACGCGCCCAAGACTGTTTATTTTTTTCTCTTTTCATACTGTTTGGTAAGATTTCACCAAAAAAAAAACAACACAACTTTTATTGCCTTATACTTTGAATAAATCATAGCGACATCCATAGAGCTAAAGTGAAATTGTATAAAAAAGGCCTTCAAAAGCTGGTCTGAATTTATTTTCTGGTTGGTTTTTTCTTAGGAGTTCCATACATTTCTACAGCAGTGGTTGTGGTCATCATCTTAATAGGTGCTGGGGTCGTCATTGGATGGAGAACCAAACGTGAGAACCCAAAACTTATATCTTAATATATATACAATATTAATAGGAAAATATTATCACTCTAAATGTTTAAACCGAGCCTGATGTTTTACAGGAAATAAA
The DNA here is from genome assembly GCA_018398635.1 of Cyprinodon brontotheroides. NCBI lineage: Eukaryota > Metazoa > Chordata > Actinopteri > Cyprinodontiformes > Cyprinodontidae > Cyprinodon > Cyprinodon brontotheroides. Next base: position 4,970,466 of record JAGKQL010000007.1, on the reverse strand, counting down.
CGGCGGGTGCATTATAATGCTGTGAGTGTAATCACATCTTTAACCAATTAAATAGGAGCTCTTTGAAAAAAATTAAACAGTTTTCCATCTGGCTGTTTTCTTTGTTTAGGATCAGAATTTCAATCCTCCAGCGTCTCCCACTGGCGGGGAATCCAGTTATGCGACGGTAAGAACAAACACAAGCCTAAATACACGCAGCTATTCATGAAACTCTGGCACATCTTGTGTTTTGCAAGCAATAACTAACACTGAGCAGTTAGATATTAAAATAGCTGCTAAATCCAGAAACAGTACAGATTGAATATCCAGTAATTCCACATTTCACAGAAATAAAAGTATATCTTTCTTTTGCAGCTTAATCCTGAAGATGTCCACTATGCCACCATTGGTGAAGCTCAAGTAAGATTTTATTTAACTTTGACTTCAGCTAATATGTCGACACATAACACTTAATTTTCTCTCAGCATTTCTTCCAGGTCCAGATTTATTCTAACATGAAATGGATAAAAAAGATAGAGGAGGCCATTGTATGGTGTAGGATGGTCTAAAAAAGAGAACATCAGGCTCTTTTTAAAGTCAGAAAATGACCGATCAAGTTTATGTTGGATGTGTGCAAAGAGGAAAGCTTAGCTCATTTAAAAAAAGATGTCTGAGCAAAAATTCTAAAGATCAGGCTGAGGATTGATCAGCAGATCATAGACACTGTTCAGAACGATTAATAATCTTTTAGCACAACATGAATCTAAACTTTTATTATTTACACCCCAGAGCATGAGACATGTTTGCCATAAACCGAATACAGCACTTATTAAAAAAAACCTAGACATCTTTGAAGAATGAGGGTGGCTGTGTCATGGCCCTCCATGTTTCTTTTTCTCGTTAAATGTAAAAAAAAAAAATAATGAAAAGGAAAAAAAAAGAAATAACTGGGTTGAAATAAAGCAAATTTTTTTAGTCAGACTAAAAGTGTCTCATCTAAATGAAATCTCTTTATCAGGTTGCTGGTGACGAGGACACAGTGACCTACAGCACTGTTGGAGCTCCTTCTATGTCTGTTGCAGCCTCTTCTCCTGACAACCCCCATGCTGTCATCTATTCCCAAGTCAGAAAGGTTCAAAGAAAACCTTAACAAGTGATGGTTTGTGTCAAGTTGATGGCTATGAATGAGTAAAGGAAAAATATTATCATAGTTTTATTTCAGCTTGCTAAATTGAGCCTAAAGCAGGCATCCCCAAAGTCAGTCCTCAAGGGCCGCTGTTTGCAGGTTTTCTTAAATGAAAGCTCATTAACAGGGTTTTGCTCAACTGCAATCATCATAATCAGCTGTGCTAAAGCAGGGGAAACCTCTAAAACCTGCAGGACAGCGGCCCTCAAGGACTGATTTTGGGCCTGGCCTAAAGCATCTTAGATCAGAGTTCTGCACTGGGTCGGGTACCTGCGGGTATCCAACAGGTACCCGTATAAAATGTACAGCTACGGGTAGAAAAAAACCCCTGTGAGATTTCACATATCATAAGTTACAGCATGAATAAAATTTACTATTTATATTTTATAGTGGGGAAGTGTTGGCCTAGTGGGTTAGAGAAGTGCGCTTGAGCTGTGAGAAGGTTGCAAGTAGCCAGTTTGATCCCCTCATTCTCCACTCTGGCTCCCTGAGCAAGACCCTTAACCCCACACTGCTCCCTGGGCGCCACACAATGGCAGCCCACTGCTCCCCAAGGAGATGGGTCAAATTGCAGAGAGTGCATTTCCCCATTGTGGGAGAATAAGAGAATTTATATTTTACATTACAGTACATTTATTATTTCTTAACATCTTAATAAATAAATTGATACAAGATTGTCCAGTGGTGCAAACGTTCTTAACTTTGGTTAATTTAGAGCTGTTAATCTGTGAGCACAGATGTTCTTTAGCATTCTGCTGCGGCTGGAAAAATAAAGCATGTTGTGTTTATGCTTTAAAACCGCTGTGTGTACATTTTGTAATCATGGGTCTTTATTACTTTTTTACTTTATTACTAACGGGTCTATGTGGCTCTGGGTTTTAAAGAGGGATTATTGCGGGTAATGGATAGGGTTTCCGTTCTGAACTCTACAGGTGCAGCCAGATAGTTTTGAAAAATCGGACCCGTGCAGGACTCTGACTTAGATAGTCTTTAAACCATTTATGGCTTAGCTCCAAAAATACCTTACAAGCTTGCTATCAATGGATCCACAACCAAGACCTCTCAGGTATTCTGGCTCCAATCTACTTTATCTACCCAGAACCAAACATGGAGAAGCAGCTTTTAGTTCTTAAGATCCTTTAATCTGGAATAAACTTCCAGAAGACTGGGAAAGCACTCAGTCTCTCAGTTGTGTTAAATTAAGACTAAAAGCATATTTGTTTAGAGTGGTCTTTCACTAGGCTATCTAAGCATTATTTATTAAGCATTTAGTCCAAAATTCTTATCATTTTCTCATCAATCGTTTTACCATTATTTGTTATATTATCATGATGTTTGTTTCTCTATTTTATCTTTGTGTCAATATTTCATTGCCTTTATGCCACCTTAATGTATTTTGCTTTTCTTATGTACAGCAAGTTGAATTGTCTTTCCACAGATATGTGCTATTATAAACATTTTAAGACAGTTGAATGTAAAAGTTTGCTTTATTTTTGTTCTTAAAGGTGTAACTATACAGTAGTAGCCATTCAAAATTTCCCCACTTTCCTCGATTGGTCCTTGGCTGGTCCCCTAAAATTTTTTTTTAAAGATCAATCTTTGTACTAAAATCTTCTTTATGTCATGTTTGTAAAAATATGCAAAGGGGGACTCCAGTGGCTGGAACTTGGAGGAGATTTAAGCTGGGAGTTGGAGAGAAGTGGGATGCCATTCAGCTGGTGTTTGACTATGAAGAGCCATTTTTTAATGGCTGCTACTGTAATTTCAGAGGTCTAACGTGATTTATCATCCACCTGCATCCAAATCCTCCCATACTTAGTGACTTAAGATATGCTGACCAGCTTTGGGCTTCTGAAAAGGAGGGGGTCACCTTTTTTTTTTTTTTTTTTTTTTTTTTTTTTTGCGCGGGGATAGTGGGCGGTAGCCGTGGCCCTGGTGCTTCCACGGGTAGGCGGGGGAAGGACAAGGTTGCGGGCTACCCCTGTCACCGAGATTCGGTTTCCATCGCACTGTTCCCTCCTGGCTCCCTCCCCCCCTCCGGCAACTTTCCCCGGATCTTACGGCTCAGTTCTGCTGCACTGTAGTCGACCAACATCCCAGATGATTTGGAAATTTCCCCGAGACATTTTTTTAGGTATGAAAAGTAGGACATGTCCGGGAATGACAGGACATCTTGTCACCCTACTAAAGATCAGCATCATTACTGGCAGCCATAGAACAGCATTAGGGGACGGACTTTAGCTCATGTTCCATCCTATCCCATGTCCATTACGGCCAGTAGTCTAGTTTTAAAAAACAGAAATCAAAAACATAATACATAGCCTAATTGATATAGTCTATTAAGATGAAGCACTATGCATGCTATGGTTGTTACATGTCAGGTATGCCGTGGTCATTGACCCTGACCAATACACCTTACAGTAGAACTGCCAGTAAGTCAGTCCTCCTGTAATCTGTCATGGTTTCCACTGCCCCTACATAAGTTAGGTGACAAATGCAGAGGACAAATTCTACCACTGGGGATCAACAGCTTCATAGTCAACATGGTGAGCCATTTCTTTTAGTTTTATTTACTTTTACTCAGGGTTACTCGTAAAGCCCACAAGCCTCCAAATTTGGGAAAGGGAAATAATATTGCCATTACTGTGAATATAAAGTATGAATTTTATACATTCATTAATAAAATATCACAGAGGGGCATGGTATGGGCAGATAATCATTTAAGAAGAGGGATGATTTTTAAGATTTTTTTAAGAAGGGGATGCCATCCCCCCCTCGTCCCCCCTCAACTCCAGTGCTCATTACGGCTATGCCTAAACTTTTATTAATTGCCTTCCACTTTATCCAGGACTAGGTTTTGCAAAGGTATCAGTCTCAGCAGAAACGCCTAGACTTCCCTCATCTCAGACGCCTCCCATGGGCCCCTGTCTAGTGGGGCCTGCATGGATTGAGGCGTCCAAGATGAATCCAAACAGATATCTGAGTCCTCTCAGGTGACTCCTCTGTATGGAGCAGAAGAACTTCCTTTAAGATCTATCAAGAATAGGGATCTGTAAAGAATATGCTGGAAGCGTCTGAGATTAAATATTATATTTTAAATATTTAATACTGCTCATAATTTATGGCATAATTCTCATCAAAATATAATATAAAGCCATTCACCAACATATTGGGTTTTCTCTATTTTTAAAAATAAGGTTAAAAAATAGTGCAGCTTTATTATTGGTCTTGGACCCCCAGGGGTCAACATTAGCTGTTGAAAGCAGCAACACTAAGGATGAAGGACTAAACCAACAACTACTACTTTTAATTCTTTTAATAAAAAGATCCACATTGCAGAAACAAGCTGCTTTGAAAAATATACATTTTCACATTGTGAGGTCTTTTCGTTCAGGCTCATTTTAGGACATTATTACAGTGACGGGCGAAAAAGTCTACAAAAGCGGAAGAAGAGCAGCGTGTGAACATTTTTATAAATGTTGAGAAAAAAAATGCACTTCTTTGTCTTTGTAGTCAACTGAAGAGGAAGTGACTGATGAGAATGTGGTGGACAGCAGCAGCAGAGCTCTGGAGGTTTTAAAGCCACAATGCACAGAGAAATATATGCAGTTAACACATTGATGGGTGTCATAAATGCACACAGCGGCTCAGTTCATTTGAAAGCTACAGCTATATAAAAGCACATTTGTAGACAAAAACTCATTTGGGACTACTCAGGAGTTTTACTCTTTTAACACCCTGAATTTTACAAAATTTAGAAGAACATCTTTTAAAACATAGAGATGTAAAAAACAGAACATGCAGACTAAAAACAATAGAAAGAAAAAATGTCAGCAATAAAGAGATGATTTCTATAGATTTTTGAAGTTTTTCTACAAACATCAAGACCAAAACAATTTTAGTTACGATAAAACTAGAATAATTAAAGAAAAACTCCTCTCTGAAACGAGAAAGCCTGTTGCGATGCCTCAGCCACAAAATGACGTCATCAACCCCAAAAAAACTGTCAGCTCATCTTAGGTTTACAGATACAAGTATTAAAAATATCTTTATAAAACACTTTATTTCCAAAACCTCACATCATATACAAAGTTGCCACACTGATCCTGTAGCATAACAGAGTTGAACAAACATGAATACTTATAGTTTCTGCTTTGTGATACTACAGTATAAGGTGATATTTCTCCATGTTAAATTTAAATAATTCGACCACAAATACTCAACCTTGACTCAAATATTTATACAAATTTGACATCATCAAGAAAAGGATTTAAAACAAACTTTTGCAGACTCCTCAGGTGTTTTCATTGTTCACTCCTTTGCCCATCCCACTGGAGAGTTGGACAAGCCACTCGAGGGGATTCCATCATTCTACTGGGGGACTTCAGCACCCTGTGGGAAATGACTGTGACTACTAGAGAGCTGTGATCAGAAGGAACGGAGCTTCAGTTCTGAACCCGAGTGCTGGTTAATTATTGGACTTCGTGTGTAGTTAATGGATTGTCCATAACTTAGACTTAGACAACTTTTGTTGTTTGATTTTTAATGCAAATCCAATTTTTGTTTTTATAAAGCTTTCAGACAGTGAATGAGCAGCAGCTTAGCATGGAAATGAAGATTTCCATTTCATAAAATGAAGCAGTGATCAAATGTATAAACAGTGTGGGAGAAAAAACATGGTGCAAAAACACATTGATATGGAAGTTTAGAGCATTTCAAGACAAATATATATTGTGCAAATATGTCTGTGACATGATTTTGGTTTTTCAACACGTTCAGAGAGTCTGATGGCAGTGGGGGAAGAAGCTGTTGCAGAATCTGCTGGACCTGCATTGAATGCTGCAAATTTTCTTTCCAAGGGAAGCAGGCAGAAGGGTCCATGAAGGCAGTGTGAGGGAACAGTGATGATGTTGCACGGGCTTGGGACAAGAATGCTGCGATGAAATGTCTTTGAATAATTGTTAATATTCAACCTTTATTGATCACACTGGAGAAGGTACCTCTGCATTTAACCCATCCTCTTGGGGAGAGGTGGTGCCATTGTGTAGCTTTTTGAGTCAATGATGTTAGGTTAAAGGGATACCTCAGTGACAGAGTGGCAGTCTGTGGTGGGGCTTTAACTCAGAACCTCTTCATTCCAAGTGCCCTCTCACTTTAATGGAGGAAAGATGAGCCCCAATGATCCTCTGCTGTTCTCACCACTATACTGACTTTCTTCAGTCTGAGGCCCGTCCACAGAGTCAACGAACGGCAGCTAATATTTTTAGAACTTTATGCCCAAGACAGGAGGCGTAAAATAAATGTGATTGACCACATGAATGCATGAAACGCTGCAAAATGTACCAGGCCTGTAGGTGGCTGTGGTGCCAAAGCAAAATAAGCGAAAGAGCAGGCATGAAATGTTGGGCATCCTCAGTGATATTCATACAACAACCAAACCGGAAAACCCGGAAAATGGCAGTCTTGGAACCCGACAAGCGGTGATCTCAGGAGGTGCTTCCAAGAACTGTAGCCAAGTCTATATTGCTCTGTTCTTTCTGGAGATATTCCAGAAGAAAATACTGTTGTAAGCCGACAGCGGGGTGAGTAGCATGAGCACCAGCCATTCAACACCAGTCACGAGCGCCATTGTTGTTGCTGATACTGTGTATGGCGCGCTCGTGTTTTAGGCGTATTTGGGCATCTGTAAAGAAAAAAATCGCGGTCAGACCTTAAAAAGAGATGGAAGCCTTGGCAGTTCAACTTCCCCGCGAAGGCTGAATAAAAAAAAAAGATTGTTTACAACCCGGCATGCAGACGGGCTGGGATGAGAGGAGGCTGGTTTGGTGAAAATTTGTGAATTTAGGCCGGGGTTTGACCGTTGTGGGTTCCAGTCTGAGGCGCTGCAGCCTCCACACCCACCCAGTGAGACAGCTGGTCAGAGCACGCCTCTATGGTGCTTCTGTAGAAGGTGGTGAGGATGATGCTGGGGAAGCTGGGCTCCCCTCATCCTCTGCAGGAAGTACAAGCGCTTCTGTGCTCTTTTGACCAGTGAAGTGGTGTTTATCATTCCAGGTGAGGGTTGTCTGTTATATGCACCCTCAAGAATTTCAATTGCTGCTGTTCACCTCTACGGCTGGGCTGTTGTTGAGCAGTGGAGCGTGGTCAGGCTGGTTCTTCCTGAGGTCAACAATGATCTCCTTCCTCTTCTCCGTGTCAGGATCAGGCTGTTATCTCTACACCAGCCCACCAGCTGTTCAACCTACTCTCTGTAGTTCTGGTTGTTGTTGTCTCTGAAGAGGCTCACCTCCGTGGTGTCATCTGCAAACTTCACTATTTGATTGGTGGTGAACCTGGGCACTCAGTCATGTGTCAGCAGAGTTAACAGCAGGGGGCCCAAGAAACAGCCCCCTGCATATGGGAGCCTGTGCTTAGATTGATGACATCAGAGGTGTTCTGTCCAACACACACTGACTGAGGTCTGTTTGTGAGGAAATCTAGCAGCCAATTGCAGAGGGGTGTATTGAAGCCCAGCTGTTCCAGTTTCCCTATCAGATGCTGCTGGGGATGATGGTGTTAAAAACTGAACTGAAGGGTCCAGGAACATTATCCGCGTATGGATATTTTGTCCCTCAGGTGTGCTAGGCTCAGGTGAATAGCAGAGGAGATGGGCGTCCTCAGTGGAGCAGTTCCGTCACTAGGCAAACTGGAACGGATCGATTGTTGGGGGGAGGCTGGAGATGATTGTGTTCTTTAACCAGCTTTTCGAAGCACCTCATCATGGTGTGAGTCAGTGCAAAAATTTGGTAGTCATTAAATGAGGTTACCTGAGGCTTCTTTGGCACCTGAATGATAGTGGCAGACTTAAAACATGGTGGCACTATGGATTGTTTGCGCAAGGTGTTAAAAATGTCCATGAGGACACCAGTCAGCTGACCTGCACACTCCTTGAACATCCGCTCAGGTTTTTTATCGGGGCCTGGGGCTTCAGCAGTTCACTCTCCTCAGTCTTCCACATATCAGCTGTCTTTAATTTAGAAATTTAAATAATGTAGTAAAATCACATTTTTGCAATGTCATTTATCATTGTTAGTGATTATAAGCTCTGTATAGCTGCTGAATAAAATGATCTGAATCTAAAGTTTTAGACTATATTCTATAATGTTAGGCCTTAGTACAACAAAATTTCAATATTTCTGGTAATACTGAGGCAGGCATCCAATCTTACCTGAAGAAAAATACCCCCCCCCCCACGGTTTTGTAATATCTGCGTCTCTTTCCAAAAGAAATCTTAAATTCAAGCTGTTTCTATATTACTATGGTTTTACAGTAACATGACTGTTTCTTTGCAACATGTTTCAAAAATATTTTGAACCCTGACCGAAAAACCTGGTAAACGTTGCCTTATGTGTAAATAAGCTTGCTTGGATATAGATTAAATCAATAAAATCAGTGAATTGTATAAAAAAGCCAGATATTTCCCCCTTGTTTTTATGTATTCATTTTTTTTTTATTTTTATGTGAGTTTACCTTTTTTTTGTTGCCACTAGATGGCAACTGTCGCAAATTTCTCTAAAGGCTCAGTTTTACCCATATCATTTTTTAGATAAGAACTTTAAGAGATAAAATAAAGCATTATTTGTCTTCTGAATAGACATGGGAATTCTTCTAAAAAGACTTTATTTTTGTAATTCTCATCATATTCCCCCAATATATGAAAAAATATTATTTATTATGCACTTGATGAGTATACTATTTTCTTATCAACACCAAATAAAAAAATGCAGTTTGTTTTATTTGAGAAAGCGGTAGAATTCAAAGTCAGAACATTTCCAACAGATCTTTATTGTGACAAAAATGTTTAAATCTCCAAGTATCAGAACAAGCATAAGATAGCTTCTTTCCATTCAGATTTTTTTAATGCAAGAGATCTAAATCTCTGATAGATCTAAATGATAAAAATTGTTTGTATTAAGCCAATTATAAACACATTTAGTTTCAATCTTTTTATCTGCAAATAAACTTTGCTTTGAGTAGAAGTGAAGGTCTGAATTAATTCTACAAGTCATCACTCGTCAGACATTGGGTTTTTGTTCTGCTAAATAACATTAAGAAATCTTTCAAAAATTCCTGCATCCGGATTATGATGTCGATCACCACCAAAATGTAATGGATTATTCCTTGGAATGAGGTGCACTGTGGGTAAAATCTTTATTAAAATCAGTTCATAACTTTTCAAGTTATCCTGTACACAGACAGACAGACAGACAGATAGACATACAACCTCCTCGGTAGAGGAAACAATAAACTGAAGTAGGAAAGACATGATCTGGAATAGATGAAAGGATTTTTGCGACTGATATTTTCCATGAGTTAATCTTGAAAAGGATCTTATAAGGATGAGATATTTTTAATCCAAAAGTTTTAACAGGCTTTTTTCTTTTTTTTTTTTTTGCTTTTCCCATCTCAGCTGACGCACTTTTGGTTGGACGAACTCAAAAATAAGTTAAAGAGGCTTTACAGAGTTTTCTAATGGTACTGCCACTTGTGGCCAAAGCAGAGAACTGCAGAACTCTTCTGCTCAATCTCATAGCTCGTGTTTGAATTTAACAAGGTTATTCCTTTTACTTTTTCGCCTTACCTGGAGTTGGCATTGGTGTCTGAGTTGAGCTGGATGCCAGTTGCTTCTGAGTATCTGCAAAATCCATCTTGAATATATCGCTTTAATTGTTTGCAAGGTTGGATACTACTAAAATGGAGGTGCTTGATGTACCATCAACTTAACTGCAGGGGAACTTCCAACCTGAAGTTAATTCAGGAAAAAGCAACAGGCTTTTACATCAAACATTTTTTTTTAGGTCTAAAGGGTCAAATAAAACGGCTGTTATTGCCATGGTTTTGGATCTGTTTAAGTTTTATCTTTGAGTTTTGATTGGTTTTATTTCCATGTTGTGATTCTAGATATTTTTGATTGTATTTGAGTTCTTAGGTATTTCTTGTTTGCCCTCTGTTGCCCTAGCTCTTGTGTCAGTCTCCTTTTCCCTTGCTCCCTTCTAGACTCCTCTGTTCACACCTGCTCCCAATCTGGTGATTAGCCTGGTCTTTGTTTCTCTTTCCCATGTATCCTCCTCCTGCCCAGTCACTGTTTGCTGGTTTGTCATAATTTCTTCCCCTTCAAGTGAGTTTACTGGTTTTCTGTGGATTCTGAATGTTAATGTTTTTGGATTTTTGCTTCTGTTGCCACTTTTGTTATTAAATCTGCAAGAAACCACCAACCTCCACTCAACTTGACATTACAAACTAGCCAACAATGGACCCAGCAGACTTTGACTCAGTTTTGGGCGCCCATGAGAGACAAAGCAACAATCAGGAGGAGCAACTGTTCCAATTGCAGGAGGAGCTGAAGCAAATGAATACTCAAAGGGGCCTTTTCATGATCTTTTTCTGAACAGATTCACTTTCTTGTAGATCAAATCCAGCGGGTCAGAGCTCCTCAGATCAGCCTGCTTCAAATACTCTTCCTTCTCCTACAGTTTAACCTTCTGTCCCACCTGCCTCCTGTAAACGCAGGCAGAAAAATGTAACAGCCTCCCCAGAAGGGCAGCCTGACACCATCCCTTCCTCTCCAGTGGGTCAATCTGACGACACTCCTCCCTACCCGATGCATTAGCCAACTGCTAGCCTCTCTCCACCACCAAACCAGGTCAGTTTTCCATATGGTCTCAGCCGCCACCTTCAGGACTCCCAGCTGTCACCACCTCTTAGTTTAATTGAAAAATCTATTTCTCCCAGCCATTCTTCATTCATCCTTTTAGAAGAAGCAAAAAAGCTCTATCAGCTGCGTGCCAGCCAGCCTTTTCTAAGCAAGAGCCACTTAGCGGGCCAGCTCCTGAGCCGGTCCTCCCTCTTCAGGCTTAGACCCCTCTGGTTTTCCCTCATCAGGCTAAGGCCTCTTAAGGGTTTATTATTATTAATCCTATCAAAGGCTATTTTAAAATATCTCTTTTCAGCAGAAATCCTATAATGTCTTTAATGTTAGAGCTTCCTTTATTAAGTCCAGCTGATATCTACCTAGTTAACTATACTTAAATGCATGATAAAGCCATCATGTGTTTCCTATTTTAACTATAAAGGGAACAAAAATTAGGTTAAAAGCTGATTAAATAACAAACTAAATTTGTTACAAGTAAGTCATGCTCTTAAGCTATATATATGCATCAATTTAAAGATTTATAGATGAAATTGTTTGACTGAACTAGTTGTTGTAATTCAGCTCTACTCCAAAAAAAAAAAAAAATGCTTCCATCATTACCTGGTTGCCAGGAAAACCTACATAGATAGAAATAAAAAGTACCAACCAACAGAAAATATGTAGAGGCTATTTCGTTCAAATTTTTAAGAGAAGAATTATATAGGTACCCCATGCAAGTAACGGGTCGGACCCCCTTTTGCCTTCAGAACTGCCTCAATTCTTCGTGGCATAGATTCAACAAGGTGCTGGAAGCATTCCTCAGGGAGTTTGGTCCATATTGACATGATGGCATCACACAGTTGCCGCAGATTTGTCGGCTGCACATCCATGATGCGAATCTCCCGTTCCACCACATCCCAAAAATGCTCTATTGGATTGAGATCTGGTGACTGTGGAGGCCATTTGAGTACAGTGAACTCATTGTCATGTTCAAGAAACCAGTCTGAGATGATTCCAGCTTTATGACATGGCGCATTATCCTGCTGAAAGTAGCCATCAGAAGTTGGGTACATTGTGGTCATAAAGGGATGGACATGGTCAGCAACAATACTCAGGTAGGCTGTGGTGTTGCAACGATGCTGAATTGGTACCAAGGGGCCCAAAGAGTGCCAAGAAAATATTCCCCACACCATGACACCACCACCACCAGCCTGAAGCGTTGATACAAGGCAGGATGGATCCATGCTTTCATGTTGTAGACGCCAAATTCTGACCCTACCATCTGAATGTCGCAGCAGAAATCGAGACTCATCAGACCAGGCAACGTTTTTCCAATATTCTATTGTCCAATTTCGATGATCTTCTGCAAATTGTAGCCTCAGTTTCCTGTTCTTAGCTGAAAGGAGTGGCACCCGGTGTGGTCTTCTGCTGCTGTAGCCCATCTGCCTCAAAGTTCGACGTACTGTGCGTTCAGAGATGCTCTTCTGCCCACCTTGGTTGTAACGGGTGGTTATTTGAGTCACTGTTGCCCTTCTATCAGCTTGAACCAGTCTGGCCATTCTCCTTTGACCTCTGGCATCAACAAGGCATTTCCGCCCACAGAACTGCCGCTCACTGGATGTTTTTTCTTTTTCGGACCATTCTCTGTAAACCCTAGAGATGGTTGTGCGTGAAAATCCCAGTAGATCAGCAGTTTCTGAAATACTGAGACCAGCTCTTCTGGCACCAACAATCATGCCACGTTCAAAGTCACTCAAATCACCTTTCTTTCCCATACTGATGCTCGGTTTGAACTGTGGTGAGATTGTCTTGACCTGTATGTCTACATGCCTAAATGCAGTTGCCGCCATGTGATTGGCTGCTTAGAAATTAAGTGTTGACGCAGCAGTTGGACAGGGTGTACCTAATAAAGTGGCTGGTGAGTGTAGATGTGGGCAAAGTGAAAACAAATCTATGGGTCCCATAGCCCAAGGGAAGGGTAGTTTATACCAGACCAACAAAGGTATCGTATAGACTGGATGATATGATGGGGAGACCAAACGTCCTCTTTTGCCTGGACATGTCCACTTTATACATTCTGTCCGGGGTGTCCGGGAGGGACATTCATAAAAATGTCTGGTTTTCACTGTTTTTCGTTGGACCATAATCATACCATGAAATTGACTGCTGTTTTTTTTTTTTTCTTAAAGGCGCCTTTCTGGACACTCAAGGTCACCGTACAAAAACATAAAAAGTGTCAGAAAAAATAAAAATTATAATTATAAAGACATTTAAAAACAATTGAAAAATACAGAGGCTGTGACAGTGAAATTGATATTTAGTTTTGCACAGAAAACTACGGTACTTTGTTGTTGAACGTAATTCTCGAGAGACAGCCGTGTGGGAAGGTCTAGCGAGACACACACAAACACACACACACGCACACGCGCACACACACACACATTACACACACACACACACACACACACACACACACACAGGAAGCAGAACAATCAGCATGGGACACAAAATGCTGAAACGAAAGTGCAGCTTCATAGATAAGATGCAAAGAAAAATGTACCACCCCGGTGGTGACAAGTGGGAGGCTGAGTGTGCATTATGCAAATCTGGCACATGTTTCATAAAACATAAAAGTGAAAAATCACATTATACATAATATTACCTCAAAGTATAAAAGCCCGCATATAACTTCATCCTTTTTACAAATATGTTTCTATATCCACTGCTTAGTTTGAACAATTGAGCAAATGAGGAAAAGCATTTATCAAATTAAAAGACTGGATACTGGTTTTCTGTTTTGTTTATTTTCTTGTTTTGATCATACAGATACAATTTAAGAACGCTGTTATGTTAAACATCAGAATTTTTTTCTGTTCAACTGTTTGAATCTGGATATTATTTCATGCTGCAGCTTTCAAATCACTATGTGGGTGTTAACTTCCTGTGTTTGCACTATTGCCCCCCCCCCCCATCCCACCCCACTGAACAGAGCTTAGCTGCTGCTTGTTACGCTATTAAACATTTCCTGTTAACTCATGAATCCTAAAATCTATGTGAGAATTGATAAGTAAATCTCTCTGAATCAGTTTAACTCTTCTTTTTATTATGATTTTGTAGCTGGTGGGATTATGTTGTTTCTTACATTTTATTACAAATCATCTCTGCTTTTACTGAACACATCTTAAAAGAAAAACTGTGCTGCAAATAACATCTATCTAAACTAACAGCCTGAGATGATAACCCACTTCCTCCTGCATTTCCTGTTCAGTTATCAAAAAGAAAAGAACATTTGCGGTGTGATAAAATCAGAGTTTACAGGATAGTCAGACAGAACCTAAGCCGTAAACATTTCGGCAGCATGATATATAGGGTCAACATTTTTAAAGCAGCAGGACATTTTTAAAAGCCAAACTAAAATTAAGCATTTCTTTCATATTTTTAGGGTATCAACATATTTTAAGAATATTTTATTAGAAGATCAACTTGCAAAAAACAAAAAAACTATTTACCGTCAATAAGAGGAAGTGCTGAGTCTCAGGAAGCGGGTGCTGCATCTCTGCTCTCACTCGCTGACACACAATGGCTGGACTCGGATGGATTAAAGTGTTATTTCTGTTTCTGCAGCTTCATGTTACAGGTAAGATAATAAAAATCTACCCAAAGAACTCTAAGATAAATATTTATATGCTTTATTTTCTATTTAATCATTGTTATGCTTACAAACCTTAATGTATAATAAATTAGACTGCCATAGATGGCTGCATTTCAAACTCCTGCTAAACTGTGTCTACATTCTGACTGTAAATGATCTGTCAGCAAACCTTTCATTCATCTTTTATCTTTTCAACAGTGTTTGCAAATATTGCATCTGTTTTAAAGAGAGTTGGAGAGGAAGTCATGTTTTCCTGTCAAAATGTGAGAGATGTTCAACACAACTGTAATGGAACAACATGGCTGCTCTCTGGGCTCAATGCTAAGGAGATTGTGCCTCTGGTTGCATATGGACAGATTGATGAGGGTACCGGAAGCAGATTCACTGTTACTCCAAACTGTTCTCTCGTTTTAAAGAACATCACAGCCGAAGATGTTGGACGTTATGAATGTCAACAATATAAATATGAAGGACTGGTTAACAAGTTTGTAACTGATCTATCTGTTATTACCTGTAAGTATTTATGCAAGTCATTTCATAAATTTGACCTGAAATCTCATCATATGTATGACTATCAATGAAGGTAACTTTTTTGAGAATATATTTTCCACAGTGGCTGAACAACAGGAGAACCAAACAATCACATTAAGCTGCTCAGTTTTAAAGTATGGCTCCTGTAAACACAGAGTAAAGTGGCTTTTAAATCGACAGGAAATGAAAATGAAAGAAATAAAGACATCAGCAGCAGGATGCTCCGCTACTGTGACTTATCCAAAGACTTTCTTTAATAACTTACCATCAATGGATCAGTTTTTTCAGTGTAAAGTGACGCAAACTACTGACCAAAAAGAACAGCTGTTTTCCTTCAGCTATCAGTCCTCAGGTAAGAGATTATGAAAGTATCAAGTTTTTATACCTTAATAAACACACAGATGAATCAATGAAAATAGAACTGTTGAGTAATTTTTTTTTTAATAAACCAACAACAGCAGAAGATAAAAACCAGATGAAAACTCCATCAGGAAGTAAGGCAGTTTCAGCAGACCATAAAGGTACGTAAGTTTATCTTTAGATTTTCAGGTAGATCTTCATGCAGTTTACTCTGATCTTGTTGTGGTTTTATTTCTTATATTTTCAAACACTCAATGTATTTTATGCAAAAAAAAAAAAAATGTCCATCAGGATTTTAGGTTGTTTCTCATTCCATGTTTTAAGTGAACTAAAGTAGCCATGAATGCATAACTGACTGATAAAACAAACTCTATAACATCTTTAAACCTCTGCTTTGTTTTGCTGTTTAATGCTAAATAAGGAAGAACACACGATAATTCATTTTACTGTGGGATTTTCTTTTTATATTTGAAATATCTATTGGAACATATGTTTTCCTCTTCTTTTTAGTCAAGAGCCCCTGTAATCTTCCTACCTTTTCACCCCCATAAAGCACCCCTGACTGCCCCACATCCCTGCAGGGTCAGATATTTACTGAATTGAGTTCAGTTTATTTCTATAGCACCAATTCACAACTCGTGTCATCTCTGGTCTTTTTACAGAGACAATTTAATCAGATTTTACTGCCAGATTGGTCAAAAGTTATTTTTAATTTTTTTAAGGTTAACCACCTTATTGCATTCAGTCTTTAGCCCCATTTCCACTAACCTCTAAAAACCGATCCGTGCCAAATTCGAATCAAGCTTGGATCAGTTAAATGTGCCGAGCTCAGTTCCTTACAACCATTTACACACCAGGCTAGCGGGTTCCTCGCCTCCTAGTGACGGTCTATGGTACTGCTCCTCTTTAGAGGTAAACAAGCAAAGAAATGTGGCAGTGCCCTCGGCCACATCTAGAAGTTTGTGGAGATTCAGGCAAAGAAGACAGTCTGAAGACTTATCAGGACAGTCGGTCAGGGGAGTTGATACGAGAAACAATAGTCTAATCAGGGCTTACAAAATGCAGGAAACGATGAGAATGGTTGAGGTTCATCACACTGCTAAACAGAATCATCACTGGAAATTGTGTGGCACGGTAGGGAAGCTAGTATTTTTTGAATTGTTATGAATTTCATGATTATGGAGGCTGACTGTAAGAAGATGACACGGCCATATTGTCAGGTCTGGTGGAAGTTAGTTGAGGACCCAAATGCAGAGATGAAGGGGCAGAGATTAGTTTTGCTGATTTAATAAAAAAATGCAACAGAAACTAAATCCAAAAGCCAAAATACAGGAAATGAAAAACCAGGAGAAATGGGGGGGACACACATGGGGAGTGAAGTAAAAACAAGAAACCAGCAAACAGTTAATGAAGAGGAGGAGTATATATAGGGAGATAGAAAAAGTAATGGAGCATGTGTGGATAAAGTGACTAGCAGGGAGCTAGGAGAAGGAGACGCTGGCACAAGGGGGCAATGGGAGAGTAACTAAAAAATATGCAACACACCTTAAATATATAACATAAATGGAAAATAAACCAATGAGATAAGTGATTAAACAAACAAACAAAAAAAGTCCAAAAAGAACCATAACAGATATTTGCTTGCCCTTGGTCATTGATTTTGCAACAATCCCTCATACTGAAGGTGTGCATGGAGTGACAGTGGAGAGTTCACTTTTAGCAGGAAAAGGAAGCATGCTGCTGTAGCCAGCCCACACTAGGTTTAAAAAGAAAAAAGAATAAGTCATGTGACTTTAAGCACTACTTTACAAAACTTTTAGCAGCCCTTAAAAACAAAAGCTGACTGTAAAAGTTGGTAGGCAACAAAGTAAGATTTACACAGTAACTCAGGGGGCCAATTACCTTTTTCACAGCCCATTTTGATCCCTACTTTCGTAATGTACAAGCGTAGCCCCTAGTGGCCAGAAGTTTTTCTTGTTTAAAAATTTCAGTCATCCAGTTTTGCTGTTAAAAGACACTTTCTGAGTAGCCAACACTAAACCGACAGTGATTTTCATTATATACGTCAACTTGTATGTTTCTCTCCCATGTGTATCTGTGTTTCACACCAAAAATATATATATATTTCAATCTAAGAGATGGCGTGTTCAAGAAGCATTTCTAAAAATTGGTTGTTTTATCTTATTTCCTAGGTGTTCTATTTGTTCACATATAGACATATGGGATTATTCACGGGATTAATAATTGCTGTGGCGATAAATTAGGTTGGAGAGTGAAAGCGTGAGAACTCTGATATTCCAACTGGAATTAACAGTATTTTTTCTTTTTTGTTCAAACTACTGACACATTTTAAATTCTGTTCTTAGGAAAGAAAACACTGAGAGATGAAAACACTGTGAGTAAAATAATATTTTACTCAGATAATTATATTATACATTTTATTAATCAAATCTTTAATGACACCCAAACAAAATAACCCTAGATGTTGTAACAAACTAACTAAAGCTTCTTGAAAAACCAGATGTCAAGCAACAGAAGGTATTTTTTAAACAAAGAGATAAGGTGTTGTCATTGGGAGAGAGAATGTGAGAATTTCATATGAAATCTATAAATAACTGATTTGTTACGTGTTGTTTCCTTGTTTCCCAGGTTAATGTGAATACAGAGGATGTCTTCTACTTTCACCATCAGACACCGTTGAGAACAGTGATACAAATTTTGAGGTAAGACTTCCAGGAAATTTTCTACAGTAGTTCACAAAAGAGGAAATTATAGCAATAATAAAAATATTATGTAATATAAGGCCATGTATATATATATATATATATATATATAATGATTATACATGTTTTTATGGGGAATGTTGTTAAAGCAGTGCGCTTGTGCTCTTAGAAGGTTGTCAGTACCAGGTTCACAGCCTGCCTTCTGGTTCCTGAGCAAGACCTCCTAACCGACACTGTTCCCGGTGCCGCGACAGTGGCAGCCCAGTGTTCTCCAAGGGATGGGGTTAAAATGCAGAGAGCACTTCCCATGTGGGACCATAAATGGATTTTGTTTTACATTTGTTACATGTTTTTTCTTTACCATTGCCCTCTATTAATACATTCAGTTGTTAAGTTATAGATTTGTGCTAAAAACCTGTATGAATTGGACTTGAGAGTTGCAAAACACTACCATGAAATCGCACTCAGGCTCGTCAGATGTTTTAAAATGAATAAAAAGAATGGGTGATTGCTCACTCTGGGGTGGTCCTCTCAGTGTCTCCCCCTAGTGGAGTGGTGTTGGTATAATTTGTTTATAAAGTACAGTGCTGGAGATAAAGGCAGGGGGGTGTAGGCTTTTAGATAAAGACATTCAGAAGTGCCCTTTTGAAAAAGAAAAGAGCTGAATTAAACAGTGAAGCTCTTGATATTCTCGATGACAATCCATTTTCTACTCAGCCATAAGCAAAAAATAATGATGACAGACTGAATGAAATCCTGAATCCAAGCGGATGAAATGAGCTTCCCTTTTAAGCTAAGGTTTCTGGGTTATGTGCCTTAGGCAAAGAATAAGAAGTTCCATTATTTAGTTTCGTGTGCTATTAGCTAAACTCAAGCAAAAATGCATTGTGTCTGTCTTCGGGTGTCTTTTGTTTTTGTTTGTTTTTACATCAGAGTTGTGGGTCAGCCATTAATTACGCTTGGACAGATCCCCCCTGCTGAAAGGTTGTTGCTCAAGGATTTGGAAAGTAGTGACAACCACATGAAGTAGGATCGGTTAAAAATGTAAATTTTTAAAAACAAATGGGAATAAAACCATTAGAAAATGCAAATTTCATTTAAAAAGTTAGCAGAATATGTAGGTATTTTATGTGCAATATCCTTTTTTAAATTAGGTGTTGTCTTTTTATGTTTCCAGGTTCACAGTGATCTTGAAACGGTGACCTACAGCACTGTGAGAAATCACTGTTAATCTGCTGCAGCATCTGATAAACCTCTAATCTCTTTGACCACGGCAAGATGTAGCTACAGCAAGAACTGGCAGGACGGTCGGGCTCTATTAAGTAGCTGTCTCAAGCGGTGCTATCAGACTTTCTAATGGTGCTGTAGTAATGTCAGCAGATGGGTCTTTATCTGTGCACTTATCACACTTTTTCTTGGAATACAGAGAATTGTTACAAGACTGGATGCTGGTATACATAACCTTATTTTATCAAGATATTTTTTTAAACATATAACATAGCTATGCACCTTCTAAGCTCTGTAGAAAATGTGTTGCAACATTACTGATTTGTCAAAGCTGCATATAAGCTTAAAATGTTCACTAGGGCTATGGTAAATTTTGGTCTAAAACTGTCAGAGTGCTGCCCTCTAGGGGTTGGAGATTGACCACTGTGGCTGAATTGTGCTCTTCGGTTGGATGCCAGCCGTAAAAATTGGTCGATGTCTACATCACAGCCCAGGTTTCAGCATAAAATTATTTCATTTCAGTTACACAACCTTAGCCTGCTGGGGTACAGGGGAAAAAATCTATGGTGAATCTAGCAGCATTTCTTTGCTTACTCTTCAAGTTAATTCAAGATTCTGTTTACTGCTTTAGCTTTACAATATACTGAGTTGATGCGACCAATCAATGTGTTAACTACGTATATTTCTCTGTTCATTGACGGTTGAAACCCCCAGAGCTCTGCTGCTGCTGTTCACCACAATCTGATTAATCACTTTGTGTAAAAAAAAAAAGAAAAAAAAAAGTTAAACTGGAAATACACAGGTTTTAAAAGGTGAAACACAATCTTACCAGTGTTGCTGATCTATGAAATGTATCTATTAAAGCTAAAATCTATGCAAAACTTTTGATCTGCTGCTCATTTATCAAAATTTATCTGACGTATAAATCGTCACACTCTAATGAAGCGCAAGTGAAAGTTCAAGCTGGAAGACCTGAAATCAGCCTAACCTGGAACACCTGCTGACGTCCCTCACCTAAGCTTTAACTAATTGAAGACGGACCGCACCTTCACCAAAATTAATATACAGTTAAATAATTATATAAAATTTCATAGAAGCTTCTCTACAGTCAAACCTGATTCGAAAAGTGATTCCATATCCCATTTTGCAAATTAAGCCATGTTATGTATCTACTTTTTTTTTTTTGACAATTTGAGATTTTTTTTATCTAATTTTGCCATTTCCATCAATCTTTTCTTATGTAATGCTTTAAAAGCTAAAGCAGACAGACTGAGTCTAACAACAGACTGCTTCTACATCACGTTAGAGACGAAGATGCCCAACGTTATATCTGTCAATGATAGAAATATACACGCAAAAACCTACTGGTTCATCAGTCTGCTGTAGATATGTCAGTTAACAATGAGTTTTAATATTTCAATATTTGAATTTTTTCATTGTTACACTTTAAAGCCATTTTATGCAGTCCTATGTGGAAAAGATTACATTGATAGGAATATTCTAATTTTATGTTGTGAAGAGATTTGTCTATTTCTGTGTTTTACTGTTTTTGTCTTCCGTGACTAAACAGGAGAATCAAAGAGTGACTTTAAGCCGATCTATGGTGACCTTTGACCTCTGTAGATACAAAGTGAAGTGGTTTATTAAGGATGTGGACAACAAAGAACCACCATCAGAGACTGGCTGCTCTGCTACTGTCTCTTTATCATCAGGGTCTGAGTTCCCTCAGTGTAAAGTGACTGATACTGTTACTGATGAAGAGTTTACCTTCAGTCTTCAGTCCTCAGGTGAGAAACACGTTAGATGATGATGAACTGTGAGTGTGCGAAGCAGTAATCGAAGCAAAAGGTGGCTGCGTTGAAGAACGTAGATTATAAGTCATATTTTCATTTTTTTCCGACAGTTTTTTTGTTAAGTACTTAATTCCACATGTGTTAATTCATAGTTTTGATGCCTTCAATGTGAATCTACAATTTTCATAGTCATGAAAATAAAGAAAACCATTTGAATGAGTAGGTGTCATATATCCACACACATATATATATCTGTGTGCGTGAACGCTGTTTACTGAATACGTCACATTTTAGTGAACGGTGAACTCAATGGACCAGTTTTAAAGTAATAAACGTGAACAAGACCACACAGCTCACTTTTGCATTCAGTTGTTCAAGACACTTTTCACTGAATAACATCAGGTTTTATTGACACTTATGTTAAACAGCCTGACAGACCAGAATGTCTTTTTTTTATTTTTTTGTCCGATTTCGCCAGTATAGCTCTGGTGATCGATGTCCCAGTGCTAGCTAATAGCCCAACAGCTTTGCTTTCACAAGCAGAACAGAATGACTGCTTGATACTTGTACTGTTAAACTTTTTTGAACATTATCTGGAGAGTAAAATCATATACAAAAGACACAGAAAGGGAGGTGAAAGACAAAGGGGGGATAAGAATGAAGGGAAGAGGCTGAGAGAGAGTATCCTTTCCATCTGTGTCGGAGTCAGAACCTACGATGATTACACAATAATAATCAGGGTGGTATATATCTGTAGCTGCAGTTTAGTATTTAGGATCAGTGTATATCCTTGAATACCTGGAACTAAATGCAGGAGCAGGCTAATGTATAAAGGATTCACCAAGCTGCTTTAGAGGGAACGTATGTTTAATAGTGTGTGTGGTCATCCCCAGACTAGCCCTACAAGGCCCTGAATAGAAAAAGTTAAAAAGAAAAGAGCCCCATTCTCAAGAGAGCACCCGAGATCACTGGGAGACAAGGAGGGCAGACATAAGGATAGACACACAAAATGCCCAAACCCCAAAAGGGGCCCAGTCCCCTAGGGGGGCCGACCCCAGAGGTAATAGTGCCAGGTCCTCAAGGGGCCATGGCAGTAAGCCCATGGGCTCTGCCAGCTGAAAGTCACACCCAAGGTGGATACGGATGAAAGCCCCGCTGCCCGAGGTCCATGAGGCACCACTCCCAGGAGGCTCAGGTCTGGCTTAGCAGCCACCCGGAATGAGACAGCACCCACTGAAGTACCCAACCCCACACCCGGAGAACCGTCAGCACACCAGCAGACACAGGAATCTTTCACATTCACATTATCCCGCCCTTAGACCCATATGCACATATACAAGCACACAATGGTTAAGCACACAGAGACAGACACTAAACATATTTTTACAGTTCTCATACATAGGGCCAGTACCTTTAGGTACTTATTTATACACATCTCACAAACAAAGGTGATGATTTATCTCTTGAATATTAGTTTCTTCAATAATCATTTTTTTTCTTATAGTTTTAGTTTAGTTCTATGATGGATAAGTGTTTAAAATTTAGCAGAATTTTATATCATTTTGAAATTAAATTAACCTTATTATTCATAAAAGAAAGATCACTTAAACATTTAACTGCAGAACATTATTATTTCTTGTTTCTCTCACAGGTTTGTGGCATATAATAATCTTCTCTGCGGGTTTAGCAGCTCTTTCAATAACTGTTGTGAGCATCACCATTTGGACCAGAACTAAAGGTAAGATAGAAAATATAAAACAGTCTTATAATCTGTTGTATTAAAATCTGTAATTTTAATCAATATTCATTGGTGTGCAGAAGGAAATGTGATTTAGTATGTTTGTTTTCCTAATTTATTTAGGAATTCAAATTCATCTGGAACAAATTAGCCTCATTGTTGGCAACAATGAGGAAACTCTACAAAGCTTAACTTAAACAATAAAGCTTCACTGTGAAAAGAGAAATTATGTTATTGATAAAAATATGCCTCCTGGACAATATTTACAGTAGATGAAATAAGGAAAGGTTTCTTGTAACAACAACCTTAGGGCGGACATACACTGTGCCATTTTTTTAGTCTTTTTCAGGATTTTTAAGTGGTCAGACCCGTCAATCTGGAAGCCATAGGGAGATGGTAGAAGCAGAATTCCCTTGTTTGCACACACTCTGTGTTCGAGGTTTAGGTAAATCTGCATATAGACGCTCGTAACTCTGCCTCATAAACAGCGAATGCATTTCAAACATGTTTGATTTTCTCCCAACCTTATGATTCCTGACCAGTAGCTGGTTATAAGAGGCTAATAGCCTATTGTCACCCTTAGTATAGGCTACTACACAAGGCAGTGAGCAGGATGAGGCTGAAACTCAACTCCAAAAGAATTCTCACTCGACTGCAGAATTGGCCTGAAAAAGGGAAAAAACAAATAGTACAATGTATGTCTACCTTTAGTCAACTTAGTAGGCATCCTCCTAGTGAGAGAGACACTTTCAGGGACAGATTAATAGGCAGTAACTGCCACCTCTCAGGTGCACCTGGATTGTTGAACATTTAGCCGTCAGATCCCATCTGCTGGATGGTTCCTCCAAATGTGCAGACTCATAGCGCAACAATAAGGTTACCTTAAGCCATTACAATGATTTTATAATATTGATATCATGATCTGTTTTATTTTATTATTTTATAGAGCATAAAGAAGATGACAACGCTGTGAACAATGAAAATGCCTGATGACTCTTTGGTATGTTTTAAGCTTTTCTCAACATCATCTCTGTATGAAAAACATTCACTTCTGTGAATTTTCAGTGCTATACAAGTTTTGTACAATAGGTAAAAAAAATGTAACCTAAATATTAATTTAATGGGAGTTTTTTTATTTCTCTATGTTGAGCTAATTTTAATGTTTGTTCTCTTTATTAATTGAAGGATTTGTCAATTACATACTTTGACCTCCAGTGTTCATCACCTTTTATAATTATTTATTTGACTCATATATGATGTAGCAGAGATACATCTATCAGTTGCAGGACATCTGACCTCATGGTGCCAAAACTGAACACTCCCCGCCACACCCCAGTGTCAAATTCAAGGGTGTAACTTTGTAATGAAAGTTGGTGGGACACTATAATGTAGAGGTCACGGGTTAGCGGACCGCGGACCGAACGTGAATTAAACCATTTATAAATTACTGCATGTTGCCCGACGACAGTGTCTAAACGTCACTTGCTCTGCTTCTCCTGTTACCCCGAAATCCCACATCCTTCATTTCCACCCCGCAGCGCTGCAGACCTCCTGCGCAAAGCAAAGCCTACAGCCTCCGCTGTTTCTCCCATCTTGCTGCGCTCCGACTTATCCTCGGAGCTTTAGGAGAGCATGCGCCATATTATCATTTAATTCATGTGTCCATCAGTATTCGGCATATGTGCGGTTTCTGTTGGAGATGAGAAATCTGCTTTCTGGTCTGTCGAAGTACCAATAGTTTGCATCCAATTTTTTAAATAAACGGTGTTAGGTTTTTGAAATACAGAAGAATATGCTCTAATTTGTAGTTATCGATCTGTTGTTACTATATGTTCATTTGACAAACCGGATCTTCTCACCGTTCTTTTTCCGGTTTGATGCGATTGCAACAGCGGATCTTGACCTAGCCGGAGTGGAGCGAAGCCGGAATATTTAAGAGTATGTTTGGCTCAACCTGCTGCTGTTAAGCAGGATTCTCCACCATGAACATAATCAAACATAAATATGGATCCAGACTCAAAATGATCACCTTCATATGCGCTTGAGAATGGCTTTTATATAAATATATATATATATATATATATATATATATCAGACATGTTCATTTTTTGCAAGTCCAAGTCAAGTCTCAAGTCTTGGGAGCTCAAGTCCACGTCAAGTCTCAAGTCTTCAGAGATCGTTCAAGTCCAGAGTCAAGTCTCAAGTCAATTGATCAGGCCTAATCGCACGAATCAATTAATCGCACAATCACTTTTTATCACTTGATTAATTTTAAAAAGTGCAATAATTTTCGTGCTTGTTTTGTTTCTCCTCCTTGTATTTTCTTATCTCGTATATCACTGAGACGGTATAGCTTAAAGGTCTCTATTATATCTATGGGTACATCATTATCTTGAACTGCTAAATAGAAAATACAATTAAAAAAGCACACGCAACAATTTTTCTAGATAAATTTTGCATTTTTCTTGCAGTATTTACCTGACATTTATTGCTAAAACTAGAAAAAGCAGTAAATGTCTGCTGCTCGCTGTGAAAATGAGGACTGTGGAAAAACAATCACAATCCTGCCGTCCACGTATTGTTGCGTCAGTGACGTCAGTGTGTTGCTGGGGAAAAATATGATTTATGGTTTTCTTTCATTTTAATGTTAGTTTATGCTTTGCATGTTTGGAAGGGAAGATATGATTTGTTTTCTTTGTATTTTCTTCTTGAGCTTTGCATGTTTAGATGTTTCTTTTTTGATTGAAAGTACATTCTACTTTATTTGAGACTTTTTCCTGCAAGTTGTTGGGTTGTTTGTTTTGGTTTGTTTTTCCTTTGTGACAATCCATACCGCACTTTGCACTGAATTTGAAGTAGCGCTGTCTGGAGTGAGTAAGTGGAGTGCATTAATTGCATGCCGGTAGTACCGCTGGGTGCTCAGGTGTGTAGGAAGCGCAGCTGGATTAAAGCGAAGGAGCAAGGAGGAGCCCGAAGGAAAAGGAGAAGGAGAACGGAGTCTGTGCAGGTGACAGTACTCTGACGCTCGCTGGGAAGATGCAGGCGGGATCCGTGCGCCAGGATGGCCCAGCCCCTGCAAAATGTATTAGGGGCAGAGGAGGAACCTCGCCTGTAAGTAACGCGCCCCCGCTTAAGCATAAACAGGAATATATCTTCCGACGGGGTTTTTGCGCGTGGATGCTGTATGCGGTTCTCTTTGCTTCTCTCTTTAGCTGGATCGGTGCTGGAAAGGGGTATGGCACACTCCAGGGAGTGGGGCACTGGTGCCAGGCGCCGCAGAGTCACAATGGATCCCAGCTGTGCGGGTGCTTGCAGACCCGGATCACCTCGCACCAGCGCAGCATAACAAGCGGGAAGCCCAACTTCCAGCCTCTCTTGATTTTAGGGAGAAAACTCTTTTGAATTTTAGGGAAGCCTTTACCAGGAGAAGAAAAGGACTGTTTTTATTATGCCACTTTTGCTGTGGCTTTTTGTATAAATTAAACACTTGAACTTGAGTGCTTCACTGTTTGGGTCTTTTGAGTTTTTTTTTTTTTTTTTTTTACCTCTTCTGTGTGTGGCGGTTCGATCAGTCAAGTTAGTAAAACAAAAACACTTGAATAAGTGTTTTACACTGGAATAAAATATTGTTCACAAGTCAGAAATCACGAGTCTCAGTCGAGTCTGAAGTCCTTAAAATGCAAGTCTAAGTCGAGTCTGAAGTCATTAAATATGCGACTTAAGTGCGACTCGAGTACGAGTCACAAACTCGAGTCCCCATCTCTGATATATATATTCATTGGTTAAAGTTATAGTATGGTTAGTACTGGTTATAGTATAGTAATAGTATATAACAAGAATCAAAGTATACTTACATACTATAACTATACTTTGATTCTTGTTATATACTATAACAAGAATCAAAGCGCTGCTAAGTTATACATTCACAGAAAGTTAGCATCATTCCAAAATGCAAGACCTCTTTTGTCCATACCTTCTGAATAGACAGACCATGAATTGAACATCATGAGAGTAAAGATTAATATAAAATGAATAAATATGCGGCAGGTACCTCATCAATGAGGGTTTTTTTCTTTCAGTTTCATCGTCCCCTGAATGTTAAAATAACTTCTACAGAGCTGTGCAAGGTGTATCATACTGTAAAACATCACCAGTCCTACAGAAGTACCCAAAAGACTGAAACTCTTTTAAAAAAAAAAGTGTAAAAAATAGTTTTTGAGAGGTTAAATGTGTTTTCTTTTACAATTTATTTTGTTGTTTAGATAAAACATTAGGCCTTTTTTTATTATGAATGTTACCTGTTATAGATTTTTTTTACATTTGAGTCCATACATGTTATGCTGTAAAGCAGCTGTATTCTGCACTTTAAAAGATTAATCTCAGTGGTCATTTTTTTGAACACCAAAATGTATTGAAAAAGACAAATACTGGGAGCTATGGCTGCAACTAATGATTATTTTGCAAATCAATTAATCTGTTTACTATTTTTTTAATTAGTTGATTAATAATCGAATAGCCAAAGGTTCTTTAAAGTAGATTTCTTGCAAAATGAAACCAGGTAAAACTAAAACTTTCCAGTTGAGGAGTTCTGGATAGAGCATATTAACAAACAAAAAAGTTCTTTTTATCTTGAATGCAAAATGTTTATATATTTTTTTGTTATAATCTTAGTATAATTAGTAGTATGCTTAGTATAATTAGTAGTATACTAGTATAATAAGTAGTATACTTAGTATAATTACTTCACAAAGTCGGTTCCTCTGTCAGCTAAAGGCACATCTGAGAGCCTCTACACTCTTGCTAACTATGAATCAATTACTAAATTAGTTGACGATTATTTCAATAATTGATTGATCACAATTAATATGATTACATGTTTCGGCCCTACAGGGAGCCGATACTTTTTTTTTTTTACTTTTCATTAATATTTCCTATTCAGCTACACAAGCATCCTCTTTAAGCCTCTCAGAATTGTAATATTAATGACAGTATACCAGATCCTTATATACACCTTAGTAATTTATCGATAGGCCACTCTAAATGGCATACATACATTTTCAAGAAATGGGCAAATGTTCGATGTTGGGTTAATTTCCGCCACAGAGCTACGGCCACACACGAGGCTTCACTGTGTTGCCATAGGGACGACGTCTTTCTCTTTCTGTTGGAAAGGGAAAGAAGTCTCATTCATGTTTGTACCCCCTACATACAATCCAGGCATGTTACACAGCTGTGAGTCTGACTTTATTGAGAGTGACTGTCAAGATCTTGGCACAGGTGGCTGGCTTGATTGTTCATTATATTTACCTGTTTAACTCTGCATTGTTGCTCATTACCACTTATCTGATCCGCCTGTTTACAGCTCCTATTTATGTTGCCTGTTTTCCAGCCACCAGGACCAGATTATTCTATCTGAAAGTGAGAAGAATCCAGCGTACCGGTGTTATTTGACTACCTGATCCTGACCTGTTTTTCCCCTTGATTCCTGAGTTTTGGTCTGCTCCTGTTATTGGACTGCTGTTTCTACTGTGCCTGTTAATAACCTTGGATCTGTCCCCTGACCCCTGATTGGATTATTCCCTTGGTACCTCTGCATCTCTCTTATCTTCTGGCCTGGACCCCGTCTTCATTACCTGCTCTGGATTCTGTCTCTGGACCCTCCTTGTCTTCAGCACCTGCTGGCTCCTCTGCTCAGCTCCAGGAACTCTCTGGGTGGCTCTCGCCGCATCTTTTGGAGAAGTCATCTGATTGGCTTCCACTCCTTCCTCTGGACACAGACTGAACTCATAACTATGTTAGTTATTCACATGCTCTTTATTATTGCCCATCTGAGCCTAGTGATCACTAACCTGAGTGTCTGTCTCAACAGAGAAGCCAGCAAGCCAGTCCTAGCTGTTGAGTTGCATAATCCTGAGCTTTCAATAAAACGTTTTCCCTTTGAATTAACCTCTCCTGTCTGTCTGAATTCAGGGTCCATTTGCCACAGATCAACCTTACCCACCAAGGAGAATGATTGCAACATGGAATGTAAATAGACCCATTAACTTTTCAACCTTTTTTTTACATACACAAACAACTGAACACAGAAAATGATCCACTTTCCTTATTCTTTTACTATTGGAAATTTCAAACAACATTGCAGGACCCAGAGCAACTTGAACCTTGAACTAAGTCTCCAATCCCACTTAGAACTGTATGGTGCTGAAACAGTTGACATGATCCACTCACCATACCGGTCTGGTGCTCTGCTCTGGCGGCCCCGATGGTGTAGCTCCTGTACCACCTATGCATTTTGCAATTAGCTGGCACAGGAGGCGGTAGCCAGGAAGAGTCAGTGCCATGACCAGTTTCAGCAGGAAAAAAATCCTGTAGGCTTTGACGTGGGCGGAGGAATCCTCCAGGCTGGGTGGTGAGACCTCCACAGGCTTCCAGTGCGGAACTTGTTGTCCAGTGGTTGGTGACATCGGAAATGCTTCAGCTGATTTCGATGAGCATCTTTGACTTTAGACTCTTCTGAATTCAATATATTAGATCATCAAGCATTCCCAGGTTGAAGAAGGGTCATGAAGGGAGAAACTTTCTGACTTTGTTCTTGATATGACATGTTCCTTTCATGAGGTACCAAAAAGGATCCTCCACTTTAAACAGTATGTGACAGCAGATCTTTTCGTATTGCTGAAATTTAATCATTTAAATTTTCTAAGTTTAGAATCTAAATGTTGTGTAGCACTCATGTCAGATCTAGGTATTTTCAAAATGGGATTCCTTAGATTGTGTCTATTCAGGGAAATGAGGACCATTCAGCAGAACCTTCCAAGTTGATTGGGCAAAGCAGCACCTAGTTCCCGCCTACTAAAGTTTGGTTTGAGCCAAACAAGGTAACAAATGAAATAGCAGCAGAGGCTGTCACTACCCGATCCGTAACGGAAGCACAATCCGTACCATCAGCTCCTTTGCACATGTACAAGCAGACGAACATCCGGGACACCCTCAATTTAGATTTTAAAAATGAAATAAATTCTGTTTCTCCCTCCTTAAAAGATAGTAAGTATACTAAACTATAATGTCTTAAATGTAAATCCTTTCTGTTTTTTATCACTCGTCTCTGCCGGCAATGGGATCCTACGCTACTTCCAGGTGCTAACTTTTTCGGCTTTGGATTTAAACATGAATCAAATCTTTTTTAGTTTTATTTTCTCATTTTGTGTTAACGTTTTGGTATATAGTCTGTAATCTAAAGAAAGAAATGGCTTAAAAAAAGATAAACATTGTTTCACAGGGAAAATAGAGAAACCATCAAATTGTCTTAGAAAATTCATAAAAGCTGTTTTAGAGATTTGTATTAGCATTTTTAATGATTTAAAGATAAAAATTAGTACTTTTTAGTGCCATAATTATATTATTTTTGGCAAACCTGATGAATATCTGCTTCGTAATACGCAAATGAGCTGATGGTGGCCAGATTGTGCTCCTGGTACAGATCCGGTAGTGAAAGAGGCCACTAGAATCCACCACAGCTTCTGCTTTTTGCCTTATGGTTCCTTTTCGAAGATATCATTTGTTCTGAGTAAACACACGTGACAGCAGCAACTGTGTACGTCCTTTGTGCTGCCTTGCTTATTTTAGTTCGGCTGTGGTTTTAGCAGCTTTTGTTTTCATCACAGATATATGTCCCAATCTAAGCCACACACTGCAAAATGATCTCACCAAGCCTTGTGGGTCGGTTTCTATTAACTGAAGCAGGAGTAGGACACGATGCTTTAGGGCTGGCTGCTTACATGAGTTCAGCTTGCAGGTGAGGTTAGAAAGTAATACCCATGAACAAATTAAAAATTTATCTTGTTTTTTTCTGATATATTTTATAATTCCAACCGCAGGTTTGAACCAAACTGTGTGATGCGTCTACAAATGTCGCACATCAATGTGCTAACCATGTTTATTTCTATTCATTGTGGTTTAACCTCCAGAGCTCTGCCGTTGCTGTTTTAAACCACATTCTCATCAATCACTTCCTCATCAGCTCAGAAAACACTTCAGAAATTGCCGTGAACCAGCAGGTTTTAAAAAGTAAAATAATATATTATCACTGTGATGGATCCAAAACTTATTTGCAAAACTGCTGCCTTCTCATTAACATAAATCTTGATCTTCCTGTTTAATCTAAATTAATTTTTCAGGTCTCTGAACTATCAAACAAAAAGCAGTGCTTTTTTCACATGATGTATTTAATCTAAAAATATTCACACGCTTGATATTCTTCATCTAATGAATAATTTCACCGTCTGTGATGTCATATAGGGAGATCTGCGCTAATGTTAATATTTATTATTGTTGAAGCCTTGTGTTTTAAAATATTAACTGGAAATAAATAGATTATATCAAAAAAGTTATTTTGTCCTAAGTAGTCAGTTAAAGCAAATAGATGTTTTTACCACATAAAGCAGCGAGTCGCCCATCAGTAAGAGTGAGGAAGTTGTGAGTTTCAGGAAGTAGAAGCTACATGTGTGTTCAGGAGGCAGTCAGACAGTTCTGAGGGTGAGAGCAACAGACGCACGATGGCTCAACTCAGATGGATTCAAGGGTTTTTATTAATGATCCTGCAGCTCACAGGTAGGAGACTGAAAACCTTTGTATAGAGCTATAAATGATAGATCTGTTTTATCAACTGTGTCTGTGTTCAGATTAAATATTTCTGGTTCTGTTTTATCTTCTAGCAGTCGCTGCAGATCAAACATCTGTTTTAAAGAGAGCTGGAGATGAAGTCACATTGAAATGTTCAACAGTGATCGATGGTCAACAGAAGTGTAGCAGCACTACATGGATCTTCAGGGATTCAGGAAACAGAGCATCAGTAGAGCTGGTTACCCTCGGTCAGATTAATAATGACATCACTAAAGCAGACAGACTGAGTCTAACAGCAGACTGTTCTCTGGTTATAAAGAAGGTCAGAATAGATGCACCGATTGACCACCAGAGGGCGCCGGGACACTTTGTATAACTCAGTATAGGACAATTGGCTGGGGACACCCCGCATTATTGCATATTAGACATTAATATGGATCTAACTATGGGACAGCCCGGTAGTTCTTTT
This sequence comes from Cyprinodon brontotheroides, assembly GCA_018398635.1. Classification (NCBI taxonomy): domain Eukaryota; kingdom Metazoa; phylum Chordata; class Actinopteri; order Cyprinodontiformes; family Cyprinodontidae; genus Cyprinodon; species Cyprinodon brontotheroides. The sequence goes on along the minus strand of JAGKQL010000007.1, from coordinate 4,938,516 downwards.
CATTGAGCGAATCCGGCACACCGAGACATTGGACATGTCCGAGGATCGAGAAACTATGGACAAGATGAGGCATTTGGCGAAGGACAAGATGAGGCATTGAGGGTTGAGACATATCTTGGGATGAAAGAATGTGCCAACCCGGTGCATTTTGAATGGGCCAAGAGTCAGCATGAACCCAATTTTTGCCTTACCAGGGGCACGGTCACCCAGAGGCACTAACTGATGGACACAGGACTATACTGAAGAACTGGACATGTCTTCGGAGCAAAGAACGAACCAACCCGACGCATTTTGAATGGGCCAAGAGTCAGCATGAACCCAAATTTTGCCTTACCAGGGGCACGGTCACCCAGAGGCACTAACTAATGGACACAGGACTATACTGAAGAACTGGACATGTCTTCGGATCAAAGAACGTGCCAAACCGGTGCATTTTGAATGAGCCAAGAGTCAGCATGAACCCAATTTTGGATTTGTTTCCACGTTTTTCTGCCTTACCAGGGGCACGGTCACCCAGAGGCACTAACTGAGGGACAGAGGACTATACTGAAGAACTGGGCATGTCCTCGAACCCAATAGTGACCCCATATGTCCCACCACACCCCCCGTCAAACGCCCTGAAAACGCCGTAAAAGTACTTAATACACCCATAAGTCCAACTTGGGTTCCATTTGTCCCACCTCACCCCTCGTCAAACGCTCTGATAACGCCATAAAAGTACTTAATACACACATCTGGCCCTCTTTGGTCCCCTTTGGCCCACCTGAAAAGTGTCCGCCTCCGATGCGGCGGTCCGGAGGTTCAGCATTAAACCAATTTTTGGATTTTTTCTAAATTTTACAAACTTACCTGGTTCACAGCGACCCAACAGCAACAACGAATGGACATCTGGCCAGATTGAAGCACTGGGACAACCGTCAGAAAAAATGGTTAAATGTTTGAAAATCTCCGCTTTAACATGCTAAGTTTTACCACCTTACCAGGGGCAAAGCCACCCAGTGCAGCCCCTCACCCCAGGGACAGGTGTCGACATCAGGGGACAAGACTCAGCAGACCCGGTTAAACACCTCCAGAACCAGGGGGCCTGGTTTCCCACAGGCCTCCAGAACCATGGGGCCCGGTTCCCCACAGGCCTCCAGAACCATGGGGCCCGGTTCAGAACCAGTGCACACCCCAGGGACAGGTGTCGACATCAGGGGACAAGACTCTGCAGACCAGGTTCAACACAGACTGTCCTCCAGAACCAAGGGGGCCCATGAAGCGGGACCTGGTTCCCCACAGAACCACATCCAGACCCAGGGGACCAAATGGAGATCCTCTCCCTAGAGACAGAGCACCACGGGCCCGCCTGCCTGCATGCAGACGGGCTCGGCAGCACCTGCTTAACCAGAGCCACGGTCCAGAACCAGGGGGCCCATGGACAGCCCTGGTTCTCCACAGGCCTCCAGAACCATGGGGCCCAGTTCAGAACCAGTGCACACCCCAGGGACAGGTGTCGACACCAGGGGACAAGACTTGACAGACCCGGCTCAACACAGACTGTCCTCCAGAACCAGGGGGGCCCATGAAGCGGGCCCTGGACCGCCCTGGTTCCCCACAGGCCTCCAGAACCATGGGGCCCGGTTCAGAACCAGTGGGACAGGTGTGTGACACCAGGGGACAGTGATCGGCAGGGCCTGCTTAACCAGAGCCACGGTCCAGAACCAGGGGGCCCATGAAGCGGGTCCTGGTTCCCCACAGGCCTCCAGAACCATGGGGCCCGGTTCAGAACCAGTGCACACCCCAGAGACAGGTGTCGACACCAGGGGACAGTGATCGGGCAGGGCCTGGCTCAACACAGACCAGGGTCCAGAACCAGGGGGGCCCATAAAGCCGGGCCCTGACCACTCTGGTTCCCCACAGGCCTCCAGAACCATGGGGCCCGGTTCAGAACCAGTGGGACAGGTGTTGACACCAGGGGACAGTGATCGGCAGGGCCTGGGTCCAGAACCAGGGTCCAGAACCAGGGCCATGAAGCGGGCCCTGGTTCCCCACAGGCCTCCAGAACCATGGGGCCCGGTTCAGAACCAGTGCACACCCCAGGGACAGGTGTCAACACCAGGGGCCAAGACTCGGAAGACCCGGCTCAACACAGACTTTCCAGAACCAGGGGCCCATGAAGCGGGCCCTGGACCGCCCTGGTTCCCCACAGGCCTCCAGAACCATGGGGCCCGGTTCAGAACCAGTGAGACAGGAGTCGACACCAGGGGACAGTGATGTCGGCAGGGCCTGCTTAACCAGAGCCACGGTCCAGAACCAGGGGACCCCCATGGCTAGCGGGCCCTGGTTCCCCACAGGCCTCCAGAACCATGGGGCCCGGTTCAGAACCAGTGGGACAGGTGTCGACACCAGGGGACAGTGATCGGCAGGGCTTGGGTCCAGAACCAGGGTCCAGAACCAGGGGACCAAATGGAGATCCTCTCCCCAGAGACAGAGCACCACGGGCCCGCCTGCAGACGGGCTTAGCACACCGTCTGACCTCCACACAACCACGTGCAGGGCCCCTGCTTTTTTAAAATGATCATTCGGGGGACAGAGGTGAGCATTAAACGGACAGAAAGCCGCACAGCCCTTGACCTTTGACCCCTGGAGAACGTCACACAGGTCCCGTGGGCTCAGATCGGTGACCTGGTCAGGGTCCAGAACCATGGGGTGCGGTTCAGAACCAGTGCACACCCCAGGGACAGGTGTCGACATCAGGGGACAGTACTCGGCAGGGCCTGGGTCCAGAAGCAGGGGGGCCCTGGACCGCCCTGGTTCCCCACAGGCCTCCAGAACCTTGGGGCCCGGTTCAGAACCAGTGGGACAGGTGTTGACACCAGGAGACAGTGGGGCCCATGGACCGGGACCTGGTTCCCCACAGAACCGCATCCAGACCCAGGGGACCAAATGGAGATCCTCTACCCAGAGACAGAGCACCACGGGCCCGCCTGCAGACGGGCTGAGCACACCGTCTGACCTCCACACAACCACTTGCAGGGCCCCTGCTTTTTTAAAATGATCATTCGGGGGACAGAGGTGAGCATTAAACGGACAGAAAGCCGCACAGCCCTTGACCTTTGACCCTTAGAGAACGTCACACAGGGCCCGTGGGCTCAGATCGGTGACCTGGAGCATTTTAAATAGGAAAGATTAAAGGGGAACGTAGGTGGGCATTTAAAATTCAGCATTAGACTGCATTTACACACTGGGATCCACACACTGCGCCTCCAGAACCAGCGGAGCAAGTGGAGCTCCTCTCCCCAGAGACGGAGCACTCTGGGCCCGCATCAACTTCCATGGAGCAGCCCCTGGTTCTCCAGAACCCACATCATGTCCCACTAACCACCCGTTTTGCCCACCTCAGCACACACTGGCACTCAAACGCTCTAAAAACCCAATAGTGACCCCATATGTCCAACTTGGGTCCCATTTGTCCCACCTCACCCCTCGTCAAACGCTCTGATAACGCTGTAAAAGTACTTAATACACACATCTGGCCCTCTTTGGTCCCCTTTGGCCCACCTCACCCCACCACCGGCACTCAAACAGTTAAAAAACACAAAATCTACCCAAAAGTCCCACTTCGGACCCCCTTCTGGCAAGCCCAAAACCAAAGGCAAGACTGCCACCCAGTCTGCTCTGTATTGCAGATGACCCCAAAAGGCCCATTTGGAACCCTCCTGGCACTGTTTGAGGAGTACCGGGGTGGCCCAGTTGCTCTTCCTGCCATTTGGGGCCCAAACGGGCCACCACTCCGGATGACGAATAGGACACTCAGATCACTTTTTCTCAGCCCTCTAACCTCTACTAGCATGGTTGCCCACAATTCTTTGTGTGACAGACGGTATTAGCACAGCTCACCTCACAGAGTTGCACAAAAATACATTTTATGTCATGCAATGCATGAGCTTCATGCAAATGTCATTAGCTTCATATGTTTTGGGATTTATAAAGGAGAGTTTCATACATTCACTACATTTATGTAATTCTTGTTTTTTGCAGGCAGTCTGTACTCCCAAATGGACCAACGTCATTCATGTGAATGTCCAGATTCACTGAAAAAGCCTAACATCTTTCCTATCCTGGAAAGAGTTGTTGCTGCTGAACCTGTGAAAGATTAATGGATAGGAGGCACAGGAAACAGGAGCTAGGATATAAAACTTGTGGTCTTCTCACTTCTTTTAAAAAAAGGTTTATCTTCAAAACCTAAAGAAGCTTGGGCTGGTGCCCATTTTCAGAGGTAATTTGGTGAGAGTTGGAATTCAGTCCATCACAGGGAAACAGACACAGACAAGTCAAACAACCATGGATAGAATTCAGAGAGACCTGTTACAAATCTGTCTGTTAACTCACCTCACAGTGAATCTACTTTTACAGGGAAAGTCTCATTGAGTGTAAACAATGTCATATTGATTCTCTCTTGTGAACTGGTTTTACTAATTGTGTGAAAATCTGACCAGAGCACATTTCAGATAAAATGTGCAGCTTCTACTTCTGGCAGATATAACCATCCTTGTTATCACTCCCCTCTAAACCTAAGTGAACGTTTTTAAAGGGAATATACCTCAATTATGGAATTAAGTCAGAAGAATATCTGTGCAACAGCTGCTGCTAGGGTAGGTAAAAATCACAATATTATGTGATATTTGGGACTTTCTAATATTACAAAAATATGCTCTCTATGAAAGTCGGACAGTGGTGTTCTACGTTCCTCTATCAGAAGGAAAATGTGAACTTTTGATCATTTTAAATGCAGAGAATGAAAGATGATTAGAGCCTTAAGGCATTTAGACAGGATGAACCTGATTTTTTAATCATGATATTACCCTGAAACCTCAGGCTTGAGGTTTCAGGGTAATATTTAAGTGATGAATTCACATTGGGCTCATTCAATCTCTACCATCATAATCAGATGTTTTCTTGGTTGTTACAATGGATACAGATTGGGATAAACAATAAAACAAGATGTATTACCCTGCACCATGGGAAAGCTTTTAGAAATGGAAATTTACCCAAAACATAAACATGTTAAGTTAAATTTTAGTGGAGGTTCTTAGTGGTGGTTCTTTGGGAAAAAAATTAACTTTTCCTTGTCTGTGTTTCTTTTTACATGAAATGTAAATGAAATCGACTACCTTACCTGATTGGCTTGTCTTTTGGTTTTATTTGGATGACTGATCATGGTGTTGGAAACATCGTCTTCAAGACCATCCTGTAGAGAAGGAGGAACTAATAAACTCATTACTGTCTTTCACTAAATTACATGATAAAAATGTTTACTTTCTTATATACAGGTCCTTCTCAAAATATTAGCATATTGTGATAAAGTTCATTTTTTTCCATAATGTGATGATACAACTTGAACATTCATATTTTAGATTCATTGCACACCAACTGAAATATTTCAGGTCTTTTATTGTCTATATGTCTAATACAGATGATTTTTGCATAGAGCACATAAAAACCCCAAATTCTTATCTCACAAAATTAGCATATTTCATCCAACCAATAAAAGAAACTTGTTCTGAATACAAAAAAAGTAAAACGACTGCTGACATGACACCCCAGACCATCACTGACAGTGGGGTACTGACACTGGATTTCTGGCATTTTGGCATTTCCTTCTCCCCAGTCTTCCTCCAGCATATGGCTCCTTGATTTCCAAATGACATGCAAAACTGAACAACAGTCCAGTGCTGCTTCTCTGTAGCCCAGGTCAGGGGCGTCTGCCACCGTTTCAGGTTCAAAAGTGGCTTGACCTAGGGAATGCAGCACCTGTAGCCCATTTCTTGCACAATATCATGTTTATTCAGATGATTAGGTGCATGGCTCGTTTAGAGACCTTTGTCATGATTGCTAATTTTGTGGGATAGGAATTTTGGGTTTTCATGAGCTGTATGCCAAAAATCATCCGTGGTGCCAAGAAGACAATAAAAGACCTGAAATATTTCAGTTAGTGTGCAATGAATCTAAAATATATGATTTTTTTAAGTTTTATCATTACATTATGGAAAATAATGAACTTTATCACAATATGCTAAATATTTTGAGAAGGACGTGTAGTAAACAAAAGGTTCTAAGCTGTTAACATACTAATTGTTCTTTTAATTCATAACTTAAAGAGTTTCTAGCGCTCCTGTGACCCAAACTTATTCTTTCAGATTCTAAAGTTTGCTACCAGAGGACTTATTTTAAGTAAAATTATGTATTTTATTCAAAGTTACTGTGTATTTTATTCAAAGTTACTGTGACCAGATGAAAGTGCTGCATTCATTGTCTGCTCTTGATAATGCAAGCGTAGAAGAAGAAATGTGCTGTTTACCCAAAAAGCAAAAGAAAGAAAGCAACGAAAAGAAAAATGCCTGAGGACTTCAGTGTTGAGGAAGAGCATGAGTTCTTTTTGCCGAGCTGAATGTGCACTTTCATCTGGTTTGGGTCTGCCGCCTTCGTGAGGGTCGCAACCGAACTCGCAGTAGGCGCTGCGGTTTTAGGAAAATCCTTATACACTACTGTTTATGCTCTAAAAACATTCTAAAATGACTTCGTTTGGATGCGAAAATTATGGACGCTACCCACTCAGGACACTTGGAATACATTAGACGAACAGTATGGAGGGAATATTGACACATTTTTTTGTGGACTTTTATGGACCTTCTCAGCTCGGGCACCATAGACCTCGACATTTGAATGTCAGCAGACAGCAAGAAGCCTCCCAGACTCTCCAGATGCATTTGAGATATCAAAAAGTACTCCAGAGTGTTGTTCAGCATGGGGTGAGTAGAAATGAAGGCTAATCAGTGTTTTGGGTGTACTATTCCTTTAAGGCTTTTGTAGTGCATTCTATGCCAGTTGTTGGGGACAAAAAAAAATGAAACTTTGACAATAACTTAAAAAAAGACAAATTTAAATCCATTAAACTTTACTTACAGTGTTCTCATTGTTCTGCCTTTGCTTTCCTAAAGAGATGGGATGACTTAATTTAAACACATAAGATGCATTCATACTTTTATTAATCCACACTTACCCTTAGCTCTCCATCTGATGATTATCAGAGGAATAATAAAGATAATGACAGGAACAATAACTGCAGCAATGATCACAGGAGCTGAAAAACCCAGACATATGTTATTATTTTGCCATTTCTAATATCACTGGTTGTTCAACAGGAAGTAAGAAGAGCTTTCACCTCCAATATAAGCATGCACAGAGGAATGACCAAACAAAAGAGTGGAGTGTGAATAAAAGCAAAGGAGCATAGATAGATTATAGATTATAGATATATTTGTATTCATTTATGCAGAAACTTACCTTCGTTTAGAAAAGATGCATCAGAAGGTGTCTCACTTTTAACTGTATGCTTTAAGACTTCATTTCCAGGCGTAGCTTTTCCACCATTCCAAGCAAAAAAAAAGACAAAAGTTTCTGAATATGTTGTCAGGAAATGCAACACAATGTTTCCTCAAAGCAAAGATTTTACTCATAAGTAAAGATTAATATTGATTTAATAGGTTTTGATTATATGCTTCTAGTTCCTCATTTTGTGTTGAGCTCATAGATTGCTTTTAAACGACAACACAAGAGGAACTTAAAATGAAGAAGTCCCAAGCAGACGTTCAGATCTGTTTAAGATATTAATAAGAAAACAGTTGAAATGTTCCACCAACCTTCAAAGTTTGTTGTCTGGTTGTCCGTTTCTGGTTTGGTTGTCTTTGAGTTCATGTTTCCAGGTTTGTTTGTTTCTTCTATAAACAAGAAGATAAAACTGTTCAATCTTTAAAACTGCCATGGTTTTGGTTGAGGTTTAGAGCACCCACATGCAAAGGCAGAGAGGCTGAGGTGATTTCTTGGTTTTTTAATGCCCATTTCAATCAATAGGGGGCAAAATCCAAAAATCCAACAGACCAGAAGCATTGAGACATCAGGGGAAAACAAGCACGAGGAGCCAGGAAGAGATGAGGTGAGATGACAGCAGCGGCGACAGGCCCAGCAACAACAAGGAACCAACCAGGAGTGACAGCAGAGAGAGAGTATCTATGGCTGACTGAGACAAAGGCAGGGTTAAAGACCTGATAAGTCACAGGTGTGAGTGGAGACAATGAGGAAGCCAAGGGGAAAGGAACACACACAAGAGGGCAACAGAGAACAACAACAGAAAAACCTGAGAACTAAAATATATCTAGAAACACAAAGTAGGAAATAGACCAATGAAACACACAGATCAAAGTTGAACAGAGAGTAACACCGTGACAAAAACTCTACCAAAATTTTGGAACGGTTGATTACATATGATTGATTTTAGTCATTTACATAAATACATTAATTAATGGATTTAATTTTTACAACAACATGTTTGAACTGGAACGTAAATCTAAAGTAATTGAAAAAAATGTGATACTCACTGTTTACAGACAGATCTACAGCAGAATTATGAACTGGTCTGTCTGCTCCTCTATATTTCCATTGTTGACAGTAATAACGTCCAGCATCTTCCTCTCTGACCTTCTTTATAACCAGAGAACAGTCTGCTGTTAGACTCAGTCTGTCTGCTTTAGTGATGTCATTATTAATCTGACCGAGGTTAACCAGCGTTACTGCTGCTATGTTTTCTGAACCACCGAAGATCCATGTAGTGCTGTTGCACTTCTGTTGACCATCGATCACTGTTGAACATTTCAATGTGACTTCATCTCCAGCTCTCTTTGAAACAGATGTTTGATCTGCAGCGACTGTTAGAAGATAAAAAAGAACCAGAAATATTCAATCTGAACACAGACACAGTGGATAAAGCAGATCTAAGATTTATAGCTCTATGCAAAGGTTTTCAGTCTTCCTACCTGTGAGCTGCAGGATCATGAATAAAAACCCTTGAATCCATCTGAGTTGAGCCATCGTGCGTCTGTTGCTCTCACCCTCAGAACTGTCTGACTGCCTGCTGAACACACATGTAGCTTCTACTTCCTGAGACTCACCACTTCCTCACTCTGATTGATGGTTGACTTGCTGCTTTTATTGGATAAAATATCTATTTTTTTTACTCGGAATTCCAGAGTTGAAAATGTATTACATATAATCCATTAATCTAGCGGTCATATTTGAGGGCAATCCTTTGGCAAAGATAAATATTAACTGTCCTACAACATTAACTGTCGTATTTTATTCTTGCTATATGACATCACGGACAGTGACATACAAGAAGTCTTCAGAAGAGGAAGAAGATCAGCGTGTGAATATTTTTAGATTAAATGCTTTATGTGAAAAAAATGCACTTCTTCTTTTGATTGTTTGAAACCTTGAGAATCATTCAGATAAATCTAGGAGATCTGATTTGTGTTGATAAAGAGCAGCAGATTAAAAGTTCAATTGTATTCATGTCACAACTGGTAAGATTGCATCCTGCTGTTTAAAACCTGCTGGTTTCCAGTTTAACCTCTGAAGTGTTTTTCTATGAACTGAAGAGGAAGTGATTGATGAGAATGTGGTGAACAGCAGCAGCAGAGCTCTGGAGGTTTTAACCCAGGATGAACAGAAATATATGTAGTTAACACATTGATGGGTGACATGAATAGACGCATTACCTCAGTTTATTTGAAAGCTAGTTCAAACCTGCAGCTACAATATAACATGAAAAAAACAGTTCATTGGTATAACTCTAACCTTACATGCAATCAAAATTCTTGCTTGCATAATGATAATCCATCTTGTCCTATTGATGCTAGGCTGAACCAAAACAGGTTGACTAATCCGTTAAAAGTTGGATATATAAATATATATGAAGAAAAAAAGAGCTGCTGAGTCCACAGCTAAACTAAAATAAAATGGCAGCACAGGAGGACGTCCACAGCTGCCGTTGTCACATCTGTTTTGTCAGAATCCATAATTGTGAAAAAGCAAAAGTGTAAAACTGTAAAATGACGCCGTTTCTCAAGCCGCCGCTGCATTTTCATTGGTTACCATTAATGGCTCAAACCACGGTTTAGTAGTCGACACTAGGTGTTGTTTTACTGAATCAGCTTGGAAGGTTCTGCTAAACAGTCCTCATGTTTTGCAGCTAGATAGCGTTGTGTTGCAATCTAAAAATAATCAATGACTAAAGAAGGCATCTTGAGACTTCAACAAGGAAGTTTGAGAGCAAACAGATTTTAGCCAATTAACTTCCTCCAAAATTCTGATAGCCCAGGGTGCAGACCAGGAAGCAGAGTCGTAGTTTATAACGTGTGGTGCACGGGGAGCAGTGTGGGGTTAAGGGTCTTGCTCAGGGACCCAGAGTGGAGGCTTTGGGGAAAGAAACTAGGTACTTGCAAGCCTCTTAGAGCACAAGCGCACTTCTCTAACCACTAGGCCAACACTCCTCCTTCAAGCCGACACTGTATCCCCTAAATGTTCTCCTGTATGTGATTGTGGGAAATTTCTTACTCCTAGCAAAACACTTGCTAGCTCCTTATAATTTTTAACATAGTGGCATGTGACTCCAAGATAGGTGTCCATATTCATATCTGTCCACATATAAGCCGTCCGACTGGCTGATTCAGCTTCTCCAGCCCTAGCCTTGATTTGGTCCTCCTCATATCTCCTCTCCACCATAGTTTTCAAGATCATAAGGCGAATCTGGGGTCAAAGTGATGTAATAAAGCCTTAAAAGCTTTGCTTTCCACTATGTTAAAAGGTTGGGCATCTTAAATAATGAATTCCAACATTCACCCATCCATCGGTTAGTAGCGGCCTAGAGGTTAGGACATAGAGCTAGGAAACCTGAGGTTCTGAATTTGAGCCCCTCTCCCACAGACTGCCACTTTTGGTCTCTGAGCAAGACTATTAACCCTACACTGCTCCCTGGGTACCCAACGATGGCAGCCCTATGCTCCCCAAGGGGATGGTTAAATGCAGAGGTACATTTCTCTAATGTGAGATCCACAAAGCTGGTGCCTATCTCCAGCTGTCTACCAGCGAGAGGCGGAGTACACCCTGGACAGGTTGCCAGTTCATCACAGGGCAACACAGAGACAGTCAGGTCAAACACCCATTCCAGCAAACACTCACACCTAAGGATAATTTAGAGAAGCCACATCACAGGCAACCTCACCTGGACTGTAAACACCACCTCACTGGTCAAAAGGGCACAAAAGTGCATTTTGTACTTCCTGCGGTGGATGAAGAGAGCCCACCTGCCCCCACCCATCCTCACCACCTTCTACAGAAGCACCATAGAGAGCGTTCTTGACCAGCTGTCTCACTGTGTGTGCGGAGGCCGCAGCGCCTCAGACTGGAAGAAGGTGAGGACAGCAGAGAGGTTCATCAGGGCTCCTCTTCCCTCTATTAAAGACATTTCATTCCAGTGCTGCGTGTCCTGAGCCTGTAACATCATTACGACCCTCACACCCCCCACAATGGACTGTTCTCCTTGCTGCCCTCTGGGAAGAGACCTCGAAGCATCCGATGCATGTCCAGCAGATTCCATAACAGCTTCTTCCCCACTCCTATTAGACTGTTGAAACATCATGTCACAGACTGCATCACAATGATAACAGCAACCCCAAACTCTGCATATTTGCACCATACATAGTTAATGCTCTCAACTTCTATATCAATGCTTTTTTTTTTTTTGCACCATGAAAATGTTTTCTCCCAAACTGTTTATATTTGATCCCTGCTACACTTCAAGGAATGGAAATGTTACAAAAGCTGTACAAAACGAAATTTTGTTTTGTATGCACTCTGTGTATACAAAATGACAATTAACATTATCTAAGTCTAAGCAGCAGCAGCCGTGGTTGTGTCCTGGTGCTTTTAGCTCAGATGATGCATCATTGAGGTTGTGTTATTATTAAACATCAGCTCTTGAGCACACAGACACTTGACGTTTTTGGGGCTTATAAGGTCAAAGGGCTGTCAGGCAAATGACCAACCTCTTTGGCACTGGCTCTCCCGCCATGTCCCTTCCTTTCTTGACTTTCACACACAGGCACACACCCACACACCTCCGCTACCAACCTAAATCACACAAATTTTATTTTAAACACAACATGAAAAACCCACTCTATAACTCAACTCAATCTCTAAACAATATAGCATTTTTCAAAACTATACTAACCTAATTAAAATCAAGTCTTAACTATTCATAAATATAAACTAGTTCCCTGTCTCAGATATAAAGTATCAATGCCAATAATAAAGTTGCTAGCAAAACAATCTCCTCTCAGCCTTGAATCTAGTGCTATTTAAATTCTTGACGAGTAGTGTGTTAAATGCCCAAATTGTCTGAATTTCCTATGAAGCTCGACGTGAGTTGTGATGTGACGAGTCTTCGCTTCCAGCAGTCACGTGACTGGGGTGCGATTGAAACACTTCCCAGCAACACCTCTGCATCAAACGGGTCGAAGCTGTGTCAAGCAGACTGAGTTGAGCCTAACATCACTATTCTGTACTGTAAACATCTTCATTAAATCTGCAAGAAATCCTCTGTTTCAGGATTTGTTGTGGTTTGACGACCCAAATGAAGGGCCAGGGAGGCAGAGTTGAATTTCTTGTGGATTTAATGATGAGTTAACTGAAAACAGAGGCAGGTAATCCAAAATCCAACTACAAAAACAAAGTCCAAACAAACAGGAATCCAAAATCCAAAAATGAAAACAAAGTCCAAACTAACAAGAAACCAGGGGCCTGTTTCAATAAGGAAGTTCAACCAACTCTGAGTTAAAACTTGAACTCTGAGTTGACTTATCCTGAGATTGGAAACTCTGAGTTTTGGGTTTCCAGAACAGCTAAAATGAGTTAGTTCAATCAACTCTAAATTGACTGACTCTGAGTTAAGCGCGTGCACCACAACTATAAAAAGCCATTATCAATGGAGTCACAGATATTACGAGAAGTCATGACAAAAAAAGGTGTGCATATTTCTCACCAGCAGAACTGGATGTGCTTATGCAAGCATATGCAGAATTTGAACATGTATTTTAAAAAAAAGCAAACACTGCTGCAGCGTAAACATGAGAGAGAGTTAGCTTGGGTGAAAATAGCTTCTCGAGTCAATGTGTAAGTTTACATTTTAATTACTTTTATACAGTGTTGGGTGTAATGAATTAAGTTACTTAAGTCATATAAATACTGTAATTAAATTAAAGACTATAAAACAATAGTGGATTTAATATTAAATTTTAAAAGGTATATTTTTGATTTGAACTTTCTCCCTCTAGTTACACACTTTGGTCAATTTAAGATTAATTTATGCAATTGAATATTGTTTATTTGAAAGCATTAGAGGTGCAGTTTCTTGTCTCTCCTTGTATTGTTCATGTGGTTGAGGTTGATTTGGGATTTAGAAAGTAATTAATAAGTAAGTAAAACAAATTAGTAAGTAGACCAATACCTTCTAGAGACAGTAATTAATACATTAATCTAATTAGACTTGTTGAAGATAAAATTTGTAGTTAGTAATTAAGTAATTTTAGAGTAACTAACCCAACTGTTATAATATCAGAGGTGAAACTGGAAGAACAGTATTTTATTAAACCTAATTTAGTTTTCATGGATAGGTGCAATCCTGCAGGCATCAAAAGAACATGGCAGCAGCTGAAAATGAAATATAAAAACATACTTCAAGCAGGTAAGCCTTGAGCACATCATGGGAGTAGAGTAGCTACCTGGCTTTTACAAACAGGATCATCCATAAAAGGACATGCCATTTCATTCCTTTTGATGCGCTCTACTACGTGACTGAAATGTGTGCAATGAATACTGTATGTCCCCAAAGAATCAATGAGGTGTTTAAACACCACTTCCTCTTTAAAAAAAAGGGAGGAGACCAAAATAAACTCTGGATTTTCTGAAGAAAACCTGCTCCCGACCAGGTTAGGTTCACAGAGTAAATTCCCATGGTAACTGACTCTGGAGTATAAGTTACCTCTCTTTCAGAAACGGGCTTGACTTACTCTGCTTTTTCAGGTTTAACTTACCTCCCTTTCTGAAACACAAAACCCAGAGTTTCCCTCATTTCAGCGTTAACAAACTCAGAGTTTTCACTTAACCTCCTTTCTGAAACAGGCCCCAGGAGTCCAAAAATCCAATAATCAAAACATGAAAAAAGTCAAACGAAACAGAAGACGTGGAGAAATCAGGGGGGATCACAATCACAAGGAGGAACTGAACTGAACTGAAGAGAGAGAGCATTTATAGGAGACTGAAACAAAGAGAGGGCTAATGAGCGGATTGGGAACAGGTGAGCACAGAGCAGAACAGAAAAGGAGCTAGGGAAAAAGGGAAGAACTGTGGAGTGGTATTTTTCCTTGGCCTGTTTGTGAGTGATGTTAAAGTCTGTCTTTTCTTTTTTTTCCTGAATAGGAGTGATACTTAGAAGCCTTGTTGAGATAAATGAATGAAGGAGGTTTGAAAGGAAGTTTCCCCTTAGGTTAGATAAGGGGGAAACATGTCAAGATTCTCACGTCCTGGTGTGAATAGAAAACAATTGTCATCTCTGTCCTTGATGAACTAAAGTGTTTTCTCTGGGAAATGTGAATGTGTGGGTAGTCCCCTTTTTTATGCAGGGGTTGGGATGCTGCAGCCTCAGATCAACACTGAGAGCTGCATTCAGCTGGTCGTGTTGTTCTCCTTTGCAGAGTAAAATAAAACCTTTTCTTCCTTGGATATCAACTCTCAGTGCTCTTTTTTTTTACTCGACAAAACACAACAGGGCAACAAATAAAAACCTGGAAGACTGAAAATTGTTGGGAGCTGGAGAAAATACCATTTTCTCCAGCAGAGTCCCACTGCGGGATCCTTCTGAGGGAGCCTCCTGCACAGGTGCAGCTCATCAAGACCATCAGAGGATCCACTACTTAAGCTGCCTTCAGACCTTACCTCAACGCCAAGCAGTGTTGTTCCAGTTGGTCAGCGCCAAAGCCTTGATCTCAGTGATTTTTCCATGTCCTTAATCCCGAGTCAGATTCTAACGCTTGTCTCTGTGCCTCTAGGTGACTCGTGTGCTTCTCTCCGCGGAAAGCTCTGGAAGAGCTAACCTGCCGAAGCCGACCCTCCTAGCCAAACCCTGAAGATTCTCAGTCAACCTCTAAGCAGCCCTGGGCAAGAGCTAGAGAAACCCAAGCCAAGGTCTGTTCTAATAAGACGTGGAGACGCTGAAGCAGCTAACGGACTCTGCTAACACATCCTTCTCCAGAACCAACAGTGACTCTCCCAAGGAGAACCTCAAGAACCCTCAAGGTACTATCTGTGCATCATTGGAAACCAAACCCCATCAACAGTCCTTAACTGTGTTGTCTCTCCTTGCAGACTCCGGTGAAACCAGATTCCAGGCCCGAACCAGTCTTCTGTATATTATGTGCTTGTGCAAATAAACTTGTTAAACTTTTCATCCTGTGTCCGTCAGTGGTCTGTTCTGCATCTTTGGGTTCCATTAGAGAACCGACCATGACAAAAATAACTAGAAAATGCCACAAATTAAGAATTAAACAATAAAAACTAGAAAAACAAAGGGCAAAGCAAAACTGAAACATCCAAAAGTTTAAAAAAAATAACAGAAACATGAACCTAACACTCTGCATCTGGGTCCACCAAACCCTGCCAGACATATATCTAATCTTCCTTTGTTTTCTAAAATTACTAAGAAAATAGTTGCTAATCAGGTGTGTGACCACATAGACTGTAATGGACTTTTTCAAGAGTTTCAGTTCATATTTAGAACGCATGGTTTCAGGATGATGTAGCAGGGTCAGGCCTGTTTAGCGAAGGGTCCTAGAGGATGTAGCAGGTTGGGCCCATTATCCTAAGCTCCAGGAGGAAGCAGCAGGCTCAGGCTTGTTGGTCAAGCTTCCGAGAGGAGGTAACAGTCTCATGCCTCCGCCAAATTAGAAAGTGTCATTTGAGCAAAATAAAAGTTTCACATTGTTAAAAAACAACTTCATAAAAAAAGAAAAAAAAAAAATGCAAAAATGAACACAACCTGTAGGTTTAAAAGCTAAAAAGTGCGATAAGATTAATTAAAATCAACTTTTTCTAGGGGATTGGTATTTCTCATGGTTGGAAAATATGTCATCTGATTAACAAGAAGATATTTGAAAGTAAAGTGTAAAGAGCTAAACATGACCATAATGTTAAAAATAGTAAAAAAAAAAAAAATAATAATACACTGGACTTTGTTTCCAAGTTGAAGACATTCCACTTTTCATCTGGGAAGCTTTTTTAATTAAAAATGTCAAAATGTTTTTTTATCAATGTTCAATTTTTGAGATTTTTTTTCTGCTTGTGTGTATTTCCCAGTCACTTTGCTGCACTGAAATCTCCCCATTCTGAGAGTAACATTTGATTATTTTCTATTCTATTCTATTGCTGTTCAAATATGATACATCTCCTGAAAATTTAGATCTCTTAAAATGACTACACACTTAGAACCTTTAAAAACCAACAGAGTGATAATATACTGGCTCTGTAGTTAAATGTTTTTTGATTGGTTCATTTACAACATTTGAGTAAAACTTTTGGGTCTATTTAAAGCAGCAAGGCAAAAAACTGCCTTATTGTGAAATAAAGTGGAAAAATCTATATCGATCAGCCAAGATATCCAAAGGATTGTGTATCCTCACAAGTTTGGATTCTGTGTCCCAGAGAGGAGGAGGTGGGTATAAAGCCTCCAAAATGTAAAGCACTCAATGAAGATGTTGAAGAGCTTGTAAGAGTCTCATTATTAACAGTGAAACAAGTCCTGCTGATAAATCCCAGCCAGAAGCAGAACTAGAAGAGGAAGGAACAATAACTTATAAATCAACAAACAGTCTTGCTACACTTTACAAAGATACTCTGGTGCAATTACCTTTATTTTCTGTTGGATGAAAGGACAAATGTGTTCTTAATTTGTCTGCCCATAAGTTTTGTGGCAACATTTGGGGAATATATTTAAAAACCTGCCAGCGATCCAATCATCCCCAGTGTTTGCCAGGCTGAGAGCACGACAGTGGCTGCATTATAGTGTTTAGCCGCAAGAGGGAGGTATTGTACAATTAAAAAATGAAAATGCTTTATGTGAAAAAAAAAAAAAAAGTGGAACTATTGAAGAGACGTCTGAAGAATTAAACAAGGAGGTCAAAGTAGGGCTGGGCGTATATAGAAAAAAAAGCTTATCGATAAAAAAAAAAAAATCGATATTGTCCATAACATCTATAATTATTGAAAAGATTTGAAACCATATTTTATGTACAGCTCTGCCTGGACTTTTTATAGTATTGCTAAATGATTAAATTTTAATAAAAAACACAAACACAGACTTCGAATTAAATCTTTATCTAACCAACTTTTTTAACCATAACAATTGTTTTAAAAGAAAAATAACTTAAGAGACCTGAGTTATGTTATTAAATACTGACAAAGAATGTAAACTAAAAGTGACCAGAAAAGTGACCAAAATATGCCATAACAAATAAATAAATGCCCCCACACCGCCGCCCGCCGCCTGTTTCCTGCTTTAACCTGAGTTATTACTTTGAAGTTTCTGGCCCCCTCAGCATTTTTATCTCAATTGTTAGAACTACGTAGGAAACTGCCCAGAACTGAAAAATATATATATATTTTCCGAAGATTCCTCGAGGAGGGAGAGCCGCACCGGGGCCTACACAGCTCGTACTCCTGCGGGGTGTGAGCGGCTGAGATGATAAAAAAAAGTTGGTTGTTCGTTATCAGACTGGTTTTCACTGGTTCCCCGACACATTTTCCAGATGACTGTGGTTTGTTTTGGTCCCGACTTTGCTATGACCGAAATACTGCCAGACTGCCCGAACTACAAAAACCCTTCTTTGAAACAATTTCCTCCGCCTTCTCCTTCTTGCTGCACATCTTCATGTGCTCTGTGTTGAGGGTTTGAGAGGGCGGCGCTTGGTGACGACATGCCTGGGTCCGCGATTGTGATTGGTTGGGAGGAAGCAGTGACTAGCATAAACCTACATGTTGAGGCTACAATGAGAAGGAAGGAAAACTGCGTTTCTTTTTTATCGAACTTTTATCGACCCTCTTTTTCTATTGCGCCACACGTCTATCGATCGATATATATCGTTATTGAATTATATCGCCCAGCCCTAGGTCAAAGCTTAGGAATAAATGGGTGCAGGACAAATAAGTTAGCTGTGAAGTTGTTTAAAATGATAGTTTGGACATAAGAAGTAACATACCGGATAAACTGTTTCTGTGGTTCCGGTAAGGTACAGTAGGAGCAAATAATCAAAGCTTTTTAAGGTAGAAACACTATGCATGTGTTTTCTTAAAATATTTCAACTATTAAAATCCTGGAGCTATGTCAGACCTTGATATAAATTAGGACTATTTCTTGACTGCTTTCATTTTTTATAACTAGAATTTATTCATACAGGCTTCATCCTTAATCTGGTCTCTAAAGTAATTTATCTTCAATGAATCTTATTTTAATTCAAGACACTCTTATTGTATTAAATTCTATGTAAACAATCAAAGACAGATTAAGTAAACCACAACAAAGAAAATGTTTATTACAAAACAATGTTTATACATTAATATTCGTTAGTAGCGACTAAAGCTTTGTTTACATAAATTATAACTTAAAAGCATTAACTATACTGACAGTATAGTTAATGGAATTAAACTGAGTAAACAAAATGTTAATATTTATTAGATATAAACATTATATAATAAATGCAATAATGTATTTGAAAGCATCTGACACAAAATTAGTCTTTCAAGCCTCTCATACCTAAAATACATAAATGATACCTGAATTTATTTAGTCTGTCTGGAAAAAAAAAACAAATGTTAATGGGTTTTTTTTTTGTTGTTGTTTTTTTTGCCAATAGTTGAAAACTCTGGTAGTCGGGCAGTATTAAGGAGTGTTTCACCATTTAATAACAATTTGAAGGGTAAAATAGAATGTCAAATCCTCTATAAGGTGGTGTAATGTTATAAGAGGGTTAAGATAATCCTAAACAATTTTTTTTTTTTGTGACGGAACTGCGATTTTGCAAAAGTTATCACAAAAAACTGAAAAACCCCTATCAGCAAGGACCAAAAAGAAGCTAAGTATAAAAATATTTAAACCCTAAACTTTCGTTATAGCAGCTATTTTAGATTAAAATAAATAACAACAGCAAAAGGATTATTGCAGGATAATCAAAATAGAATTTCCCTAATTGTTAACAAAATATAAAGTATTAAACACAACATAAGGTTGTCATATGCAAGTCCTTATCATAATCAGCACTAATCAGCAGCAAAGCACTTTATCTTTATTAAAGCAAACTATTGATGCTGGTGCTTTTTTTTTTTCTACTATATATTTTGTTGGATAGTTATTCTGGTACAAAGACCTTTATGTTTTGATAGATGAAAGAACTTATGTGGTCATAAACTGACTGACCATAATGGTTGGGTTAACATTGGGCGACATAGTTAAAGGCACACTATGCAACATTTTTCAAGAGTCAGTCTTGATTTACGGCTGACAACCGCTGGCGCCTTCCAGTTAAAAAGCATTCTCGTTGCTAGCACAGTGGCGCATCTTTGTGCAGTTATGCTACGTTCGCAGGCAAAAGCAGCAAAAAATCGCTGCCTGCCGCTTCCTTTTGCTGCTTGTACCAGTTAGTTCTTTGATCGTGCTTGGCTGAAGCAGCTTTGCTGCTCACTGTGCTTGTGATGATTGCAAAAGAATCATGTCTGAACCCGCATTGGTACGAACTTCACTATCCTTTCTGCCTTGCAGCTATATTTGCTGTGATCAGATGGTGAATAAAGTAGTTTTAATATGTGTTTAAGTGAGAAAAATACACCGTGAAAACTTAATCAGTGCCGTCATTTCATTCAGATTATTATCCTGCCTTCAATATTTTTTCTGTCGGGGCAACTCAGACCCCACATACCAGAGGTGTCGCATGAGCAGCCAGGAATCCCGCTTCATCCCAGCAGCCTCTGGCCTGAGTGCAGCCCTCCTCGCGGTTCACCGCTGGCAGCACAATAGGTGTTTTTTCATCTAAATAATCCAAACTGCATATTCTGCCGGCAGATTTCTGCATTTTAAGTTAATTTAGGCGTCAATAAACTGTTTAAGAGGGAGTGATCATAGCCTCTGATCATCAGCGCCAGTTCTCTCCCTCCTGCGTCAGATGATTAAACGCACCTGACGCCGCTGCATCAGCTTCTCAGGCGCGCGCTGGCGCCTGCTGCTCAAAACGATGCCTTGGGACCTTTTGCTGCGCCTTCTGACGGCGTCAACCATTGGACTTTGTATGTAAATCCTCGCTGCTTCTGTTGCTACTAGCTGCAGTGTGAACGCAGCATTAGTCATTCATTGCGTTAAGCCTGTCTGCTAAGCTCAAAACAACAGCGCCACAACCCTGACGGAGAAACCAGGAGCGCTGCTGAGCATATTTACGACAGTGCACTTTACTTTCGCCCTCTGGGGGAGCCTGGCTGGAAAATCAACACTGGTTGCATAGTGTACCTTTAAATTGGGGCCAGAGAAACTTTGAGCTGCAATATTTCCCTGCTACCACTAGATGGAGCTAGTCTTCTTTGCAGTTTCAGTTGATGGAGGTTATAACACTATAGAGGCTGTTGGGATCATTAGAGGCTGCAGCAGAGGAGGGAGAGGCTCTCACAGTGCTGTAGTACACTGTATCAGGATCCACAGCATCCTGTAACAGAAACACAGAGTTACAACATTACTAGGTTTTATCACTTTTATTTATGTGGTTATTATTTTAGTTATGAAAATCAAATATTAAAAACATTTTTTCAGGTTAGATTTTCTGGTTCCATCCTTTAAACTCATCTCAAGCCATCTTTGGGTGAGCGGTGAGGTACACCCTGGACTGTAGGCATGTATATCACCATTTTTACCTCAATCCAATGTGATATCAATCTGTTTAGATGATGATACATTGTTTACCCATATCACATTATGTCACAATAGGATCTCTATCTAATCAAAAGCATAATCTGCAATCCGTATAATGTCATATCAATAGCCCATCTAACAGTTATATACATTGACATCTCACAAAATGCAAGTCAAATATGAGTTGACATTTTTATTAGGTATTTCAATCAAACAGCATTTTTGGGACAACACCGAAGAAATTTCATTTTAACACAATGAAAAGGAGCCTGTGTACTGCTTGTATAACAGTGATAATGTACTGCTACCTAAAACAATGCAATATACAGCCATTAATGTCTACACCACTAGCTACAGAAGTGAGTAGGCCTTAAACCCTAACACAAAAAAATCCATAAATGTCCAAATTTAGCACTTCATATCATTTTTTTTTCTCCTATATAAATGTCATCAGTGAGAGATTGAGCAGTTTTGTCAGTTCTCAGATGTGCAAAAAGAGCAGGTGCTTTCAATTTTGTAGTACAGCTCTCACACTTTACCATACGGGTCACTAACAGTTCCAACATGGCACCTCATGACAATGAACTCTCTGAGGATCTTAAAAGATAGGCTGTTGGGCTAAATGAAAATGGCCACGACTACAGTAAAACCAAAAAACTGAGTTGCAGCACAGAGGTTATGACCATTCAGTTTTTCAATGAGTACGGTAGAGTCAATTAGGAACAGGCTTTATATTGGTCGTCCAAAAAAGAGAGTGTCCACATGCTCAACATCACATATACTTCAATGTCTTCTCCCGAAAGATAGGTTCAGGAGGGCTGTCAAAATAGCTGCAGAGATTCCTGTTTGGGGTGTCAGTCCGTCGGTGCTGACACTACCACAACATCAGTCCTAATTTATTTTATGATAATATTCATAGAGCCTTCAAGCTGTTTATAACGGGGTAGAGGATTAGGGTGACCAATAGGGGTGTCAACAATAATCGATTCAGCGATGCATTGCAATGCGGGGCATGCACGATTCAGCATCGATGCGGCAACGTGCCATAATCGATTATGTCACCATTACTTCGAGGGGGCATACCAACAACAATCAAGATGGCTGAGGCGGAGGGAGATGACCGCGATAGAAGCGGGTAGGCCTAATTAAAAATGCACCAAAAGCTTGGAAAGCGGATATCTGGGCACATTTTGGATTTTACGAAGTCAATGGGATTTTGATGCATCGCAATGCATCGTAGAACCGAATTGAATGAGAGATCGTTATACCTGGTGAATCGTAACTGAATTGAATCGTGAGGGCAGTGCCAATGCACACCCCTAGTGACCAATCTTAAAATAATGTCACCGCTAAACGAAAAAAAGTAGTCCCTGAAATGGGAAAATATGTTTTTCTAAAAGTTGAATACATCTCTAGGATGTACATAGGAACAATATTTTTTGGTACAAAATGTGAAAATATCAGAGTCCAGTTTTACCCATTCTAGTGGAATGACTCATATATGTATTTGTATATGTATGACTCATTGATGTACTGTATTAGAATAGTTAATCATGTCATTGATGTATCAATGTAGGTTGTTGTATAGTTACAACCTTACTGGACAGGTCGCTTGTCCACAACAAGGCAACACAGAAACACAGGACAAACAACCATGCACACACTTTAACACACTATATGTCAAGCTGATGGCCGATGCTAAAGGAGCTAAAGGAAGCGCGATAGGAGGGCAAAGTAGGTTTAGCGCCACCGCAACATGGGAGCCAGAATTACATCCTAGAACAAATGGATAAAAATAGACCGGAGGGGGAAAAAAAAAACATGAATCAATATTCTTGCGGACGTGTCGATGCATCGGATCGTTGACTGTTGGATTGATGCATCAATACAAAATGTATTATTTACAGCCCTATCAACCCTATATCAACCCCTTAAGATGCGTCCCTGCAGTACATCACTCAATTGGTGTTTGATGTCTTTCCTAATAGTGTCATGGCTCTCTGAGTTCTTATTTCTGTCTGCGTTCTCTACTTTCAGCAGCTCTGCCTCTTTCCACGTTCAACCCTAAGGTGCCATCAGTTCTCTTTAAATTGTTATCTCTACTCTTGAAGTAACCCTGCTAATAAAAACCAGATGTAGTAATTGTGATTCTTAAACTGACAACAGCTCTACCTGCTGAAGGTGTGCGCTAAATGACAGGGAAAATAATTTTCTTGCAGGAACCACCTTAGCACAACATCGACAACACCGTAAAAAACAGGACTCATGTATCCTGAGCCATCTGGTGATTAATCAGGTTGGGCATGTTCAGACTTGCATAATCTAGGTCCAGAAAGTTAAAACATGCCAATTGGTTTTTTTTCATCCTATTCATTTAACCAGTTGATTAGCCTCCAATCTGTCATTGAACTTGTAATGCAAATGGCCTGTGTATGATAAAATGTTATTGCATGCCAGTAAACTGACTTGTAATTTCATTAGTTAAAGTTAGGTCTCAGTTTTAAAGTTAAGATGATTTTGCACTCACTCCTGTGGTTCTTCTTTGTTGTTATTTGGTCGCTTGTTCTTCCTGTCGTTGAACTGGTGGCATTGAAGCCAAAATTCAAAGTTAAAACTTGGAAAAATTCTGGGAGAATTGGTCCAATCCATAATTGCCCCCTCTGCACTACCCCTAAACTATTGAGTGTCCCTCCCATAGAAGTCACATCTGCAGCAGTGGAGGGCACCTTCATTGGTAGAGGGTATTAATGAGAATGTGACGCCTTCTTCCCTCTACTGTAAAAGAAAAAATGTTGTTGCTAAGGCAAAATAGAGACACTCACATACAGTCCAAACAAAACTATTTCAAAGAGGTCCTTCCCTTTTGGAATTAGTGACATGTTTTTCCTTTTTTCTAACTTGTAATTTTCTGTCAGTGTGACAAAGATGCAGCAAACCAGTGGAACTCAAATTTAGATGCAGCTATTTCCTTTGCCAGTTGGCCACCGTTTCACCCACTGCACCGATGCAAACGCTCTATTTAGGTGCTTAACCATCCACTTACCCTACCCACTTCATTGTTTCAGACAGCCCTTGATATGGCAGAGCCACCAGGGAATGCACAAAAGGAGGGTTAGCGCTAGGGGTTAGTTTTTAGGAGCTGGTTTGGATTGGGCCTTGGGATGTTGGAACTGGTTCCAATCAGGTTTTGATGCTAAAATCTACCAGTAGGTAAAGGTCGGTTAATGGGTTAAAGAAAACCTGACACACATATAGCAGTGTAACAAACATCTTACCTTAGCATTGACATTGGTTTTCTGTGGATGTTTGATGGTGGAGTAGTAAACGTTGTCTTTAAGATCAACCTGGCCAGGATAAAAGAAATATAGAAATAAACCTACTTTATATCATTAAATACCACAGTTTACATGGTTTACTTGTTCTGCACTGCAAAAATGATCTAGAAAGAAGTAAAAAAAAATCTTAAATTAAGTGTATTTGCCCCTAATTTGTGTATTTAAATAGGATGATTTTGCCAATGTAATTAATATTTTTACTCTTAAAATAAGATAATTAGATAATATGGACTTGAAATAAGAAAAGTGTCTCCCTTACCACTTCAATTCAAGTGAAAATGCACTTATTTAAAATAAAAAGATTTATTTAGATTTTACATTTTCTGCAGCATAAAGCAGTGTAATTTTTTTTTCAAAATTCTCGACATGTTCTTTTAATTTAAAACCTTTAAACAGGTGCTCGTCCATTTAGTAACAGGTCAAACATTTTTTAATGCTGTCAGACTCCAAAGTTTCCCTCCAGTAGGTTTTTGTTTTTCAGGAACAATTATCCAGAGGGTATTAGAATTGGCTAGATTAGAGGTCAGGTTAAGTTTTTTTGGGACATTTTATGCAGTTCTCGAGAAAAAAGAATCCTCTGAACAAAAAGTAAAGCAATAAACACACATTAGATCAGATACATGCAAACTGTACTCACAGCATTTTCATCAGTCTGTGTTTTCTTTCCTGAATAAAAACAAACAGATTCTGATTTATTCTAAACAATAATAATTCAGAAAGGTGGAATCGTAGTTTTATCATTCAAAACTCTCACCCTTTGCTCTCCATCTGATGATCACCACAGCAATTATCAGGATAATGACAGAAACAACAACTCCAGCAATGATTGCAGGGCCTGAAAGGGAAGCATTAGTATTTCGATTTTATTATATGATCTGAAATCAAGGCAATTAAATCATTCTGTAAAACCTACAAAATAGAATTTAGTCTATAAACTAATTTGTCAGTCCTGATAATATATAAAAAGATGTTGCAAACTCCTCACCTTTACCTGTGGAAGCTCTGCTCTGAGATTTAGTGATTGCAACTGTTACTGTCGTCCTTTTAGTGGTTGAGCGTTCTGAAACAACATTCAATGATAAATAATATTATATTCGGTCATATCCACACTGCCTGATTTGTAACATATAGATATAGAGTGTATGGAGAAAATGTATATTTAAGGATATATTTTAAAGAAAATCATAAGTTAATGTGAGTGATTAAAAAATGAAAAGAAGAGCTTCTGCTGATTAAACAGATTTGGTTTATGATCCAGTAACTCATAGATTCCATAAGTAAATGCTTAATAATATAATACGGTTTACATTTTAATTGGAAAAATATAGACAATTAAAGAAAGAATATGCAAAATAGTCGGGAGGAATAAAAAAAGTTGGTAAGAATTAGCAAAAAAGTATAAATAAGAACCAGGAAGCAGATAGAGGAAACAAAAAGATCAAAGAGAGAGGAAATATACTATTAATAATTTACCCCGCACAAATCCCTAAAGTGGACCTCATCACAGCCACTGACACAGTCATCAGAAACAACAAGCTGACCGCCACAGAAGCGTAACAACTTAGACTAAAGGTCACTGCAGCATTCTCAGTGCAAAGACCCCCCCTTCAAACTTGACCATACCAGAAATGAAAGCTTTGACAGCCCTCAAGTCTAAAAGAAAGCTGCACAATTGTACTTAATACAAATGACTACCATGGCAAATTTCAAGCCCTCCTTAGTGTCATCCATGAATCACCGAAGAAAGATCCCACCAGCAACCACGAGAAGAGGGTCATCAGCTGCCTTCATTATTTAGAAAAGGACAAAGCCGTCAACAGGCAACAATACTGCCAGCTGTACCCAGATAAAGTCGTTCCCCGGATCTACGGCCTCCCAAAAATACACAAAGAAGGAGCTTCACTAAAGCCAATCATCAGCAGAATTAACTAACTTGTTAAGTTGTTAAGTCACTTCCAGCATTGCTAAACATCTCGCTCCCATCCTGGCAAAACACTGCATCACATTGTTAAGTCACCGGACTTCTGCAACAGGATAAAGGACCTTATAATGGGCATAGGTGAGAACATGGTCTATGATGTCACATCTCTTTTTACTTGCATCCCCACCACAGAGGCTGTCTCCATAGTAAGGATGCGCTAACTTCAAGACCACACTCTGGCAGATACTGGAGGAGCAACCTAACCATGGATCATATCTGTTCTCTTTTGGACTTGTGACGCACCATCACATACTTCCAATCCAACCAAGCTTTCTACGGGCAGAAGTAGATGCATGATGGGCTTTCCTATGTCTCCCCTAGTGCCAAATGTATACATGGAAGAAGTGGAAAGCAGAACTCTACACTCATACATTGGAACAAAACCTTATCACTGGTTCAGATACGCTGATGACACACGCAGTCAATGCAGTGGACAGAAACATCAAGTTCACTTGGAAAGATGTGAAAGATGACAGCCTTGCCTTCATGTGGACTGAACGGTTCACATCATGGAGCAGACAACTCAACATAGATGTCTACAGGTTGCCCACACACACCGACACGTACATCAATTTTGACTCACACCACCCACAGGAACACAAACTAAGCATCACCTGAACCCCCTTGACATGAGCTGAAACCATTCCCACCACCAACAGAGGGAGGATGAGAGAACAGGGACATATCAGGACACCCATGAAGAATGGGGGTTATCCTAGATAGGCTTTTTGAAAAAAAAAAAAAAAAAGAAAGAAGAAAAAACAGAAGGAATATCGTAATTCCCTAAGATGCTGGCATCTCTGAAAACTCAGGAGGCACTGGATCCCTGTGAACTTTAAACCTGGCAACACCCTGAGTCAGGTCGACAACATGGTTAATGCCATTCAGTGTAGTGAAGATTGCACAGACCCATGCATTGGAGTGACCAAGCAACCATTTCACTGGTGCGTAAGTCAACACAGGAGGGCCAAATACTCAGGACAGGACTCAGCTGTTCACATACACCTGAAGGCTAAAGGACGACATCCATATTTTGACCAATGAAGAAAGGTGGTTTGAGAGAGAGGATTTAGGCCCCGTCCCACACGAAGTCAAAACCACCACGCAAACGCTAAAATTTTCCTCGAACGCTTGTCGTAAAGACGGAGACGAAAAATAAATGTGATCGCCCACACAAATGCATGAAAACGCTGCAAAAATGTATGCCAGGCCTTTAAGTGGCGCTGTGGTGCCAAAGCAAAAATAGGCAAAAACAGGCAACAAAATGTTGGGCATGCGCAGTAATATTTATACAACAACCAAATCAGGAAAACCGGAAAATGGCCCCGCGGGTCCTGGGCGGGTCCATTTTCGTGGTTCAGTCAAATTGAGGTCATGAACTATGTCGTCTATATTGCTCTGTTCTTCCTGGAGATATTCCAGAAGAAGAAGATTCTGTTGTAAGCCTGACAGCAGGGTGAGTAGCATGAGCAGCAACCATTCAACACAGTACGGGCCAATGTTGTTGTGATACTGTGTCGCCAATGTGTGTTTAGAGGCGACGCCATGACGCATGCGCGCAAAAAAAAAAAATGCGGTCAGACCTTAAAGATGGAAATGCGAAAACGGGCGTTTTAAAAATCTTCCCACTCTGAAGGCTTAATAAAAAAATGATCGTTTACAGACCCTGAAACGCCGGCTTCGTATGGATGAGAGGCTGGTTTGGTGAAAATTTGTGCGCTTAGGCCAGGGTTCGCTCGTGGTGGACGGGCCTTAAGGAAGCCATCTTTGTTAACCTGGAAAAGCCATTTCTCAACAGAGGATGTGGTCCTAAAAATAACCTTTTATGTACTAATAAAGCACTTTTAGAAACAATGCCCACAAGATTCACCTTTCACCCGCCCTCACCTGACTCACACTTCAATGAGGCATATGACCGACACCACTCTGACGAAAGAGTTAACGAGCCATCAGAATCCCCTAAGGACAATTAAACCCCCAGGTGATCTCCATGGCCAATCCAGTGGAAGGTATCAAAGCTTTTGTTTATCCCCTAATTCTTTGTTACACCTACAATATATTATTCTCAGTTCTCCCTGCCATCAGTTACATCTGATGAAGCCTCTTGGAAGAGAGGTGAAACCTTCAGTAGCATAAACTGAAACTTTCAAGATTGACCATGACCTGAATGATTGAGAATCTTCACAGATATGTTTAATAATAATGTCATCAAAATTATAAAGTTGCACAACATAAAAAAGACAATAGACTATTAGTTACTCATTTGAAAATTAACAGTGTCCTACCTTTATTTTGAACAGGCGTGGTAGACGTTTTCTTGATTTGAGTAGTGTGATGTGAGCGCTCCGTAACATTGGGGATTTTATTTTCTGATTTTCCAGGAGAACAAAAGAAAACAGGCATTTTTTTTAATAACATGTAAAGCAGGGGCCTCAAACTCAGATCCTTAGTGGCAGTTTCCTGCAACTTTTCGATTGGTTCTGATGAGGGGGTCAAGAAACCAAAGAGCTAAACTTCCTCACTAGGAGCATTCAAGCTCGGTTCAAAAGAAATGCAACACAAGTCTCCTGACATCTATATTTGACATCTAGATAAAGTTAGCATATATTGTTCAAAGTGTTTATTATGCAATGTTTTGAATGATTTGCTTAAAAAGCTGTTTGATGCCAGTTTTGGTCTTATAATCATTTGGGAAGCTAAAATTGATAAAGAGACATAAAAACAGCATAGTTGAAAAATACAAATGTTCCTTATATAAAAATATTACACAGCTTAGACAAAATATAATCCCTACCTTGAGGAGTTGTTTGAGGATTGTCTGATTTTGGTCTCATATTCTCTGAGGTTTCTCTTGCAGGTGTTAATGTTGGGGGAAATTTCCCTTTTAACAAGAATAAGGTTTCGCAATTAAAATCAAGTTCCAAGCAAATATCAAAGACAATAATTGGAAATGTATGTATCAACATAGGCTGTAACTTTTAGATATGTTTAGAACTTTAATGAACTGTCTAAATGTTCCACAAACCTTCAGATGTTGTCTGAACGTTGTTTGTTTCTGGTTTGGTTGTCTTTTTGTCGTCAGGTTTTTTTGTTGATTTATCTTCTGCTTCTGTTTTTTCTATAAACAAGGAGAAAAATGTTAATCTTTCAATCTTAAAAACTCTTCCAAAATGTAATTCAGATTAAATAACTAAATAGGGTGATTTAAGTCATTTACATCAACCCATTTACTAATCAATAAATGTCCAAATCCTGAAGCCAGTCCTAGTTTCCTGTGATGTCAGTGATCTTCTTCAGTTCATCATCTTCTAACCTGTTTCTCACCTGAGGACTGAAGACTGAAGGTAAACTTTTCATCAGTAACAGTATCAGTCACTTTACACTGAGGGAACTCAGACCCTGATGATAAAGAGACAGTAGCAGAGCAGCCAGTCTCTGATGGTGGCTCTTTGTTGTCCACATCCTGATTAAACCACTTCACTTTGTATCTACAGGGGCCAAAGGTCACCACAGAGCAGCTTAATGTCACCCTCTGATTCTCCTCTTTAATTGCTAGGTAAGAGAGAAACAATAAAACACTAAATCAGACAAATTACCTCCCTCACTTTAATGTTTTCCACATATTTTTGCAAAAAATATGTTGACTTGAAAACACATCAAAATGTATTTAACAAATATTAAAACTCACTGTTAAGAACAGACAGATCTACAGCAGACTGATGAACTGGTTTGTCTGCTCCTCTATATTCCCATTGTTGACAGATATAATGTCCAGCATCTTCCTCTCTGACCTTCTTTATAACCAGAGAACAGTCTGCTGTTAGACTCAGTCTGTCTGCTTTAGTGATGGCATTATTAACCTGACCGAGGATAACCAGCTCTGCTGCTGCTCCATTTCCTGAATCAGTGAAGCTCCATGTAGTGCTGCTACACTTCTGTTGACCATCGATCACTGTTGAACATTTCAATGTGACTTCATCTCTTCAACTCTCTTTAAAACAGATGTTTGATCTGCAGCGACTGTTAAAAGATAAAACAGAACCAGAAATATTCAATCTGAACACAGACACAGTTGATAAAGCAGATCTATCATTTATAGCTCCAAATCCTGATTAAACCATTTCGCTTTGTAGCTACAGAGGTCAAAGATCACAACAGAGCAGCATAATCTGACCGCCTGATTCTCGTCCTGTTTGGTCACTGATGACTCAATTTAATCCTTCCCACTCACTGTTGCAACAAAATGTTTTAACTCGAACATAAATCAAGTCATTCAGTAAAATTTGATACTCACTGTTAAGAACAGACAGAACTACAGCAGACTCATGAACTGGTCTGTCTGCTCCTCTATATTTCCATTGTTCACAGATATAACGTCCAGCATCTTCCTCTCTGACCTTCTTTATCACCAGAGAACAGTCTGCTGTTAGACTCAGTCTGTTTGCTTTAGTGATGTCATTCTTAATCTGACCGAGGTCAACCAGCTCTACTGATGCTCTGTTTCCTGAATCAGTGAAGATCCATGTAGTGCTGCTACACTTCTGTTGACCATCGATCACTGTTGAACATTTCAACGTGACTTCATGTCCAGCTCTCTTTAAAACAGATGTTTGATCTGCAGCGACTGTTAGAAGATAAAACAGAACCAGAAACATTCAATCTGAACACAGACACAGTGGATAAAGCAGATCTATCATTTATAGCTCTATACAAAGGTTTTCAGTCTTCATACCTGTGAGCTGCAGGATCATTAATAAAAACCCTTGAATCCATCTGAGTTGAGCCATCGTGCATCTGTTGCTCTCACCCTCAGAACTGTCTGACTGCCTCTTGAACTCACATGTATCTTCTATTTCCTGAGACTCACCACTTCCTCACTCTGACTGATGGGCGTCTCGCTGCTTTATGTGGTAAAAACATCTATGTGTTTAAACTTAGCATCCAAGACTAGAACATTCATTTCTTATAGTGCACTAATTTCAGGATCCTTTTATGAGCAATATCAGGCCTTTACTGCGATAATCATTAACATTTGGAGCGTATTTTGTTCAGTTCTATTATATCACATTACAGACGGTAACATGCGAAATTGTGAAAATTGTGATGCTTCATTTGTTTGTTTCAGAAATCTGGAACATCAGTCAGATTAAAACTGACTGAAAGAGGTAAATGATCACTCTTGAATTTAAAGCTCTTTGATGAACTTTGTATTAAACCACAAAGCTCATTTCAGACAGAGGCGTCTAACAGATAAAGTAACAGCAAGTAAAGCAGACATGTGAAATAAGTGTAAAACTTTAATGTAACTTGTTTCCAGTTTCAACTCACAGGCTTTCATGTGAGCTAAAAGAGGAAGTACTTTAGTGAGAATGTGGGTCGCAGCAGCGCTCTGCTGGGTTTCATTGTTGCAAACACCGCAGTTAAAATGTGTGAAAACTGAATTTTCTTTCTTTTTCTATGAATTCTGTGTTATTCAGTTATCAAGTTTTATTAGATGTAGAACTATTTTTGCCCTTTGGGGCTTTCAAAGTCTGTTATTTAAAATGCAGTACACAGTACACCCAACATCTCACATGTTAATCGCTAATACTTTATGTGACCTCTGTTTCCACAGTTGACATACAGGAAGTAGGTAGGAGGTAGAGCGGAAGACATGCAGCAGAGGCCTCTGCTTTAGCACTAGAACTAGCCCCCCCGCATAGAGCTGCTTCTGGATCAGTTAGCTGGTTTATAATCATTCGAGGCAGTCAAACCTCGGACATATCACCACGTGGCCCAAGTCCTGTGGTCACAAAGGGGTTGAATATTCAAATGCTTGTTTCTGTTTTTGTGTGTCAGGTTTCCTGTCATTGGCACCTGCTTTGGGACTTGATAAAATAAACTTAAGTGTTATTTTTTAAATAGGTTGACTATGTTCCAGTACTTAATCAGATGTCTAAATAAACATTGCTTCCTTTTTCTTTATATGACCTTTGTAAGAAGACAATTTGACATAGCAACTAAATATTTAAAACTGTTGCTTTGCTCTCTGGTATCCTTCATGTCATGCAGCTTAAGACAAATTCCCATCCCCAGTTTAAAAAAACAACTTTTTATTTATAACTTGTGTTACAAGAACAAACAAAAAAAAACATGTCAACGTCCAATAAATATCCTCTCCACTGCCAAATAATAATAAATCTTGTCGTATGAGGAAAAATCCCCCAAAATACCCAAAGCATCTCCGAATCCCAATAATCCCAAACAGACCAAGAAAGCTTGAAAAAACCCTAAACATGATTCAGAGGATCTATTTTCTTCCATAAAATTCTATACACATTATGTTATCCAGCAACCAGTCACTGTATCTCTACTTTAAAAGCCCCCAGAGTTCAGATTAAAGTAGAAGGATGAAGATAATGTCCAACTGGCACCATCTAGTGGCAACAAAGAACATTACAGGGAACTTTGTTCTCTACTGTGTGACATTAAAAGCCCATTTTGAGACCAATGGAAAGCACAGGAGAGGACATACATGGAAGGTAAAGGTGAATATTTTGCTCATCAGCTTAAATTTCTGATTTCACTGATTGCTCAACATCCAAGGAGATCAGATGGTGGCATCAAGCTGTGGCTGTTAGGGTGCAAAATTAGTCTCTAAAGGTGTGAAATTATATTTATTATGAATATAACCATATAGAATATTGTTAAATACTATATTCATTAAGATTTACCTGTATTTATTCTGGTCCAATTAACTCTTGCAAAGTAATTAAAGATGCATGAAAAAGGTATAACAGCGCCCTCTGATGGATGAGTAATTCTCCAAACAATGGCTGCAAAACAAAATTGTAAATACTTTCAATTGAACATTTCTAATATTAAGCATGTTTTCATGATAAAATATGTTCATTTGTTTTTGGTTTTTGCAGAGTTTTCATTTGGAAATATCTTCCTCTCTCAGAAATAGTTTACAGATGTTGATGATTATTCCTCTTTTTCCCAGATGCAGCAACTTCACACTCTTTAAAATGACACTTGGATGTGTTGAACAGCTCCACAAACCAAAGGCAACAGCAGTCTGTCTTTTCATGGTTCCTGCAAATCCTTTTTCCCACCAGTAGGAGAAAAGTGGATGTCCATAGTTTCAGATGCCTGAAGTCTCAACCTTCATCTGTGCAGACAATTATCTTCACACAAACAGCATGTGGGTGTCCAGGTATGATGCCATTCAGGACATGGATTCGGTCTAAGCGGTGGTAGTGGGTATCAAGCCCAAAACAAGATGAAATATATCATAAAGATATAAAGAGAAGTTGGCTAAAGCTGGTAAGATTGCAATTATTAACAATGCAATAATTCATGTATTCCAAAAAGTAAACAAAAAACAATCCACTGGAGTTTGTTTCAAAGTTTGAAGACGTTTCGCTTCCCATCCAGGAAGCTTTTTCAATTGAAAAAGTCACAAATACCTTTGAGTTCCGAGGCTTTATACAGTGGACCAACAAGGCCTTGTTTTAGCTTAGAAAATATGCAAATTGAAACAGACAAAGGCCCCGTCCGCACATGAAGTCAAAACAAACATGAAGCGCTGATACTTTCCGCAAAAGCGTTTGTGCGGTAAAGGCGGAGGCGTCTAAAATAAATGTGAAAGCGATCCCACACTAATGCATGAAAGCGCTGCAAAATGTATGCCAGGCCTGTAAGTGGCGCTGTGGTGCCAAAGCAAAAAAATAGCGGCGAAATGTTGGGCATGCACGCACTAATATTTATACATGCGTTGCCCTGCGGGTCCATTTTCGATGGTTCAGTCAAACTCAGGTGCTGAAATATGTCGTCCGATATTGCTCTGTTGCTTCCTGGAGATATTCAGAAGAAGAAGATTCTGTTATAAGCCCGACAGCAGGGTGAGTAGCATGAGCAGCAAACCATTCAACACAGTACAGCGCCATTGTTGTTGTGATACTGTGCCAATACGCGCATATGCGTGTTTAGAGGTGACGCTATGGCGCATGCGTGTAAAAAAAAAAAAATGCGGTTAGAGCTTAAAGAAGATTTGAAACTTAGCAGACGGCGTTTCAAAATCTTCCCACTCTGAAGGCTATTGAATAAAAAAAGATGGTTTACAGACCCCCGAAGCGCCGGCTTGGTATGGATGTAGCAAACATGTGAGAAAATGTGCTGCGTTTAGATGCCAGGGGTTTGGCCTCGTGTGGACGAAGGCCTAAAGTGGATAACCTGCTTATACCACGATACCTGTCTTTGTTTCACCGCGAAGGGGGTCATTAAAGAAAGTGCGTTAAAGGTAATTGTTGGCCTGGCTGAATAGGCAAAAGTCTTCTGTTCTCCTGTAAAGGGGTTGGGGTTTTGAATCTTCACCAGCAACAATTCATGTACAAACAAAACTGGAAAGCGGCACCAAAAAATTAAGAAGCCATTACTTAACATAAAGTCATATTACACTTCAATCTCTGGAAAAACAACCTTGATAATCTGAGGCCTGTAATGGAGAGATGACCGTACAAAGTGTCTTCAGCAGTGCCGTTTCCTATCAAATAATTATTCAAATGATTGGGAAAAATAATAGAAAGAAGAACCCACCAGCCAGGCAGCCTCCCCCTGAGCATCACAGCCTGAGAGCATGACAGTGGCTGCATGATGTTATTTGGATGTTTCGCAACTAGAGGGCGGTGTTGAGCGATCTACAAAATAGAGTCTTCATGAGAAAAGAAAAACATGTGGTGATGTCTCAGGCCTTCAGTAAGGAGGTTAAAAGTTACAAATAAATGGATAAATAAATAAAAGATGGACATTAAAGTCAGTGCTTTGGAGTGATCGTCATTGTTCCATTGCAAATGCGAGGATGTGACTGTAAAGGTGTGTGAGAGAGGCCACCTATGAATAGGACACAGCATCACCAGTTAAGAATCATGAACCTAAAATCCAGCAAAATGTTGTAGGAAGCTTTCAGAATACCCCACCTTAAAAAAAAATAAAATAAAAATCATACATTAAATGATCCAATGCAGAGTTTAAATGCGAATCAGCCAAAATCTGTAAATCAGTAAACTGAAGTTAAAGGAATTAGTGAAACAAAAAATAGAAAGCAAATATTGTCATTTTAACCTTTCATCAACTGAAACTGAAACTGAAGTTGGACACATTTAGT
>JAGKQL010000007.1:4886784-4898177 GCA_018398635.1 Cyprinodon brontotheroides | reverse complement strand
TGTTACACTGAAAAAAATAATGCAACCATTTTTGGCATTTACTTAATGATATTAAGTTACTTTAACACAATTGTTTTATGTCCTACCCTGCCAACATAAACGGCTGCATTATTTTTTTCAGTGTAGGTTTCCATTTCTCTTAATAGTCATCCATGCACTGTACCTTTTCAAAAGCAAATTATTTAAAGAAAAAATACCAATGTTATATTTACATTCTGATTTTATATATTCAAGGGAATCCATGGAAGCTTTGTAGCATGTATCATTTATACCCAGTTAGAAACAGAGAGAGTTGTTTTGCTCTGTGACTGCAGACACAGGCTGTAGGTGCACCATCCCCCATTAAACTGAATTGAGTCCCCGTGGTTTGTGGTGGCAAAAATCATGCATGCAATGTGGGACCAGACCTGAACTTTCAGATGTACATGAGGGCTAACCCTAACCATCTCAAGGATTGTGCTGACCAATGTCCAAGCTGATTTGTGAAAAACCTATTCATGCATTTATCTTAGTAGAATTCGATCACAGCAACAGCCCTAATAGGATCTTTTCAACGACGCCGCAACACAAGCAGGATGTGGCAAGGCATACAGATGCCTGGCCAGACTACAAACACACCCTCCCATGTTACATGCAGCCAATGCCACTTTAATGAACCAAACAACTTATTTGAAAGGTTTGAGGCACTAAACAGCACTCCAGCAGCCAAAAGCCGCTCAACTTCAGGGAGAGCAGGCCAGTCTCAACCTGACAAAGTTTTAGCAAGGAAAAACTCTGAGGAGAGCCAACCCATTAAAGGCCCCAGGTTCCCATAACACACCCGCGCCGGTGTGTACAAATAGTGTGGTGATCAGCTGGCTGGTGTGTCCTCACAGACATTTTTAACACCTCGCCAACCAATCCATTGTTCCAGCATGCTTCAAGTCTGCTACCATCATTCTGGTCACAAAAAGACTCAGGTAACTCAATAACTACTGGACTGTCCCACTGACTCCATCATGATGAAGCGCTTCTCCAGTTCCCCCAACATTCGCCAACCCATTCAGCTTCTGTTTTACCAAAAAGTGCTCCACTGGAAGACACCCATCTCCTCTGTTCTACATCTGAGCACACTCGGAGGAGAAGCTAGAACACCCACGCAAATCGTCTAGCTTTCACCTGGACGTTCAGTTTTCAACACCATCAATATCCAACAAAAGTATCTTATTGGCATAAAACTGAAACGGCTTCCATACATCCTAATGCATAGACTTCCTCAACAACAGACCTCAGTCAGTCCAGCGTCTGACAGAACACCTCTGTTGTCATTAGTCTCAAGCACAGTTCTCAGGCTGCACATCCTACCCCTGCTGTTCAACACCCCTGATGACCATGTAAAGCGTCTCTCAGGTTCACCAAACATTATCGTAAAGTTTAGAGATCACCACGTAAAAGGCCTCACTGAAATGACAACGACCTGGACTACAGAGAGAGAAGGAAGAGCAGGTGGGTTTGTGAAGAGATAACAGCTCGGACCGAAGGTGGAGAAGATGAAGAGATCATCGCCAACTTCAGGAAGAACCTAACCACGAGAACGACGCTTCCTCACCAGTCATCATCAACAGTCAGCTGTAGAGGGAGAGGTCAATGGCACCAAATTCTGTGGGTGCACATCACTGGTCAGCGCGGGCAACAAAGCGCTGTACTTCCTCCGGAGGGAGGGAGAGCCCACTGCCCCTCTCCGGCCGACCCTCACCATATTCTCGGCGCAGAAGCACCTGGCGCTTCACCAGGCTAATTGTGGTGCGGATGCAGCCCTTAGACTGCGCCTTCAGCTCTAAATCGAGAGCTCAGCATCATCAATGACCACATCTCATCTGTGGACCGTTCTCCCAAGCGTTCTTTGAAAGAGGTTTATTTGATGCAGGTCCAGATTCCAGAACAGCTTTTTTCCGCCATTAGACAACCGAATGTTGAAAAAATTCCCCGTAAATCATGTCAGGTTGTATATACAAAACCCACTATATCAATGTGTTGTTTTTTCACTATGTTTTTTTTTTCCTCCCACAATGTTCTATGTTACTGCTGCACTTCAAGAAATGCAAATGTCATGAAAAGCTGTACAAACCAAATTTTGTTTTGTATACCCTCTAGTGCATAAAAAATGACAATAAAGTTTATTTAAGTCTAAGTTGTTGCCTGAAAAGTTCATCATACAGCTACAACTGATCCAAAACTCTGCTGCCCGTGTTCTCACTAGAACCAAGAAAGTAGAACACATCAGCCCAGCTCTGAAGTCCTTCCACTGGCTCCCTGTAGCTCAGAGAACAGACTTCAATGTCTTTCCTTGAGTTTATAAATCACTGAATGGATCAGCACCCCCAATACATGTTTGTTGTCATTGTATCAACCTCCCAGACCACTAAGGTCTTCTAGTTCAAGCCTACTCTGTTCACACAGAACTAGAACCAAACATGGAGAAGCAGCATTTAGGTTCTATGCTCCACTTATCTGGAACAAACTTCCAGAAGACTGTAAATGTGCAGAAAGTCTGAATTATTTTAAGTAAAAGTTCAAAACCCATTTGTTTAAAGCTGCCTTTGACTGTTGAAGTTAAACTGTTAACTAAGATATTAGTAGATCAAGGTTATCAGTTCAATAGGGTTGTGGTCGACAACTCAGAGCAATATCTGCTCTCTATGGTGTCACCAAAGTCTCACATAAAAAAACAAAAAAACGCAAATCTCTGCGTTTGTCACTTTTGGGCTGGGTCTGAAAATGTGCTAAATATAGCAGCACTTTTAGACAAACCCCAAAAATCCTTAAACAGGAATACTGAAACCCAAATTGCAGCCATAAAAGGTTGAGAGGATTTTCACACGTGTAGAAAAACACATTTATGAGACTTCTTTTAGCATCTTACAGGGTTAACTGGACATCCACATCTTTAATGTTGCCGTTGTTCTGAACTAATTCCTCTTAACTGTAAATGGGGCTGACTAATAACAACAACAATGAAAAAACATTTTCAAAATCAACATTTCATGTTAGAAATTTCCAGTACAAATAAACCAGGATCGACAGCAAATAGTTGTGATTTGAGAATTTTCTAGAAATAAAACTTACTCGATCTTCTCTGATGGTGGAATAGTAAACATCTTCAGGATTACCCTGCAAAATAAAGATTTACTATTGTAAGATGTGCTGTTACTGTAAAGACATTATTTTTATTTCTTTTTAAAAATGTAGCTGCTTATTGTTAGGAATCCGGTTTGTGTGGGTTTTTGCTTCTTGCTATTGTCTTCCCTCCACCACCAGGTGGCGCCTGGTTCTCGTTGGCCTCCCTCCACCACCAGGCTGCGTATGGTTGCCTCATTGGCATCCCAGAGGACTCTTAAGCTGCTGACTGCCACTACACCTCAACGCCAGAGTTTTTGCCAGTTTTGGTACTCTAGCCAAGCTGAATTTTTGCTGAATCATACTGAGTTTTTGTCAATCTGAGTTTTAAACTTGCTGTTTTTGTCTTTGCCTCTGCGACGCAGGGGAAGTGTCATCCTATCAAGCTGGATGTTTTGGACCTTCTCCCCTGGAAGGATTCTCTGAGCATCAAACTGAGTTGAGGATTCAAGCTAGGACCAGTTTGGATCAACTTTTCCCAAGGATTATTTTTGCTTCTCTCTGAGCAGGGGATTCATCTCCACAAGAAACTGTTCAAGTACCATGGGAAAACTAAGTGGCAGTCAGCTCCTCCGTTTCTCAAGGAAACACCGCAACCTGGGTAAACCCTGTCCGCCCTCCAATGAGCAAGTCAATTGCTGGAACAACCCATACCGACTAAATTCAACAAGAGACACCTTTTTTTGGAAACGTGAGTCCTGTTGCCTTAATTCCTTTCTTCAAATCGAAGAGACAAATTTCCTACTGAGCCTGAACTAACCGCAGAATCTTCCCCTTCACTTTTCAGTCCCGGTTCGACAGTGTTCAGAGCAGCACTGGACTCCTCTCCACCTACTCTCAATAAAACCTGTTAAACATTTCACTGGTCTCTCTCTGTTTGGTCTTCTGCATGTGGGTCAAATCAAACACTTTAAATCCAGTTATGTTTTTGTGTATTTAAGCCGCTATATTGATTTCTTATAATGTTTCAGGGTTTCATGAAAAGCTGCATGTATTTAGCGTGTTGGTTCTTACGGTTTCGAGGCTTGGTTCCACATCATTGGGAATAAATCTGACTCACTTATTACCCTGAAGAAAGGAAAAATGACCAATAATGAACTAATCATTTTCAATGCTGTCAAAGAGAAAATGTTTTGGCTGAAGTAATAATTACACTCACAGCAGAGTTCTGCACCTGCCTTTTGTTTCCTGTATAATAAAACAAAAGGTGATTTTTAACCACCACAATGAAACCGTGGTAATATTTGAAGATTTGGGTTCTCACTTTTCATTCTCCATGTGATAATTGAGCCAACGACTATGAAGAAGATGACTAAAACCACAGCTGCTGCAATGTATGGAGCCCCTAATGACAAACCATCAAAAAATATATATATGCTTAAAGCAGCTTTGATGACATTA
Organism: Cyprinodon brontotheroides; assembly: GCA_018398635.1. Taxonomy (NCBI): domain Eukaryota; kingdom Metazoa; phylum Chordata; class Actinopteri; order Cyprinodontiformes; family Cyprinodontidae; genus Cyprinodon; species Cyprinodon brontotheroides. The sequence continues at coordinate 4,893,620 of JAGKQL010000007.1, read as the reverse complement.
TCCTATTTCTCTTTATGTGTAAAAAATATAATTAAAACAACTCAACCAACACAAACAACAAACAGAGGGTCTATAAATAGCATCAAACATTTGTTAATCTGATTGCAAAACTGATTTTTTTATTTAAATTAAATTAATGAGAGACCCTTTAAATACTTCACTACTCAAGTTTGTGTCACATTAAGTTAACACAATTGTGCAATTATGTGTGCCAATGTAGTATGAAAATATTTGAGGAATTACAAATGAATGCAAGCAGGAAAAATACGGGGTGAATATCACTGATCCTGCTTGTCAACAGGTTTTATGTGACAGTCAACAATAAACATTTGAGAAATTTTGAAAAGTTTCTTAGCGGATGAAAATACAAAAACCAATATGTTTGAATAAAAGCATGTAAATAGATTTCAGGGTTTAGTGGACAAAAAAAGACCTGCAACCATGAAAAAATATCACAGTATCTTTACCATTTGATGATGATTCTGTTGTGGTTGGACCTGGTTTTGTTGTTTTTCCTTTTTCTCTGGTTGGGCTGCATGTGGTCACAACTTTTGTTTCAACTTAAGGGTTGAGATGAGAGAAAATGATTGAGTGGATAGAAAAGACCTGCAACAATGAAAGAACATCACAGCATCTTTACCTCCATCAGATGATGACTCTGTTGGTGTTGGACCTGGTTCTGTTCTTTGTTCTATTTCTCTGGTTGGGGTGTGTGTGGTCACAACTTTTGTTTCAACTTAAGGGTTGAGATGAGAGAAAATGGTTTAATGGAAAGAAAAGACCTGCAATATTGAAACAGCATCACAGCATCTTTACCTCCAATAGATGAGGTAACGTTACTTCCTGTTGTGGTTGGAACTAGTTCTCTGCTTCCTTCTATTTCTTTGGTTGGGCTGCATGTGGTTTCAGCTTTTGTTTCAACTTCAGACAAAGATACTAACAAAACCAAAAAGTAAATATGTTCATGTTTTCCTATTTGCAATAAAGGTAGATAAACATAAACCTTAAACTGGAATCTCTGTGAGATCAGAGGTTCCGATTTTTAGTAACCTGGATCAACAAGTTTTCTCACCTGATTTAATTTTAGGGGATGGATTGTTGAAGTTGAAGAGCTGACTGGTTCCACCATGTGTGACTTTACACCTGAACTCACACCTCTGCATGTAGGACTGCTCAATAAAACAAAGTGCAGGAGAGCACTCAGGCTGTTTTGACTCACAGTGTTTCACATCTGGAGCTCCAGCAGGACAGTTATGCAGCCACTTCACTTTGTAATCACACCGTCCATTTGTCTTCACAGAACAAGTTAATGTCACTTTATCTGTGTCCCTTTGTTCAGTTACTGGTGAGGAAACAGTAGGAGACATTTACCACAAAACATACAGAATAAGTCACTGTACTCATTATGGCTTTATTCCAGGATTCATATGTTTGTAAAAGAGTTTTTTTTGCCACAGCATTAATAAAACAAGTGAGACAGAAAATGGCTTCATATTAATACTCACTGTGGACAACAGACAGATCAACTGCAGACTGATGAACCAGGATGTGATGATCTGGTTTGTTTCCAGATTTGTATTGTTGGCATTGATAATAACCAGCATCCTCCACTCTGACATTCCTTATTACCAGAGAACAGCTTTCTAAACTCAGTCGGTTTGACTTAGTTTGCAGATTTGGGTCAATCTTTCCGAGTTTAACCAGCTCTACTGAGGAGCTCCTTAAACTGAAGACCCATGTGGTGCCATTACAGTTTGTCTGACCAATAATCAAACATTGGCAGGACAAAACCACAGTATCTCCAGATCTTATCAAAGCAGTTGCTCCATCTGCAAACACTGTTAACAGAAATGAACAGATAGATGTGTTCGTGGTTTTGAATAAAAGCTTTTTAAAAATGAGTTTATTGACATTTTCGGGTTTAATTACAGGAAATACTCGATTTATGTTAAAATGGTAAATGAAGCCTTTGTCTACGGAATTTAGTAGCATAAATATCCTAAACACATTTATATTTCTCAGCCATTCACATTTCAGTCTTCATAAAAATCACCTGAAGCTTCAGGATTAGAAATAAATAAAGTTTAAATCATTTGAGTTCAGCCATTGTTCAGATCAGCTACTGTCGCTCTCGTAATGATGCACTAAACTGTCAGATACAGGCTGCCTTTCAAGGTCATTGCTACTTCCTGTATAAGAGACGTTACTTCCTCAAAAACTTTTTAAACAAACTTTCTTCTTTTTTATTCTGACATTATATTGTGTTAAATTTAGACATCTTTGAGACTACAAAAAAATACCAAACAGGTTTAAATCAATTACATTAAACCCCCTTTGTGAATACTTTTTAACCACAAAGCACATTTTTGACAGAGGCATTTATGAGAGCCGGAGAGAAGAAGTGAACCAAATGCATTAAGATTTAAAAGAAAAAAAAAGAAAAAACAATGCCAGATCTTGAGGGACTAAGGTTGGGACCCCTGAAGGAAATGTAAACTATTAAAAAAAAAGCCAGAGGTTTTAAAGTAATGTGTTTCAGGTTTTGACTCAGGCTTTCATGAGAACTGAAGGAGGAAGTACTTTGGTGAGAATGTGGGTAGCAGCAGAGCTCTTTTGGTCTTCATTGCTGCAAACACAGCTCTTAAAATGAGGGCTCAATCTTTCACTTCACCTTACAAAGGTTTAGGCTATTTTCATATTCCACACATTCAGAACAGGTGGTTGTTTTTTTTCTGCAGTCAGTTGAGAGTTTAAAAAGCATTCCTTTTATCTCTTTAAACACATTTCATTATTTGGTCACCGAGATGCAGATAAGATACACAGCAATAGATCAGCCCACAGTTTTTTTACTGTCAGTGGAAAAAAAAGAAGAAACAAGCATAATAAGTCTCAAGTTTTCAAGTATTCAGCACTTCCATCCTTTTATGGCGCGCCACCTAGCCACAGCGCTTATAGGCAGAAAGTGTGAAGATTGGAGAGGAAGGGGAACATGGGAGGGACTGTTGCTTCATGAAGACGGTTCAGCTGCATCAACAGCTGAGGCCTGCATACGTTGGCTGCATGTTCTATTGTTGCACCATGCACCATTAGTTATTTTAAAGTATCTTTGGTATCATTTATTACAATATCACATTTTTTACACATTTGAATATATTAGTTTTACATAACGGAAGTAAGGTTACAATGTTTTATACCAGAGAAGGTATTAACACCGAAGTTTAAATAATCCTCGACTTTTTGCATACCCAAATGGAAAAGCAAATATCTAAGGAACTGTACGCCCAAATAACATGTGCTGATACATCATTTTGAGAAAGCAAACACACTTCTAGTTTCCAACACATCAAAACAGTGTTACTTGCTAAAAACACAGCCTAGAAAGCTGCATCCAGTTCAAGCATGACTCAAATTTGTTTGTTTTTTTTCTACTCGAAAATAAAATACATTTTTTGAATAGCAGTAACAAAGAGATGCTTGAGAATAGGCATGTGTCATTGTTTTAAAAATTATTGTTTTGAAAATTTCCGACCTCTAGGTGTAACAGTTCTAAAGATTCTAGAGGGACTTTTAACTTCTGGGAGTCATCAGCGTCTCCAAACCTCTCCCAAAGCTCATACGCCAAAATGCTTTAGGCGGGGACAATTTTTGTTTTGTAGACGCGGAACGAGGAAAATATACCCAACACAGTGGCAGGATATTTCTGTAGTAGCCAACCTAGGGTAATTAAGCAAGATGGATAGCATTAGCTATATGGATCAAACTTTTATGATGGTAAAAAAAACAGACTATATGTGGTGATTTTCTCATTATGGAATGTTTTTATTAAGAATATACTGGATTACCTGTAATCTGTGAACCCTTATGGACAAATGGAGTAAAAACAATTGAAGATTTGATTTATAATACAGCTTCTGGACACTTTTAAAGGTATGTTGTCTCAGCCCCTTGGTTTTACCATGCTGCTGCTATACTCCTGTATGTTAGGTATTGCTTTTGGTACTCGATGCATGTCAATAAAAACCATTCCCCTGTCTCCCTCTGTTACAAACCTTGAGGGTCAAGCTTGCTTGACACCCACCTCGCCTTTGACAATCGGTGTCACCTCCATTTGCCAAAAGCGATCCTTCTTTCCACCTCAACCCAATATTTCCAAACTCCTGTCCCTCCCTATCCCTCCCTGCTGCAGAGAAGCTTCGTCCATGCCTTCGTCTCCCCCAGGAAGCAGATTACTGCTGCTTGGCTCTCCTCATCGGGATCTCTAGCAGGGGCCTTCCAGAAGCTCCTGTCGCGGTACCAGAACAAAAGCTGCCAGGGTCCTGATGAGGGTGAGGAAACACCAGCACATCACTCCCATCCTTCACACACTTTGCACTGGCTCCCCATTCACCATTCATTTATAGGCTACACACGGTATGCCTTCGAATGTATTGATTTTAATGAGAGTTGTCTTTTTACTCTGTTTTTTTTTTAATGTTATATGGTCTTTTAACTTCGTTTTAATTTTCCCCTTTTTTTAAATGTAGCACTTTGAGATTTGAAGTCAAATGTAAAGTGTGTTACAAATAAAATTCATTATTATTATTATTATAAAAATGAACTTGAGGTAGTTGAATTGTGGATAATCCAGCTTTCTATGGATGTCTAGCTTGTGTCAAGGCTCCAGTGACTCTGTTTTGTCTGTTTTTGTGTTGTCTCCACGCTTCCACCAGCAGGTGGTGCCTGGTTCCGGTCCGCCTCTTCACGCACCTGCTGACGGTTACCTCACGTTAACGAGGAGGGCTTTTTAGCTGCTGAAGGATTACCACTACCTCGACGCCAAGAGTGTTTTGCCAGTTTAAAAGGACTCTAGCCAAGGTGAGTTTTTGCTGAGTAGACCACTGAGTTCTTGTCTACCTGTTTTTCCCAGCTTTTGTTTTTGTCTTTGCCTTGCCTCGGCGAGGAAGGTCATCCTGCACCAAGCCCCTGGACCTTTTAGGACTCTCCTCTCCCAGGAGGGATCATTTGAACCTTCAACTAAACTGAGCAGGGGATTCAAACAGGAGGTTTTAAATCCCCTGTTTGAATCCAGTCTCCTTGAGAGGGACGGTGAAGTTACTCTCTGAACTTAGGGAATCATCTTCACTTGCATTTGGGACTCCAGAAATCAAGTACGGCAGGAAATCTGAGTGGCAGTCAAAGCGTCTCCGTTCACCCTACACCGTCCGAGTTCACCGATTAAGAAAGCGCAATTCCGTCTTCCACGAGATCAGAATAACTCTGGAAAACAGCACTTTAGATTGAGTCAAAGATAGCTACTTCTCTGAAGCGGTCATCAGCAGATCCTCTTCTTCAAAATCCACGAATGAAATTTCCCCACTGACCCTGAACTAACCGCAGTGTCTGCCCCTCACCTTCCAGTTCGAACAACATGCACCGAGCTTAAATCTCTTCAATAAAACCTGTTAAGCTTTTCATCTGTGTCTCCTCTGAATTGGTTTTACTGCATGTGGGTCCGAGCTTTAAGAGATAAAAATCATGACAAGTTGTCTATATTGGTAAAAACTTTACTGTTTTTATGTTCTGCATTCCGAGTTGTTAGGTAGAAATATATGAAAACGGTCGCAGCTGACCAGGTGGCTGTTATGACATTAAGGATAAGGCAAATGGTAAATATTGGTCACAGAAGCAGATACATTTTATATCAGACACTGTTTGATATTAACAGGATTTACAAACCGTTAAAATTGCTTCCTTACATTAGTACACCTTTGTGAAATGCAGAATAAAAGAAACATTTTTTCTAAAGTGACCATAGTGTAAAGAAATATATACTTGTCATGTTAGTTTAGTCATCTAACTGTTCTCCCTAAAGTGTTGACACAATATTGACAATTTCTACTATTATTTGTAGACCAAAACATTTGCAGAGGGTAACTGGTGATAACACATTTAAAACACAGTACAGTAAAACAGAACAGAAAAACAAAGCAACCCCATTTACCTCCACCCGGGTCCCTGCTCTGTAGGTACATACTTTAAATCCATTCCCCCGACAAGTACAAAGCATATTTCAATAGAAGTGTCACATTTTCTTGTTGAGTGTTAAAGAGAATTAGTCTCTGTTTTAAGCATGACATCAGGCCTGTAGTCACTGCTTGTGAGTTGGAGGAAAATCGCCCCTCCACCTGGTAAGAACCATGAGCCTCGCTAATAGAGAGCAAAAAGACAGGGTGTTCTATTCCCACAATGAGAATCATGGATTAGAAAAACATCTGTCCAGAACTGACTGACTTGGTGAGTACCAATACCAGTACCAATGGACCAGTGTGGCTTCAGCGGTCTTGTATTTGTCACTGTATTGGGAGATTTCTGGATATAAATGAGAGAGTCTGCTTCGGGAGACGTGGGCTTTATGTACCATGTTAAACGTAATGCATATCTTTATATGACCTTTCTAGGTTCTGTGCAAAACGGCTGGACTAGTAATAACATTTATCATGTCTCTGCTTAATGCTGGGTTTTAGCTATATGAACTGCAGTGAAAACAGTTGACCGTATCCAGGGTGAATGTGTGAATGCTCTGTCATATTAAAAATAACAGATCCATCTGGCACAACTGCCCATTTAAACTACTTTGTTCAGATATGCTTTAAACTGATTCTGACTTAATTTGCTACACTTATAATAAGTTTTTAAAAATCTATTTTATATATATATATATATATATATATATATATATATATATATATATATATATATATATATATATACTTTGAAAATGAAACTGGAAAAAATAAGAAAACAAAATAAATATTTTATTTATTTAAATAAATAAATCAAACATAGTAACTAGGGAT
>JAGKQL010000007.1:4803732-4876177 GCA_018398635.1 Cyprinodon brontotheroides | reverse complement strand
GATCTCCTGCCAGGCTGGTAGGAGGCTCCTTGCAGCCAACGAACAATTTTGTTTCCACTTTGCTCTGACTTTTGTCAGTCCACAACCTGCACTGTACCAAGCACTTTAAAAAGGAATTTGCTTGGGACCCTTAATCAACCCCAGCTTGGGGTGAATGGACTGAAGGGATGTGGTTTCATTAATTGTGAAATTGATTAATTTTGTTTTTCTTTTTCCTCTTTATTGTTTTGTTTTCTTTCTTTTTTTTCTGCGCATTTTATATGGCCATTCGGATGATTCAATAATGTTGTAAATATGTATAAAATTTTCCTCACTATAAATACAAAGCACTCGCAACTGCAAACTTCTAGTCTCTGTCTGCTGTTTCATGAGTCGTACCTATCTTCTGAGAACTAGCCTATTGACCTTATTTGTTATGATCCATTTGCATTAATTTAAAATATAGTATACTGTTTTTTACAGATATGCTACATAGGCTGTAACTTTTAGATCTGTTTAGGACTTGAATGAACTGTCTAAATGTTCCACAAACCTTCAGATGTTGTCTGAACGTTGTTTGTTTCTGGTTTGGTTGTCTTTGAGTTTTTGTCGTCAGTTTTTTTTGTTGATTCATCTTCTGCTTCTGTTTGTTCTATAAACAAGGAGAAAAATGTTAATCTTTCAATCTTAAAAACTCTTCCAAAATGTCATTCAGATTAAATAACTAAATAGGGTGATTTAAGTTGTTTACATCAACCCATTTACTAATCAATAAGTGTCCAAATCCTGAATCTAATCCTAGTTTCCTGTGATGTCAGTGATCTTCTTCAGTCCATCATCCTCTAACCTGTTTCTCACCTGAGGACTGAAGACTGAAGGTAAACTCTTCATCAGTAACAGTATCAGTCACTTTACACTGAGGGAACTCAGACCCTGATGATAAAGAGACAGTAGCAGAGCAGCCAGTCTCTGATGGTGGTTCTTTGTTGTCCACATCCTGATTAAACCACTTCACTTTGTATCTACAGGGGTCAAAGGTCACCACAGAGCAGCTTAATGTCACCCTCTGATTCTCCTGTTTAATTACTGAGGAAGAGAGAAACAATAAAACACTAAATCAGACAAATGACCTCCATCACTAATCAATTCCACATATTGCTGCATAAAATGATTTGACTTAAAAGTACAAAAACAATAATTTAACAAATATTAAAACTCACTGTTAAGAACAGACAGTTCTACAGCAGACTGATGAACTGGTTCGTCTGCGTCCTCTGTATTCTCCATTGTTGACAGATATAACGTCCAGCATCTTCCTCTCTGACCTTCTTTATAACCAGAGAACAGTCTGCTGTTAGACTCAGTCTGTTTGCTTTAGTGATGTCATTATTAATCTGACCGAGTTCAACCAGCTCTACTGGTGCTCTTTTTCCTGAATCAGTGAAGGTCCATGTAGTGCTGTTACACTTCTGTTGACCATCGATCACTGTTGAACATTTCAATGTGACTTCCTCTCCAGCTCTCTTTAAAACAGATGTTTGATCTGCAGCGACTGTTAGAAGATAAAACAGAACCAGAAATATTCAATCTGAACACAGACACAGTTAATAAAGCAGATCTATCATTTATAGCTCTATGCAAAGGTTTTCAGTCTTCCTACCTGTGAGCTGCAGGATCATTAATAAAAACCCTTGAATCCATCTGAGTTGAGCCATCGTGCGTCTGTTGCTCTCACCCTCAGAACTGTCTGACTGCCTCCTGAACACACATGTAGCTTCTACTTCCTGAGACTCACCACTTCCTCACTCTGACTGATGGGCGTCTCGCTGCTTTATGTGGTAAAAACATCTATGTGTTTAAACTTAGCATCCAAGACTAGAACCTTCATTTCTTATAATGCACTAATTTCAGGATCCTTTTATGAGCAATATCAGGCCTTTACTGCGATAATCATTAACATCAGGAGCGTATTTTGTTCAGTTCCATCACATGACATTACAGACGGTAACATACAAAATTGTTGTGAAAATTGTGATGCTTCATTTGTTTGTTTCAGAAACCTGGAAAATCAATCAGATTAATACAGGAGATCTGATTTGCATTGATGAAGAGCAGCAGATCAAAAGTCTAATTTCATAGATCAGTCACACTGGTTAGATTGTATTTTTCTCTTTAAAACCTGCTGGTTCGTGGTTGAAACTCTGAAGTGTTTTTCTATGAACTGAAGAGGAAGTGATTGATGAGAATGTGGTGACCAGCAGCAGCAGAGCTCTGGAGGTTTTAACCCACAATGAATAGAGAAATATACACAGTTAACACATTTATGGGTGACATTAATAGACATATTAACTTAGATTGTTTTAAATCTTCATCAGGAAACAACACATCTGCAGATAAAAAATATTGTTAAATGGTTTTGGGTAGGATTTCCTGGTTAAAGTGATGTGAATCTTCCTCAGACTAATTTCTTTAACCTGCTTACTCAGTGAAACACTGAGAATTGGGTATTTGAAATTATACAAATAACTTTTTACTCCTGTTATTAAGGTCCCTGCAAATAGTTGTTAACAGCTGTGGGCAGAAAGGATCTCCTTTAGCAGTCAATGTTACACGGGATCTGGAAAAGGCTCTCATTTAAGATACTGTATCATCCGTCTATTATTGTCATCATTGTATGATGACATACACCTGGGGTCGAAGGGGGGTTGGGGAGTGGTTGCGGGGGGTGGGAGGGGTGGTTGTACAGAAAGAAAAGGGAGCAGAACCATCTTCTGATTTTGCTACAGGGGCTAACATGTAGATGAAGGAGGGTTGACAGTTAACGTGAGAAAGGGAATCTTTGGGTAAACTGTTCAAACTGAAAATCAACAAGGATGAGTTTTATATTAACTCTGAACAAGTTGTAGAATTAGTTGGAAAGCAATCCACTGAACATTTTTTCCAAGTTGGAAGACTTTTCGCTTCCCATCCAGGAAGCTTTTTCAATTCCTGGCCAAGAGATGTTATGGCTTTTCTTTCCTGAGATGTGAGATTGGAAGGAGGTGGTTTGGCGCTGGACCGGGAAATGGCCAAATTCATGCCTTTGTGTAGATTGCCCAGCATTTCTCCACAAGAAAACCCATTAGGGAGCTGATTACTGCCACTCAATCTGCCATGAGGAACAATAAACTGGCTGTAAAAGAGCCAGAGCAACTCAGGATGAAAGTAACAGCTACCCTGTCAAGCGTCAAACCACCTCCTTCCAATCTCACACCACAGGAAAGCCATAACATCTCTTGGCCAGGAGCTGAAAAAGGTTCCTAGACGGGAAGCGGAACATTTTCAAACTTGGAAAACAAAGTCCAGTAGATTGTTTATTAACCTTTTTCGAATGACTATGACCTGGATAACGGAGAATTTTCACCAGCTAGTTGGAGAGTAAAAACCTGTAACCCATAAACAGCATCACAGCATGTTTACCTCCATTAAATGATGAGTCTGTTGTGGCTGGACCTGCCTCTGTGTCAGAGTCTTGGTTTGTTAGTTCCTGTTTTTCTTGGTTTTCCATTTGTTCTCCTCTGCTGCCCTCTTGTGTCCTCTTTCCCTTGCTCTGTTTTCTGTTCTGCCCTCACCTGTTTTCAATTCCCTCGTTAGCCCTCTCTTTGTCTCTGTCCCCTTTAAAAGCCCTCCCTCTTCAGTTCCTGTTTGCTGGATCCACGTCTAACGTCTGTCTGCTTTCCTCGTCTCTCCCTGGCTCCTAGGGTTCTGGTTTACCCCTGATGTCTCCTTGGTTCTGCTGCGTTTGTTATTTTCTGTTGGATTTTGATTCCTGCCTCAGTTCCTGTGAACCTTAATAAACCCACTTAAATTCACCTCTGCCTACTGGTCTCTGCATTTGGGTCCTCCAATCAAACACCACATCCTGACACTGTGCTTTCTTCTATTTCTCTGGTTGGGGAGTGGCAGCCTAGTGGTTTGGGCACAGGCCTGAAGGTTGTGAGTTCGAGCCCCACTCCCACAGACAGCAACTTTGGGTTCCTAAGCAACCCTTAACCCCAAACTGCTCCTCGGACGCTGCACAATGGCAGCCCACTGCTCCCCAAGGGGATGGGTAAAATGCAGAGAGTAATTTGTGTTGTGCTGTACTTGTGAGTGCAATGAAACTAAAATGCTGGAAAAAAACAAAAAAACAAAAAAAGATAAATCAATTTGAATTAAAACTTATTGACATACTAACCCAACATAATTGATTTATGGACTGAATTTAGTAGAATGAATATCCCACAGTGACATTTCTGAGCCTTTAAATTATGTCTACCTTTATATTGAAGTGTTAGGATCAGAAATAAAAACATTTTTTAACCATCTGAGTTCAGCCATTGCTCCTCTCAGCTTGTCGTTGCTCTGACGCACTAAACTGTCAGATACTGGCTGTGTTTAGAAAGTCATCTGTACTTCCTGTATAAGATGTGTTACTTCCTCATCTTATGTTTATTCAAAGAAAAATATGTTAAAGTATTTCTAAATTTGCTAAGGGTATAATAAGAGGTAAATGATCACTCTTGAATTTAAAGCTCTTTGATGAACTTTGTATTAAACCACAAAGCTCATTTCAGACAGAGGCGTCTAACAGATAAAGTAAAAGCAAGTAAAGCAGACATGTGAAATAAGTGTAAAACTTTAATGTAACTTGTTACCAGTTTCAACTGACAGGCTTTCATGTGAGCTAAAAGAGGAAGTACTTTAGTGAGAATGTGGGTCGCAGCAGCGCTCTGCTGGGTTTCAGTGTTGCGAACACCGCAGTTAAAATGTGTGACAACTGAATTTTCTTTTTCTAAAATGTAATCTTATCCATGTTAGGGCTAATTTGTAAACTCAGCACATGCATTAAAATCATTTTATGCAACTCTTTAATGTTTGAAAAGCATCAATTTTAGCTTAAAAAATATGAAATCTGTGTTATTCAGTTATCAAGTTTTATTAGATGTAGAACTATTTTTGCCCTTTGGGGCTTTCAAAGTCTGTTATTTAAAATGCAGTACACAGTACACCCAACATCTCACATGTTAATCGCTATTACTTTATGTGACCTTTGTTTCCACAGTTGACATACAGGAAGTAGGTAGGAGGTAGAGCGGAAGACATGCAGCAGAGGCCTCTGCTTTAGCACTAGAACTAGCCCCCCCACATAGAGCTGCTTTTGGATCAGTTAGCTGGTTTATAATCATTCGAGGCAGTCAAACCTCGGACATATCACCACGTGGCCCAAGTCCTGTGGTCACAAAGGGGTTGAATATTCAAATGCTTGTTTCTGTTTTTGTGTGTCAGGTTTCCTGTCATTGGCACCTGCTTTGGGACTTGATAAAATAAACTTAAGTGTTATTTTTTAAATAGGTTGACTATGTTCCAGTACTTAATCAGATGTCTAAATAAACACTGCTTCCGTTTTCTTTATATGACCTTTGTAAGAAGACAATTTGACATAGCAACTGCATATTTAAAACTGTTGCTTTGCTCTCTGGTATCCTTCATGTCATGCAGCTTAAGACAAATTCCCATCCCCAGTTTAAAAAAACAACTTTTTATTTATGACTTGTGTTACAAGAACAAACAAAAAAACATGTCCACGTCCAATAAATATCCTCTCCACTGCCAAATAATAATAAATCTTGTCGTATGAGGAAAAATCCCCCAAAATACCCAAAGCATCTCCGAATCTCAATAATCCCAAACAGACCAAGAAAGCTTGAAAACACCCTAAACATGATTCAGAGGATCTATTTTCTTCCATAAAATTCTATACACATTATGTTATCCAGCAACCAGTCACTGTATCTCTACTTTAAAAGCCCCCCCAACTGGCACCATCTAGTGGCAACAAAGAACATTACAGGGAACTCTGTTCTCTACGTGTGACATTAAAAGCCCATTTTGAGACCAATGGAAAGCACAGGAGAGGACATACATGGAAGGTAAAGGTGAATATTTTGCTCATCAGCTTAAATTTCTGATTTCACTGATTGCTCAACATCCAAGGAGATCAGATGGTGGCATCAAGCTGTGGCTGTTAGAGTGAAAATTAGTCTCTAAAGGTGTGAATTATATTTATTATGAATATAACCATATAGCCCTATTGTTAAATGCTTTATTCATTAAGATTTTCCTGTATTTATTCTGGATGCTGGTCCAATTAACTCTTGCAAAGTAATTAAAGATGCATGAAAAAGGTATAACAGCGCCCTCTGATGGATGAGTAATTCTCCAAACAATGGCTGCAAAACAAAATTGTAAATACTTTCAATTGAACATTTCTAATATTAAGCATGTTTTCATGATAAAATATGTTCATTTGTTTTTGGTTTTTGCAGAGTTTTCATTTGGAAATATCTTCCTCTCTCAGAAATAGTTTACAGATGTTGATGATTATTCCTCTTTTTCCCAGATGCAGCAACTTCACACTCTTTAAAATGACACTTGGATGTGTTGAACAGCTCCACAAACCAAAGGCAACAGCAGTCTGTCTTTTCATGGTTCCTGCAAATCCTTTTTCCCACCAGTAGGAGAAAAGTGGATGTCCATAGTTTCAGATGCCTGAAGTCTCAACCTTCATCTGTGCAGACAAATATCTTCACACAAACACCATGTGGGTGTCCAGGTATGATGCCATTCAGGACATGGATTCGGTCTAAGCGGTGGTAGTGGGTATCAAGCCCAAAACAAGATGAAATATATCATAAAGATATAAAGAGAAGTTGGCTAAAGCTGGTAAGATTGCAATTATTAACAATGCAATAATTCATGTATTCCAAAAAAGTAAACAAAAAACAATCCACTGGAGTTTGTTTCAAAGTTTGAAGACGTTTCGCTTCCCATCCAGGAAGCTTTCTGAAAGGGGGGTCATTAAAGGGTCGTTAAAGGTAATTGTTGGCCTGGCTGAATAGGCAAAGTCTTCTGTTCTCCTGTAAAGGGGTTGGGGTTTTGAATCTTCACCAGCAACAATTCATGTACAAACAAAACTGGAAAGCGGCACCAAAAAATTAAGAAGCCATTACTTAACATAAAGTCATATTACACTTCAATCTCTGGAAAAACAACCTTGATAATCTGAGGCCTGAATGGAGAGATGACCCTACAAAGTGTCTCACCATAATTTCCATGGTAACATTCTGAGGAAATAATGAAAAGCCCACCAGCCAGGCAGCCTCCCCCTGAGCATCACAGCCTGAGAGCATGACAGTGGCTGCATGATGTTATTTGGATGTTTCGCAACTAGAGGGCGGTGTTGAGCGATCTACAAAATAGAGTCTTCATGAGAAAAGAAAAACATGTGGTGATGTCTCAGGCCTTCAGTAAGGAGGTTAAAAGTTACAAATAAATGGATAAATAAATAAAAGATGGACACTAAAATCTGTGTTTAGGAGTGATCGTCATTGTTCCATTGCAAATGCGAGGATGTGACTGTAAAGGTGTGTGAGAGAGGCCACCTATGAATAGGACACAGCATCACCAGTTAAGAATCATGAACCTAAAATCCAGCAAAATGTTGTAGGAAGCTTTCAGAATACCCCACCTTAAAAAAAAATAAAATAAAAATCATACATTAAATGATCCAATGCAGAGTTTATATGCGAATCAACCAAAATCTGTAAATCAGTAAACTGAGTTTAAAGGAATTAGTGAAACAAAAAATAGAAAGCAAATATTGTCATTTTAACCTTTCATCAACTGAAACTGAAACTGAAGTTGGACACATTTAGTCCGATTATAATTCAGTCTGCAAAAAATAAGTGTAGTTTAATTTGACATTTTTTGACATGGGATTAATCTAATTGAAAAATCCATTCTCATCAGCAATAGATACAGCATTTACATTGTGTGTAAATATCTGGTTTAAAATGTAGAGAATTGTCTTTTGAGATGAAGCAGGAAATAACTGACTTTCAGTGGTTTTACTTTCAGCACGCAGCAACATGCACTGTGGTTTGGGGTCAAGCTTTGTTTAACATTTATGCATGCAAACTGTCAGGTTTAACTGCTGAGACCAGCTCTGTGTATATGCTAATAGTTTAACTTATTTCCAATAGTCATGTGACATGAAGCACTAAGACCAGCCGGCAACCGACATGTTGGTTCATAAGACCCACCCCTTCCTCATTTTTTTTCTGTGGCCCTCTCAGAACTAAAAGGGGAAGTAGACAACATGAGAATGTTAGTTTAGAAGAAGCAGCCGACTTGAAGGCTTTTAACCTTAAGTTGAATAAAATAAATATCAAAAGTAATAACTTCTTGTGTTGAGACCAGATATAAAGTATTTCATAAGCATTGAATTATTTAAAATAAATGCTACCATGTTCAGTTATACAAAAACGCGGAAGTATTTATATCTGCAGAGTTTATTGACAAAGCACAAAGCAAAAACTGAAACTGCACCCATTTTATGTTCTAGTTCTTTCGGCTGAAAATAAAAAAGGGAACTTTGCCTTTTTTTGCTTCAGGCACGTTTGAACCGACTGCTACACCTTGTCAGGGGTAACGACAGGTCCAGACCCAAGGAAATGGGAGGATAATTAACCAAAGTCTGGTCTGATAATGTTGCCATCAGCTGAAATGAAAAATGATTTTAGGCCTATCTGAAAAAAAAAACAAATCAGCACAAACAACAACCTGCACTAATCAAGCGCTGAATTTTTTTTTTATTTTTGTTCAATTCAGGCTGAATGGGGGATGGTGACCTCTGAAGGATCTAATATCATCTCTAATATTTCTGAACCAAAAATAGCACACATGATTTTTATATATATTTCAGTTTTGCAAATTACCATTTTAACTGCACAAACTCACTGCAACGAACCACAAACCATTCAGTGTAGTTTTTTTCATGTGGGTGGGGTGTTACTGTTACTTGTTGACGCGGTCCGAGGTGTGAATACTATGTATCTGAAATGCAGCGCTGTGAACTCCCCACAGTGCATTTGACCGGCAGTATCTTGGCCTTGGGTGTGGGTCTGCGTGCCCTGGCCCTGCATGCGGCCTATGCCTGAAGTCAGCTGGTGGAAACGCTGGGGGGTGACTGGTGCCTGTGCTTGAGTGACTGGCGTTCCATGCTCGGCCCAGAGGGGCGGACTATCTGGGTTGAGATTGCCTGGCAGCCATGGGTATGAGAGGACCGTATGGATGTGAGGCATGGAACAGCTACGACTAGCTCAGGGGCGGGGTTGACTCTTCAGCGGATTGACTACCTGCTCTGGCCTCTATGGGGGGCGGGAATGCTTGTTGTGGGATGCCATGGAGGGACTGGGGCAAGCGTTGTCCCTCCTGGGGCTGGTCCTTGGCTACACTGCTGCTCTCCTCCCTATAGTGGCACCCATTTCCGACCCCTTTTTGTTAATTATATATTATTATTTTTATATATATTTACATGTTTTTATTCTATTTTATTCATTTATTATTTTTTTGGGCTACATCCTTCCCGTATGGGGAGATCTCGGGATCTCCTGGGTCTGTAAGTCTGCTCCCCCCAAAGGAGTTGGCCCCCAGACCCCTCTCCCCGCTGAACATCTTAGGCCAAAAGGATGAGCAGGGCCTGCCTGTTCCCCGTTATTATACTCCCTGCTAGTGACAGGTTCCTGTGTCATGCTGATGGTTCTCTAGGTGCGGGGTTGGGTACTTCAGTGGGCGTTGTCTGATTAGTGGTGGTGTTGCATCTGAGCCGCTACCAGTATCCAGGCAGGGCTAGTTTATCATTATCGGTTACCCAGCTAGCAGGGGCACCGTTCCAGCACTAAAATGGTGGTATCGGTTTTCGGCGAGGACCAGCAAATAGAGACACTGATACCATTTTGAGGAAGCAAAAAGGTTTATTCAACTATTTTGTCGCCCATTCCGAGGTAGGCAATAGAAAGTTAACCGGATTCAGTTAGTTTTATCAGTCTTCCACCTGCTTCTGACAACAACAGCGACAGATAACATGATGACAATTATTTTACATCCAAACGGTATGCAGTTCTTCATATATACACATGCACATCAATTTCAAACCGATGGTATGGGGTATGTCGACCCGATACTGCACAGCCAGGTATGAGATTGGTATCGGCGCCAACACTAATCAAAGATGGCTGCCAGGCCTGCTCTGAGCCTCCTGGCCCTGTTGGGGTCCCCACTTGGGGTTGGTTCTCCCCCAGACTTCAGACACCCAGGACTCTCATCGGAGGTGGATCTCAAGGTGGACCAATTGTTGAAGAGTGAACAAAAGTTTTTTAAAACAGCAACATGTATGAAAATAAATTGTAACTGACTGTATGTGTTTTAAGTTCTGCTAAACAAGCTAAAATAAAAAGCAACAATATATTTCAGTTGTTCATAACAAATTAACCTTTGGACCTTGTGTCAGACCTAGCTGAATTAAAACATCATTTGTTATAGTCCTAAAGCATTTAATGCTATCCATCTAGAGAGTGGATAACAGAATAGAAGCTGTTGGGTTCAGTAGATGCTGCAATAGACCTGGAAGGAGCTCCCACAGTGCTGTAGGTCGCCATCGGCAAATCACTGACAACCTGAAAAGAAATGATAATCAGATATGAAACTTCCTGTCAGACTGATAGAAGTTGCTCCATTTCAACAAAGTTGCTGATAATTCTTAAGTTTATCTTTTAAAAATACTATTTAGAATTTTTTTTTGACATTTGACACCAAAATAAGCTCCAACTTTAAATTATATTTTTTAACAGCATGCTATTTGACTCCATGAAATGTGGAGTAAAATGAAAGAAGGGCGAACTTAAATTCACATCTCCTGTATACTGATTCTGATCCAAATTAATAATTATTCACATTTGACACCAAAATAAGCTCCAACTTTAGAGTTACATTTTCTTCTCTATGCATGCTATTTGACTCCATGTCATATGACCGTAAAATGAAAGAAGGGCGAATGTTATTCCTCCCTGAGTCTGATCCAAATTAATGAGGCAACACCAACTTTTAGCCACGAGGGGCGCTAGTGCTGTCCTGTAACCTGTCTGATCAGGTACAGTAAAGATCATATCCAGAGGTGGTAGACCTCTGGTAGACCAAATTTACCAAAAGATAATTTGCTGCTATGTAAACCTCATATAAGGCAGATGAAACCTGTGATTATATCTCAATATGCTTCAAGCTAAAAATGCAGCAACTTCATTTTTACATCATCATCAAAACAAAATTGTACAGATAACAAAATTGTTTACAAACATTGCCGATTTCTTTGCGAGCACATATCACCATTAATTGATCATAAATTTATATAAAATCATGTCATAAATACAGGGGCCAACGCCCTTTCAGAACTGGCCCTTATTGGCCCCTGTTAATCACCCTCCTATGGTCATACAATATCTGTTTTGTTGCCTTTCAAACCCATTTAGCTTATTCGCTCTGGTGTTTAAGTGGAGCTCAGACTACTTTAAAGCATCACCCAGGGTCACATGACTCATTCATTGACAGATACGACCCACTCTAGTCACATAGGCAAGTGTTTTAGAAGGGCAGCACACATAGAGCATCTTTTTTTTTTACACATTTTAAAGAAATGCAATTAAGTTATTACATTAAAATGTATTTTACCAACATCTCAATTACTCCTACATATTAGGTACCTGAGATGATTAACAACCTTCTTCTCAGTGGCAATAGTTTCTAAGTCACTTGTTTACAACCAGCTGAGCCATGCTTTCCAACTGAATGTGTTATGATCTCGGCACCGATGCAGGGCTGATCACTCAGGCCATACACCTGCTCTGCTCCACCCGTTCCACAATCAGCTTCACCTGTTTTCATCACTATATAATCCCCATCAGACCAGTCTTCAGTGCCAGATTATCTGCTATACCAAAATGCGTTAGGTAAAAGATGGAATCCAGCATCATCAAAGTTATCTGTCTGCCTGCCTCTGAAGGCTTAAAAAGATTAGTACACTTCAAAACATGAAGCCTTCATTTCTACTTTCATCCCCATGCTGAACAACTGTCCGGAGTACTCTTTTGATATCCTCTCTGTGCATCCTCTGAACCCCTGGGAGGCTTCTTTGCTGTCTGTCTGATATTCAAACTGCCTGGAGGTCCATAGCTGGATCACAGAACCCATAGAAAGTCCACAAAAACGTGTCAATATTTCTCCATACTGATCACGAATGTATTAAAGTGTCAAAAGTTGGTAGTGTCCATAATTTACTTGAAACGAAGTCTTTAAGAATGTTTTAGAGCATAAACAGTCAGCTATAGGATTTCCAAACATGTCACTGACCTATCTTGGTTGTATTTAGCCTACTGAATCCGCTGCTTCACCAAACCAGACTGCCATGCGAATGATCACAAACACTGAAAAAAATAATGCAAAAATTGCTTGCCATCCCTCTTTCCTGGATCATATAAACTTAGCTTTAACACAAAAAATTTATGCCTGCCTACCCTGCCAACATAAACGGCTGCATTATTTTTTTCAGTGTAGGTTTCCATTTCTCTTAATAGTGTTCCATGCACTGTACTTTTTCAAAAGCAAATTATTTAAAGAAAAAAAATACGCTCAATGACGAATATATTTACATTCTGATTTTATATTCAAGGGAATCCATGGAAGCTTTGTGCATGTATCATTTATGTTCAGTTAGGAAACAGAGGAGAGTTGCTCTGCTCTGTGACTGCAGACACAGGCTGTAGGTGCACCATCCCCCCATTAGGCCTGAATTGAGTCCCTGTGGTTTGTGGTGTGGCAAAAATCATGCATGCAATGACGGACTCAGACCTGAACTTTCAGATGTACATGAGGGCTGTTACCCTTTTAACCATCTCAAGGATTAAAGGACTAATGTCCAAGCTGATTCTAGAAAAAATCTCATTCATGCATTTATCTTTAGTAGAATTGATCACAGCAACAGTCTCTTCATAGGATCTTTTCAGCGACGTCAGCAACACAAGCAGGATGTGGCAAGGCATACAGATGCTCACAGACTACAACACACCCTCCCCATGTTACATGCAGCCAATGCTGACTTCCTTAATGAACCAAACAACTTATTTGAAATGTTTGAGGCACTAAACAGCACTCCAGCAGTGAAAGCTGTTCCTTCAGAGAGAGCAGGCCCTCAACCTTGACATAGTTTTAGCAAGGAAAACTCTGAGGAGAGTCAACCCATTAAAGGCCCCAGGCCCCGAATAACACACCTGCGCGGGTGTACAAATAGTGTGCAGATCAGCTGGCTGGTGTCCTCACAGACATTTTTAACACCTCGCTGGACCAATCCATAGTGTCCAGCATGCTTCAAGTCTAACACCATCATTCCAGTCCTAAAAAAGACTCAGGTAACTCAATAACTACTGGACTGTCCCACTGACTCCAATCATGATGAAGCGCTTCTCCAGTCTCCCCCAACATTCAACCCATCTCAGTTTGCCTACCGAAAAAAAGTGCTCCACTGAAGACACCATCTCCTCTGTTCTACATCTGAGCACACCTGGAGGAGAAGAACACCCACGTGCGGATGCTGTTCCTGGACTTCAGTTCAGCTTTCAACACCATCATCCAACAGTATCTTATTGGCAAACTGAAACGGCTTCCATACATCCTTCTGCATAGACTTCCTCAACAACAGACCTCAGTCAGTCCAGGTCTGACAGAACACCTCTGTTGTCATTAGTCTAAGCACAGGCTCCCCTCAGGGCTGCATCCTAAGCCCCCTGCTGTTCACCCTGATGACCATGCTGCGTCCTCAGGTTCACCACCAAACACATCGTAAAGTTTGTAGATAACACCACGGTGGTGGGCCTCATCAGAAATGACAACGACCTGGACTACAGAGAGAAGGAAGAGCAGCTGGTGGGCTTGTGAAGAGATAACAGCCTGATCCTGAAGGTGGAGAAGATGAAGGAGATCATCGTCGACTTCAGGAAGAACCTGAGCCTAACCACGCTCCACCAGTCATCAACAGCTCAGCTGTAGAGGAGGTCAACAGCACCAAATTTCTGGGGGTGCACATCACTGGTCAAAAGGGCACAAAAGCGCTTGTACTTCCTCCGGAGGATGAGGAGAGCCCACCTGCCCCCGCCGATCCTCACCACATTCTACAGAAGCACCATAGAGAGCGTTCTGACCAGTTGTCTCACTGTGTGGTGCGGAGGCTGCAGCGCCTTAGACTGCGCCCAGCTCTGTGTGTCCTGAGCCTGTAGCATCATCAATGACCCTCACATCCCCACTGTGGACTGTTCTCCCTGCTGCCCTCTGGAAAGAGGCTTTGCAGCATTTGATGCAGGTCCGGCAGATTCCAGAACAGCTTTTTTCCCCCTGCCATTAGATAACTGAATGTTGAAAAATCTCTAAATCATGTCACAGATACTACATAAAACTGACTATATCAATGTGTTGTTTTTTCACTATATGTTTTTTTTCCTCCCACAATGTTCTATGTTATTGCTGCACTTCAAGAAATGCAAATGTTATTCAAATGCTGTACAAACCATTTCTTGCTTTGTATACCCTCTGTGCATAAAAAATGACAATAAAGTTTATTTAAGTCTAAGTTGTTGCCTGAAAAGTTCATCATACAGCTACAACTGATCCAAGCACTCTGCTGCCCGTGTTCTCCACTAGAACCAAGAAAGTGGGAAACACATCAGCCAACTCACAGAAGTCCTTCCACTACCCTCCCTGTAGCTCAGAGAACAGACTTCAATCTAATCTATTGAGTCTATACATCACTGAATGGATCAGCACCCCAATACATAACAGGTTTGTTGTGTTAGCCATCAACCTCCCAGACCACTAAGGTCTTCTAGTTCAAGCCTACTCTGTATTTCACTGAGAACTAGAACCAAACATGGAGAAGCAGCATTTGGGCTGTATGCTCCACTTATCTGGAACAAACACCGAGGAGACAGTAAATGTGCAGAAGATCTGAATTATTTTAGAAGTAAAAGTTCAAAACCCATTTGTTTAAAGCTGCCTTTGACTGTTGAAGTTAGAAAGATATTAGTAGATCAAGGTTATCAGTTCAATAGGGTTTAGTGATGCGACAACTCAAGGCAACTCCTGCCTCTCTATGGTAACCATAGGATCTCACATAAAGCTCTGGCTTTAAAATCTCTGGATTTGTCCGCTTCTGAGCTGGGTCTACATCGGCGCTATATAGCAACTTTTAGACAAACCCAAATCAAACAGAATTTTGAAACCCAAATTACTGCAGCCATAAAAAGGTTGAAGGGATACTGCGATGTAAAGAAAAACATTTATGAGACTTCTTTTTAGCATCTTAAGAGGTTGGACATCACACCTTTAATATTTGCGTTGTTCTGAACCTATTTACTCTTAACTGTAGAGGACTGACTAATAACAACAACAATGAAAAAAAAAAACATTTTTCAAACCAAACTCCACTGAACAATGGAGCACAAATAAACCAGGATCGACAGCAAATAGTTGTGATTTGAGAATTTTCTAGAAATAAAACTTACTCGATCTTCTCTGATGGTGGAATAGTAAACATCTTCAGGATTACCCTGCAAAATAAAGATTTACTATTGTAAGACCTCTAACTTCCCACGTATTTATTTTATTTCTTTTAAAAAATGTAGCTGCTTATTGTTAGGAATCCAGTTTGTGTGGGGGTTGTGCTGACAACCCTCCCACCCACCAGGTGGCGCCTGGTCCTGGTTAACTCTCTCACACACCTGCTGATGGTTTCTTTTCCGTTAACGGAATGTGTTCTTAACTGCCACTACCTCGCCGCCAGAGTGTTTTGCCAGTTTTGGGTACTCTAGCCAAACTGAGGTTTTTGTCAATCTGAGGTTTTAACGTGCTGTTTTGTCTTTGCCTCTCAGGCGAGGAAGTAATAAACTGGGTGTTTGGACCTTAAGCCCCTGGAAGGATTCTCACAGGCTCCAAACTGGGCTGAGGATTCAAGCTAGTGGGTTTGCTTGGCAACTTTTCCCCAAGGTTGTTTGGGCTTCTCTGAGCAGGGGATTCATCTCCACAAGAAACTGTTCAAGTACCATGGGAAAACTAAGTGGCAGTCAGCTCCTCCGTTTCTCAAGGAAACACCGCAACCTGGGTAAACCCTGTCCGCCCTCCAATGAGCAAGTCAATTGCTGGAACAACCCACATTGACTAGATTCAACAAGAGACACCTTTTTCTGGAAACGTGAGTCCTGTTGCCTTAATTCCCTTCTTCAAATCGAAGAGAAAAATTTCCTACTGAGCCTGAACTAACCGCAGAATCTTCCCCTTCACTTTTCAGTCCTGGTTCGACAGTGTTCAGAGCAGCACTGGACTCCTCTCCACCTACTCTCAATAAAACCTGTTAAACTTATCCCAGATCTCTCTGTTTGGTCTTTTGCATGTGGGTCAGATCTTTAGATAAAATCATGACACTTATATAAAAATTGGTAAAATCCAGTTGTGTTTTTGTGTATTAAAGCCTTTATATTGATTTTTCTTATAATGTTTCTGGGTTTCATGAAAAGCTGCATGTATTTAGCGTGTTGGTTCTTACGGTTTCGAGGCTTGGTTCCACATCATTGGGAGAAACTGGAGACTTTAAATTATTACCCTGAAGAAAGGAAAGATGACCAATAATGAATAATCATTTCAATGCTGTCAAAGAGAAAATGTTTTGGCTGAAGTAATAATTACACTCACAGCAGAGTTCTGCACCTGCCTTTTGTTTCCTGTATAATAAAACAAAAGTAGATTTTAACCACCGCAATGAAACAGTTTGGTAATATTTGAAGATTTGGGTTCTCACTTTTCATTCTCCATGTGATAACTGAGCCAACGACTATGAAGAGGATGACTAAAACCACAGCTGCTGCAATGTATGGAGCCCCTAATGACAAACCATAAAAAATATATATAGTTAAAGCAGCTTTGATGCCATTATCCTATTTCTCTTTATGTGTAAAAAATATAATTAAAACAACTCAACCAACTCAAACAACCAACAGAGGGTCTATAAATAGCATCAAACATTTGTTCCTCTGATTGCAAAACTGAATTTTTTATTTAAATTGAGTTAATGAGAGACCCATTAAATACTTCACTACACAAGTTTGTGTCACCTTAAGTTAACACAATTGTGCAATTATGTGTCCCAATGTGGTATGAAAATATTTGAGGAATTACAAATGAATGCAAGCAGGAAAAATACTGGATGAATATCACTGATCCTGCTTGTCAAAAGGTTTTATGTGACAGTCAACAATGAACATTTGAGAAATTTTGAAAAGTTTCTTAGCGGATGAAAATACAAAAACTGCAATTTGTTTGAATAAAAGCATGTGAATAGATATCAGGGTTTAGTGGACAAAAAAAGACCTGCAACCATGTGAAAAATATCTGATATCTTTACAGCCAGGTAATGATGATTCTGTTGATGATTTGGACCTGGTTTTGTTGTTTTTCCTTTTTCTCTGGATTTGAGCTTTGTTGATTTTCGCTTTTTGTTTCAACTTAAGGAGTGGATAGAAAAGACCTGCAACAATGAAAGAACATCACAGCATCTTTACCTCCATTAGATGATGACTCTGTTGGTGTTGGACCTGGTTCTGTTCTTTGTTCTATTTCTATGGTTGGGCTGTGTGTGGTCTCAGCTTTTGTTTCAACTTAAGGGTTGAGATGAGAGAAAATGGTTTAGTGGAAAGAAAAGACCTGCAATAATGAAAGAACATCACAGCATCTTTACCTCCATTAGATGATGACTCTGTTGGTGTTGGACCTGGTTCTGTTCTTTGTTCTATTTCTATGGTTGGGCTGTGTGTGGTCTCAGCTTTTGTTTCAACTTAAGGGTTGAGATGAGAGAAAATGGTTTAGTGGAAAGAAAAGACCTGCAATAATGAAACAGCATCACAGCATCTTTACCTCCAATAGATGATGAGTCTGTTGTGGTTGGAACTGGTTCTGTGCTTCCTTCTACTTCTCTGGTTGGGCTGCATGTGGCTTCAGCTTTTGTTTCAACTTCAGACAAAGATACTGACAAAACCAAAGAGTTAATATGTTCATGTTTTCCCATTTGCAGTAAAGATAGTTAAATGTACAACTTAAACTGGAATCTCTGTGAGATCAGAGGTTCCAAGTTTTAGTAACTGAAGTAACAAGTTTTCTCACCTGATTTAATTTGACGGGATGGATCGTTGAAGAGCTGACTGGTTCCACCATGTGTGACTTCACAGCTGAACTCACACCTCTGCATGTAGGACTGCTTAATAAAACAAACTGCAGCAGAGCAGTCAGGCTGTTTTGACTCACAGTGTTTCACATCTTTAGCTCCAGCAGGACAGTTATGCTGCCACTTCACTTTGTAATCACACCGTCCATTTGTCTTCACAGAACAAGTTAATGTCACCTTATCTCTGTCCTTTTGTTTAGTTACTGATGAGGAAACAGTAGGAGAGACATTTTACACAAAACATACAGAATAACAGACTGTACTCATTATGGCTATATTTAAGTTCATATGTTTGTAAATAAAGTTTTTTTTTTGTTAAAGTAGGTGCCACAGCATTAATAAAACAGTGAGACAGATAATGGCTTAATATTAATACTCACTGTGGACAACAGACAGATCAACTCCAGACTGATGAACCAGGATGTGAGGATGGGATTTGTTTCCAGATTTGTATTGTTGGCAATGATAATGACCAGCATACTCCACTCTGACATTCCTTATTACCAGAGAACAGCTTTCTAAACTCAGTTTGTTTGACTTACTTTGCAGATTTGGGTCAATCTTTCCGAGTGTGACCAGCTCTACTGAGGAGCTCCTTGAACTAAAGACCCATGTGGTGCCATTGCAGTTTGTTTGACCACTAATCAAACATTGGCAAGACAAAACCACGAATATCTCAGGTATCTTAACTGTTCCATCTGTAAAAACAATGTTAGCAGAAATTAACAGGGGTGTCATTTACTTTTTGAATAAGGTTTTAAATGGTTTTAAACTGACATTTTAATTACGAGGAAATACTTGATTTGTCGGTAGAAATGAAGCCCTTGTTTGCTGATCGTACAATAAATATCCTAAACATATTTATATTTCTCAGCCATTCAAATTTCAGTCTTCTTACCTTTCACCTGAAGCTTCAGGATTAGAAATAAATAAAGTTTAATCCATTTGAGTTCAGCCATTGTTCCTATCAGCTACTGTCGCTCTCGTTCTGATGCACTAAACTGTCAGATACAGGCTGCCTTTGAAGGTCATTTCTACTTCCTGTATAAGAGGCGTTACTTCCTCACATCTTCTATTTTATTCTGACATTATATGGTGTGACATTTTGACCTCTTTGAGACTACAAAAGAATACCAAACAGGTTTAAATCAATTACATTAAACCCCCTTTGTGAATACTGTTCAACCACAAAGCACATTTTTGACAAAGGCATTTATGAGAGCCGGAGAGAAGAAGTGAACCAAATGCATTAAGATTTAAAAGAAAAAAAAAGAAAAAACAATGCAGATCTTGAGGACTAAGGTTGGGACCCCTGAAGAAATGTAAACTGTTAAAAAAAAGGCCAGAGGTTGTAAAGTAATGTGTTTCAGGTTTTGACTCAGGCTTTCATGAGAACTGCAGGAGGAAGTACTTTGGTGAGAATGTGGGTAGCAGCAGAGCTCTTTTGGTTTTCAATGCTGCAAACACAGCTCTTAAAATGAGGGCTCAATCTTTCACTTCACCTTACAAAGGTTTAGGCTATTTTCATATTCCACACATTCAGAACAGGTGGTTGTTGTTTTTTTCTGCAGTCAGTTGAGAGTTTAAAAAGCATTCCTTTTATCTCTTTAAACACATTTCATTATTTGGTTACCGAGGTGCAGATACACAGCAATAGATCAGCCCACAGTTTTGTTTACTGTCAGTGGAAAAAAAAGAAGAAACAAGCATAACAAGTCTCAAGTTTTCAAGTATTTAGCAGTTCCTCTTTTTATGGTGCAACTAGCCACAACTTATAGACAGAAAGTGTGGTGGAGAGAAGGGGGAACATGAGGAGGGGGGCTGTTGCTTCATGAACGCGGTTCAGCTGCGTCAACAGCTGAGGCCTGCATACATTGGCTGCATGTTCTATTGTTGCACCATGCACCATTAGGTATTTTAAAGTATCTTTGGTATCATTTATTATCAAATTTTTTACACATTTGAATATATTAGTTTTACATACGGAAGTTAGGTTACAATGTTTTATACCAGAGAAGGTATTAGCACCGAAGTCGAAATAATCCTCACCTTTTTGCATACCCAAATGGAAAAGCAAATATCTAAGGAACTGTACGCCCAAATAACATGTGTGATACATCATTTGAAAGCAAACACCTTCTAGTTTCCAACATCAAAACAGTGTGACTAAAACACAGCCTAAACTGCATCAGTTTAAGCATGACTCAAATTAGGTTTTTTTTCTACTCGAAAATAAAAGATATTTTTTGAATAGCAGTAACAAAGAGATGCTTGAGAATAGGCATGTGTCATTGTTTTAAAAATGATTGTTTTGAAAATTTCCGACCTCTAGGTGTAACAGTTCTAGAGATTCTAGAGTTCTAGAGGGACTTTTAACTTCTGGAGTCACCAGCGTCTCCAAACCTCTCCAAAACATGCCAAAATAGTCCTCTCCAAAATATTCCAAATCATGCTTATTATTTAAAAAAAAAATTGTATCCCAAAAAATCACACTGGAGCATTTTGATGGCCACACTTTGTACATACATCAACTAGTGATGCAACCTGGACACATCATCAGTGATATTACATGGTATCATAGAGTGTTTCGGGTCTTTCAAACATCATACACTCTCCTCCAGGCGACCCAGCCGGGGTTGATCAGACCCCAGCCTGTGTCCAGGTAGCTGCTACCCTACCCACAGATCTCCTCTCCTGATCCACAGCCACCGCGAGGCAACCTCTGCTACCTCTGTGGCCTCCTAAATGGCCCTTCGCTTGCTGGCCCCTGTGATGCCCAGCATGCTGTACACCCTACAGAGGGACTGGCCAGCAAACCCTCTGCATCCGACCTCAATGGGCTCACACCTTGCTCGCCACCCATTGAGCCGACACTGCTCCACCAGATCGCTTTACTTAGCCCTCTTTCTTTCGCTGGCCTCCTCGATGCGGTCTTCCCAAGGGACCTGTGCGCTCCAGAAGCACACCCTGCTTCGATGTTGCTGAGGTCAGCACCACGTTTGGCCTAAGTGATGTTGTGGCCACATTTTCTGGGAACTTCAGTTGTTTCCCCAAGTCTGCCATCAGCTCCCAGTCCTGTGCCATTGCATTGAGCAGCGAGCAGGCCAAAGAGGAAGTTAGGATGACTGGCAAGTCAACTGGTGGTCTTCTCAGCTCTGATGAAGAGATAGTCTTCTTTGCTGGGCGGGAGGCGCTTGCAGTGGGCTTAGCTCCACCGCAGATGGTGTCACAATGATCAGGGGATCGGATCTGCGGGACTATATATCTGGGCTGCATACATTCAAGTTAGCCAGCCCGCAGCCTAGTTTTAAAGTCGTGGTAAGAGCAGCTGTTTCAAGCTGTTTGCATTTCCAAATCCTCGAGTGGTGCATGACTTTACCGCGTGCAAATAAAGGTAATGTGATTGGATTTGCTTATCAAGAGGAGGGTGGGGGAGCTTGTGATGGAAGGTTTGCAAGAGAGTTTGATTCTGTGCGGTTTAGCGGAAGCATGCGTTGTGCTAACCGGATTAACGGCAGCGAACTAGTAAGGTTCCAATGGGGAAATTACATTGGGACCAAGTGCTTTTTACTGCTACTCACACTGGCTCGGTGCAGTTACCGAGCACGGCGGAGACCGCGCTCCTCGCACACCCCCTCTCACACCGCCCGCTTTTGACTATGGTGCGGTGCGGCTCTCTTGACTCCACGGCAACAGGAATGGAGAACGCTGGACAAGTTCACTTGAGTTCTACTTTGCGTAACTTCCCGCAGCGATAACTGCGGCCCAAATAAAAGGATTTTTCGCGAGGAAGCTTTGTTGCGGGAGAGGAGCTCCCGACCGCGCCCGCCAGGATAACGCTAACTGCGCGGAATTTTCTGCAGCGCCCGGTGTCTCGGTAACGGCAGCCGGACAGACTCAGCAGCGGTGAGGAGAGGTTTACGTCTTTTGTGATGACTTAGGTCACTCCTGCGGCGCACCCACCGCCACCCATAGCGGTAGACAGTGCGATGCGTGAGCACGGAGGTTACTAACAACTACTGTCAAGGAAACGTTGCGTTATGGACAACCGAATTTTTTTTTTTAATAAGTTTCAGAATTTTGGGACAATATGAGTCTAATAAAGAATACATTTATATACATGTTTAAGCCAGAATAATTTTACATTTAAATATGAATTCCCTACAAATTTAAAGGTAATTTCATTTAGCTTTAGAGAGAACCAAACATTGGGTGGGGATATAACCAATAGCAGACGGACTTTATGAGGAGTAATATGAGGGGAGTCATTGTTAGAGTGATAATTATAAAATTATTGTGTGGACATATGAAACATTGAAAGAAAGAAGATGCTACATTTATCACCTGGGATTCAAACCAGAAGGGTCATATTTTTGACCTCCAGTAGGTCATGAGGCAGAATCACAGGGTTGTGTGACTTCCATCCAGCCAAATGGTCAATTCACACTATCTTATTACCTGCATCCTCCCAGATAATTCATTACTGGGTCTTCTGTTTAAGGCCAGCCCTATGATGTTGTAAACTGTTATTAAAAAAGGCTTTGCTATAAAAGGGATCTGTGTGAGAAGGTGCTGGTTTCTTGAGCCAACACCTTTTCTCAAAAACCCTGTCTCTGTGTTGATTATTTCCTCTTAATCTTTTAAACTCACATTTCTCTGGATTAAAACCCAACAGTCGTGTATAAAAGTATGCAGCTCAGCGGGCGGGGACAATTTTGTTTTGTAGACTGGAAGGTGAGGAAAACAAATATACCCAACATTGACAGGATATTTCTGTGTAACCTAGGATAATTGGCAAGACGGATAGCATTAGCTATATGGATCAAACTTTTCTGATGGTAAAAAAACAGACTATATGTGGCGAATTTCTCATTATGAAATGTTTTTATTAAGAATATACTGGATTACTTGTAATCTGTGGACAATTATGGACGAATGTAGTAAAAACATTTGAAGATTGGAATTATAATACAGCGTCTGGACGCCTTCAAAGGTATGTTGTCTCAGCCCCTTGGTTTTACCATGCTGCTATATCTGTGTTAATTGTGCTTTGGTGCTCGCTGTGTCAATAAAATGAACTTGGTGGTTGAATTGTGGAGAATCTAAGCTTTCTATGGATGTCTAACTTGTGTCAAGGCTCCAGTCTGTGTGTTTGTTTTTGTGTTGTCCCTCTCCTTCCACCAACAGGGGCGCCTGGTTCTCGGTTGAGAGCCTGCCTCCTGCACGCAGAACTGCCTGCCGGGGCCTGAAGCCACCTGTAAACACGAGTGCCTCACTCCCAGCTGCACTGATTCACCACCATTTATAGGCTCGATGCCAGAGTGTTTTTACCAGTTTTGGTACTGGGTTTTTAGTTTGCTGAGTAAGACAGGAGTTTCCCCTTTTTAAATGTAGCTTTGAGATTTGAAGTCAAATGTAGGGTGTGTTACTTTTGTATTCATATTATTATTATAAAATAAAGACTTCATGGAGTGCATAATCCATCCTATGGATGTCTAACTTGTGTCCTCCAGTCTGTTTATGGTTGTACCATACCAAGCGGTGGGTGCTCAGTCCTTGCTGACGCACCTGCTGGCGGTTAAACTGAGCCGGGATTCAAACAGGAGGTTTGTTTTGCCAGTTTATTGTCCTGGCTGAGAGTGATGTTGAAATTACTACCTGTTTATTAACTCTTTACTACCGACGCTCCACCACAAACTGGACAGCACGCTCACAGTCTCCCAGCAGGGGATCAACTCTTCGGCAGGCAGTGGCAGTCAAACAGGAGGTAAAATCTCCTCTTTGAATCCAGTAGTCTCCTTGAGAGGACATTGAAATCTCTCTGAGCAGGAATCTCAAGTTCTGGCCCACGTAAACCTGACGAAATGTTCGGTGCAGCGTCTCCACCAAGATCAGGAGTTCTGGGTAAACCCTCCGTCAACCGAATCAACTCTGGAAAACACACCCAGATTGGAGTCAAAGATCCTTCACTTCTGGGAAACGTGAGTCATCAACCAGATCCTCTTCTTCAAATCAACAAATGAAATTTCCCTCTGAGCCTGAACTAACAGTCTGTCTTCCCCTCACCTGTTCTGGCAGAGCAGAGTTTTGAGCAACACTGCACCGTACCTAATCTCTTCAATAAAACCTGTTAAACTTTTCATCTGTGTCTCTCTGAATTGGTTTTACTGCATGTGGATCTTGAGCTTTAGATAAAATCATGACAATTTGTCTATATTGGTAAAAATTTTACTGTTTTTATTTTCATGCATTCCAAATTGTTAGGTAGAAATATATGAAAACGGTCGCAGCTGACCAGGTGGATGTTATGACATTAAGGCAAATGGTAAATGTTGGTCACAGAAGCAGATACATTTTATATCAGACACTGTTTGATATTAACAGGATTTACAAACCGTTAAAATTGCTTCCTTACATTAGTACACCTTTGTGAAATGCAGAATAAAAGAAACATTTTTTCTAAAGTGACCATAGTGTAAAGAAATATATACTTGTCATGTTAGTTTAGTCATCTAACTGTTCTCCCTAAAGTGTTGACACAATATTGATAATTTCTACTATTATTTATAGACCAAAACATTTGCAGAGGGTAACTGGTGATAACACATTAAAAACAGTTAAACAGAACAGAAAAACAATCCCTGCAAAGCGACCCACATTTACCTCCACCTGGGTCCCTGCTCTGTAGGTACATGCTTTAAATCCATTCCCCAGACAAGTACAAAGCATATTTTAATAGTATTTAAAGTATCAAATTTTCTTGTTGAGTGTTAAAGAGAATTAGACTCTGTTTTAAGCATGACATCAGGCCTGTAGCCACTGCTTGTGAGTTGGAGGAAAATCGCCCCTCCACCTGGTAAGAACCATGAGCCTCGCTAATAGAGAGCAAAAAGACAGGGCCTTTCTTTTAGGAGCTCTCAAAGACAACTCCTCACCACTGTAGGCCAACAGAGCTAAGAGATTGTGTTATTGCCACAATGAGAATCATGGATTAGAAAAACATCTGTCCAGAACTGACTGACTTGGTGAGTACCAATACACATGGACCAGTGTGGCTTCAGCGGTCTTGTATTTGTCACTGTATTGGGAGATTTCTGGATATAAATGAGAGAGTCTGCTTCGGGAGACGTGGGCTTTATGTACCATCTTAAACGTAATGTATATCTTTATATGACCTTTCTAGGTTCTGTGCAAAACGGTTGGACTAGTAATAACATTTATCATGTCTCTGCTTAATGCTGGGTTTTAGCTTTATGAACTGCAGTGAAAACAGTTGACCGTATCCAGGGTGAATGTGTGAATGCTCTGTCATATGAAAAATAACAGATCCATCTGGCACAACTGCCCATTAAAACTACTTTGTTCAGATATGCTTTAAACTGATTCTGACTTAATTTGCTGCACTTATAATACATTTTTAAAAATCTTTTTCATATATTTTTTTATATATATAAGGCTGAAAAAATAAGAAAAAGGCGAAAATAGATATTTTATTTTATTTAAATAAATAAATCAAACATAGTAACTAGGGATGAATGATTTTTGCCAAAAATGAACATTTTTGAACCAATATTGCAATTTATTTCAAATTTCCTCTGCACTAATCATAATCACATAAATGTTTTAGAAAAGGGTTTAGGTTTTTTCACGAAGCTTGCTTTACTACAGACCATTGTTTATGGACTTTACTCTAACCTTCACATGAAAAAGCACAAAATTCTATGCTGAATCTTCCTCTTCCCGTCTGTAAGGTCGCAAACCCACTTTAAGCATATTACCACCACCTACAGGGCTGGAGGGAGAAATGTATCTATTTACTAATGTTGAACGGAATATGACGAAAATTGAGTGTCTCTGTGATTCGAAAATGCATCTTGTTGAATTTGCATTTACTGCAATTAATTGCAATTAATTACCCAGGCTCAATAGTAAGAGCTTTACTGGCTCTATAAAAAAGAAAACAGTTTTAATTTCACCTTTACAGTAATAAAGACCTTCCTAAATCACCATGTGATCATAATCTAAATAAACAATTCCTCCAGAAAATCATTTGAAATTTCATTTCATTTTAGATCATACAGCAAATACCTCCTCTTTACCAGAATTAAATGAACTGAGAGCAAGATCAAGATTATTTTATTAGAACTTCCCACTTTGAAAATAGGAACAAAATAACACACCCGTATAGATGCCTCCTCCTCCTCTTTCTTGCCAGTTGACATATTTGGATAAAGTCTGAAAAAATTTAAAATAGAAGCCTGCTGGCAAAGAAGAGTCATGCTCTGTGGACTCCTGGGGGTCAGATATGAAGAAATCCTACATTCCCGTCCCTCATCAACTCTCAGAACTGGAGAGACCACTGGCTCCGCCCCCATCCCAGCAGAGAGCAGCTTCATTCCTTGACTTCCTGGAGGATTTGGGGTCAGATGAAACCTTCTGGAAACAGCTGGAGGTCACAGATGCACAGCCTACTTAATATTCAAAGAGTCTGACAAAGTAAAGTTACAGACTTTAATTCAACCATCAAGAAGAAAGCTATACACTTTAAATCCACAGGTGGTCCTTTCCATTGAAATAGTCCTAAAAGTTAAATTAGGATCAATCAATTGTGTTTTGAAATTAGAGTTTCTATTTTATTTTAACATTTGACCTCATCAGTTTATCTGAATGTCTTTGTATCAGTCTGGTAGAAATGTGTTAGAGATTTCCTTCAGTTCATAATTCTGGAAGGTTTTTGGATTATCTTCTACCCATCAAAGTTAAGAAACATCAAATGTGGAGAAAAAGCACAGAAACAGCTGTTTAGTTTGTGTTTCTTTCATAAAAAACTCTATTACACCTGTTATCCTGTTAAACAGCAGACTACATGTACGGTTTGTTACGGCGTGTTTGCTGAGCTCCTATGTGGGTTCACTGATGCGTCCTGTTGCTTTCCTGCTGACTGCAGGGCAACCACAGACTTCCTCCAGCTCATTTCCCCTCTGCTGGGCTTCATTGTGCTTTGGTAGATTGAAAGTGCACCAGGAGCTCAAAGCTGTGCGCCTGAATCCACAGAACGGGGAGGAAATGACTGTTCAATGCAGTAGGTACAGCAGCTCCAAATCTGCCAACAGTGACGTTTGAATCAGTTTAATGACTTCTTAGTTTAAATCATTTCATATTTTAACAAATTTTTCCCATATTCTTCTAAGAGATGGTGATCTTCTGTTAAACAGGAACTAAGATTCGGTTAAAATGTTTTATGTCTGTTTGCTGAGTTTGGAAACTAATTCTTCTCTTCTAAGAAATCTTTCTGTAGGCGGGGAAACTATTATTCTGAGTCATCATCGCAGACAGTGCGATCTTATTTTAAGAATAAGTTTCCATTTCTTCTTCTGAGCATATCTTCCTGCAGTATATCCTGGACTCTAAGTGCTGCACTGAGCATCATCAGTGCAGAGCCTGTTTATCAACCAGCTGAAACAGAAATAGATGTTTAACTGGATTAAAAAAGACAGATGCAATGGGCTTAATTTGGTACGTAGCTGCAGTATGACTCATGAAAAATGTCGGAAGAAAAGTGTAAACATTAAAATTAATGTTACATCCATCATGGACAACAACTTCCACCCTCTGCACCAGACTGAAGAGGAGCTGAGCAGCTCCTTTAGTGAAAGAATTTTACACCCTGTTTGTAAAAAGGAGCGCTACTGCAGGTCATTCATCCCTGCTGCAACCAGACTCTATAATGCAACCTTACTACGGCAGTAACTTGTGCAATATCTACAGTAACAGCCTTTCAAACTGGCCCTTTCCAGTTAAACGCCAGCTGAATGACGGACCACTTCCCTCCAACTCCGAGCGAAAACCCCACCAACTTCCAGCCACTGGACTGACCCCCTCTTGCATATTTTTTTACTCTGACTCCCCCCTTTGACTGAATTACAGGGTCTGATGACTTCTCTTTAGAGCTTAATGTCCACAAATCATGACAAAAATAATATTTTAGTACAAAGATTGTTGTTTAAAAAGGAATTGCAGGGGACAGCCAAGGACCCATCAAGAAAATTGGGGAAATTTTGAATGGCTACTGCTGTAATGTGGAACTACTGTTTAATATCCTGTGCAATAGCCTGTTTCTCTATATTTGACACCCAGCGTATAATAATCCTACTATAATAAAAAGAAAAAAAGCTGTCATATGTGGATGCACTCTATATATGTACCTTTTTCTTTCTTTGGCACCTTCTTCGTCTCTTTTTGACTGTTCCAGCTGATGTAAAGAGTAAATTTCTCTACTGTCAGATCAATAAAATCCATTAATCAATCAAAATAACTAGAATTTATTTTTCTGAAAGCACAAGATTAATAAAACTTTCAAAGTTTGAATTGTAAAGTGCCTTGAGTTGACGTGTCGTGAATTGCCACTATATAAATCAACTGAATTGAACTGAATTGAATAGTACTAATAAAATACAAAGTGTTGAACTTAAAGTTCTGATTATGAAGTTGAGACGTTTCTCTGCAGAAGCTGGACTGTAAATAACATCTGAGCTGTAATTCTGAATCACTCATCCTTAAAATGTCCAGTTAGTCAAGGCCAATGTGTTCAGGTGTGAATAAAATCTGGTTTATTAAAGTAAATTGTAAGGCTGGAAATAATGGTGATGAACACATTTACTGCATTAATGGTACACTCTTTACCGTGGAGCAAAATCAGAATATTAAGAATCATACCGCAGCATAAGTGGTAAAATTCACACACCAATAGCACCGGATACAAGATCTTTTTTGAGTACACCTTACAGATGCATTGTTTAAAAAAATGATAATAATAATTCAAATATACAGGGTAGATCTTACTTAATTGTAAACATAGATTGTATATTTCTAATACTGAACCTTGAAAATCAAATACTATTAAACTTTCAACATCTCGTTTCAAAGGCATTTTTATTTCAATTTGTTTACTTTTTTTTCCTGTAGCTGAATTTTAGAATGTTGTCACTTGTTTTGCCATCTGCATCACTGATATGTTCTCTCAGCAAAGAACAGCCAAATGATGACTCAACACACACAATGAAAAAGATGAGTCATTTCCCATCTGAACAGCAGAAATGACTTTCAACCACGAGCATTTGTTAATTTCCCCTAGTGGGAGGGGGAAAAAATGAAAAATCAGAAGTCTAATAATCTCCATAACGAAAAAAATAACATAACATTAGAAACATTATATATTTTATATATACGGTATATATAATATACAATCAGTATAGTTTGTCCTGAAGCCTGTATATGAGATTTACAAATGATAAAAAACTTTCACCTCCATCATTCCCTTTCTCCACCTCTTTGCTAATGTGAGCTTAAAATGGTCTGTTTGCCCTTTATGATGTCATAAGGAGCAATAAGCTGACCAGAGCGTTCTGTAGCAGCCCATCGGTCAAGCTCCGGCCTTTATTATTTGTATTATTCCACCCTCCTAGCCGCTATCTTTACCAACCCAGACTAGTTGTCATGTTTTCAGGTTTTGGGGGGCAGCCATGACAGGGGCATGGAACGACAACAGCTTATGAGTGCTGAATAAGGAGATTTTGGTAAATGCTGTCTGCCTAATCTAAGTTTTCCTGCATAAATTTTAAAACCATGCTCTGGGGGCCTTGTTGATATTTTTTATTTTCAGATGTAGTGTAATACCCTCCTATCTTAGGAGGCAAAATGGCAAAAGAAACTGAAGAAAATTGTTAACATTTTATGTTACCCAGTGTTAAAATGGAGAAAATTTGTAATATAACAGTTGAAATATCCACAGAAAAAGCTTAAGGTGAGCTTTGATGTTTGTAACTTAAATGCATCTGAATAAAATGGCCTGTACTTATATAGCGCTTTTTCCAAGTCAGGAGACTTGACCGAAGCACTTTACACTACATTCACTACATTCACTCACACACTGATGGTGGCAAGCTACATTGTAGCCACAGCTGCCCTGGGGCTCACTGACAGAAGCGAAGCTGCCATACACTGGCGTTAACTGGCCCTCTGACCACCATCAGTGAAGTGTCTTGCCCAAGGACACAACAACACTGAAAGCCAGAGCCAGGGCTTCAGCTGTCAACCTTTCGATTTCAGGGCAAACTCCTACACCCGACGCCACTGTCACCCTTAAACGTAGTTAAAAACCACATCCTGAGTAAGGAGATTATTTCCTTACTAGCCTTATTTCCTTACCCAGTACTGAGAACAAAAAGTACTTTTTGTCTTTTAACAAAGTTGGAACCCTAGACCTCAGGTTGTTCTCATTTCCTTAGAAAACTTTCAAACAATCTGACTAATAATTAAACTTTATTAATCTCACATTGGAGAAATGCACCTCTGCATTTAACCTATCCCGTTGGGGAGCAGTTGGCTGCCATTGTGCAGCACCAAGGGAGCAGTGTTTGCGGTTAAGGGTCTTTGATCAGTAGCTATCTCTGTGGTAGTGAGGCTTGAACCTCTGGATTCCAAGCTCTATGCACTAACCACTAGGCACTAGGACTGTATGATCTGGTTGCCTGGTAAAGTGCCTTGAGATGACATGGGTTGGGAATTGGCGCCATGGAAATAAACTGGATTGATATGAACTGAATTCCCATTAAGCCTGAGAGCATTCAGTCCATCTGGCAGTGGTGTAGTAAGGTCAAGGATCAGCAAGGTGAGCTTCCAAGAACTCAGTGCTTGTATAAACAATTGGCAACACACCTGTGCTTGATTGGACCAAGCCACAATTAAACAGGTAGAAAAACAACAAAGTCTTAACAGAGAAACAAAAATAAAATTATTAATCCAATTTACAAAATCATCTACATAATGAAAGAGTGGCAATATAAACAGTATACTACAGGATAACTTGAAAAGTTACTTTAAAGAAAAGCAAACAAAGCAATACTCCAAAGAAAAACCCTCTAAATGGTAGAACCCAGCAAGGTGATCAATGACATCATCTGGCCAATTTAGCAGAAAATACTGGAAAAAAATACCATGAATATATTTTGAAACCTATCAAGTTATAAGAATAAAAGACAAGTGGTGAACACAAACTGAACCACTTTGTCACACTGGCTTCTAAAAGTACCACCTTCCCCCCTTTTCCTGACATTTATTTTTGTTAAATTCTTAATGACATAACATAAAATCAGATAATAAACAGCTAAACTGTACATAAAAGATAGATGGATCTAAGAACCGAATAGCACAAATGGTATCACAACATAACTCTAAGTGATTTCCATTTAGGAAAGAAGATTTGAAAGTATCCAAGATATAAACACCTGGACTACATTAAACTAAGTAGACTGTTGGTTCTCCTGGAAACTGAATTATTAACATGGAGAAAACAAAACACACGTCTAGGGACCGTAAATAAAGATCTAATTATAAGATGTTTCAAGTGTTAGAAAATTGATCAAATAATCTTGAAGTTTCGTTGCAAAAATAAGGAATATTACCCCTGTTTTGTTTTTCTTAGGGAGCAACAGGACAGCTCCTGGGGATAAGCGTTTTTCTCATTGATCAAGCAGTTTGGGGAATTCTAATCAGGGAACTATCAGGCCCCACCCTGATGTGAATGAACCACATACCCTTGTTTTTCAGGGTTCCGGTTTGAATCTTCATGGATATCTGTTGAAACTTAGATCCAACAGCTTAACCATTTAGTCATCCTGGTTAAACATGTTCAGGACGATTCCAGCTTAAAAAAAAATTATAAGCCGCTCTTTGAAAATAAATTTGTTTTATTTAAAAACCTGTTTCTTTATGCTTGATTATAGTTTTCTGTGTTTGCAGCATATTTCAAACCTATAATTTAACACAGCAAGAATAATGAGGAAAGAAGGAGAAACTACCATGTTGAAACCACATAGCTGTACCTGCTGTCCATTTTAAAATATAAGATAACCACTATTATCTGAAATGAGCACTAAGCATTAGTGGACATTTCTATCCCCAAATTAATAGATTCTCATTATTTGATGCAATATTCTCTCCAGATTGCAGATTTGTTATGTACAGTTTTCTTTGTCTAGCTTAACATGAGTACAAGAAAAATGCTAAAAGGAGGGGAGGAAGTGCAGTCCTATGACATCAAACAACTGCCAGATCCTGAACAATCAGTGGAAGGGGGGAAAAAAAGGAAATGAGTTTGGCAGGTAATACCAGCTAAAATGTATAAAATAGGCTTGAAATCCTAAAAACCCCTGATCCGTTGAGCAATTGGACTTAAATACAATCTTAAGAATTTAGGAGCCAAATCAAACTACCTGCAAAAAAAAACTTTAAAGTTGTCACCCATTTCCACACCTTTATTTTTTACATAAAATACATGCACCCATTGGCTACTGGCCTTACTTTGGGGTTGTTAAAGTGAAACCTGCTATAGAAAAGCAGGTCAACCTCATGGACATGATCAGATTCAAAAGAAAATAATTCAACAAGACAGGAAAACTGGGGCAGTAAACTAAAATCAAGCGAACGCCTAAGCAGGGAGTGCAGTTCAGCATTGTGTCCACTAGATGGTGCCAAATGATCTGAAATTCACTTTCCTGATCTCTGAAGATTTTCTCAGTAAAGTAAAACTTGTTTTTCACTTGTCAGGAAGTGTCTGGTCATGCTTAGTTATTTAAGGAACATCACTACATATTTAAGTTTTCAGCTTCAAGGTTGTTTGGTTTTAAAAACAATGTAAAATTTGGCTAAAATATGAAAGTTTCCCGTTTCTTTTTGATAAGGAAATGAAAATTAAAAATTAAAATTAAAAAACACTTAAATTGCACAAAAACTGAAAAAACTAATGTTATGGTTGAAGGTTTGTTTTGTTTACATCAATAATAAAGCAAAGCAATGATGACTTGTAACTTGTAATGACGATAGACACATCATAGGGGGTAACCAATTATTTTATTATCAATTTCATATCAAATTTATGTTTCATAAAACTTTTCTTTCTCAAATTGTGCCATGAAGGAAATTACTGGAATGAAATGACCGAGCACTGCAATAAAATGTAAAGTTTGCTACATTAGTACAATTTTCCATTAAAAAACTTCACAGATAAACAGAAACCAGCAGCTGCCTGCATCCACCATCAAAACAACCATAAGAAAAATAAACAGAAAAAGAAATACTCATGGTAGATAATAGGATGAAAAGATCGGTGGAAAACAAGTACTCTCAGTAAACATTAATGCACATTCTAGTGGAGAGTAAGGAAGTTAAAAAAAGTCCCCTAACAGAGCAAAAACCAGACTGTAAACACATAAAGCTAGAAAAGTTTAAAAAAAAAAATGATCACGATCAATTTTCTTCCAATCAAGCTGTGCTGCTTTTTTTTTTATAATGATCAACACTCAAATGCTTTATGTTAATATCAGGCCATTAAATGCCAGAAATTTAAAAGCAATTAGACTTAAGTTAATTGTGTAAAATACCGTGATTTAAAACGCAGTCAGTGGAAAATAAACCTTTTTAAAAAGCCAAAATAATGGATTTTTATAATCCAATGCCTTTCGTTTCTGTCAGTTATCCAAAATAAGGATTTTTTTAATTGAAAAAACTTAATATCAATAGTAAAGCCTGTATGATTGATATGATACTTATATAAGGGAAAAAAAAAACATTTCTAGCTTTATGTGAAAACAACCTAAATTTAGTGCAAAACAAATTTAACAAGCACTTTGTGAGAATGCTGGAGTTTCAGTTTCTTCAGCTGCAGTGAGACGTTTTCCATGATCGTTTTTTCAGTTCACTGAGAGTCCAAAAGCCTCCATGCTTCAGTCTCAGATTCAACTCGCTGTCCTTTGGACTAGGAGTCAGAGAAAGGAAAAAATAAAAAAAGAAACCTTCAGCTATCAGCTCACGTTTGGCTATGGCTTTTTTTTTTACGGCTGCCATCAGAGCCACGTTTCAAAGTAACCAGTCAGGAGGTGGAAGTCGGCTGGTGATCAAAGTTTCCTCTCCTTCCTCTTCTTCGTTTTCAGTGCAAATCTATTAAAAATAAAAGTCTCTCAGAGCCATCCTGTCTCACACTGAAGGAGCTATAAAAGTGCTTCAGTTCGCAGGGGACGTTTTTTTGCATTTCAGAAACTCAATAAAACAAGAATCTCAGTTAAAAGAGGAAAATAGACACATTATGTACATTTTACATAAGCTCTTTTAAAAGTCCAACATGGCTGCCTTTTTAAGGTGGACCAAAGTGCTGTTGCTTTGCATCGTGTAAATGAAACGGTGGCTGTGCTGCTGCTAAAAAATAACCAACAAAAAAAATATATACACTTTCCTAAGAAATTCAGTAACAAAAACAGCTCCTCTGATGGACCCTGACATACATGGCATGTCAGGAAGTCCTCAACAGCAACACTGAGGTGTTTAAACATGCAGGCAGCACGTCTGTAAAATGGAAAACTGTACCAGAGCAGGAAACTTCTCCATAAATATTGCAGTGTTTAAGGCCAAAGTGGATTCATCTCTTAATTCCTAATTTCTAGAATTTAAACCTCATTCTTTGCTCCAATTAGAATCTTCTTATTGAGGTTTAATCCTGAACTTTTAGCAGCGATTTCAGGTGAATGGTAATTTGCTCCCTGCTTTGGTTGATCTGCTGCGGCTCTTTTACTCCCACCCAGTGGCTGGGAGGTTTGGGTAAGACACTGGGTGATGGCGGCTCGCTGAACTTGGCTCCAGCGTAGATCTTTTCACAATCTTGGAGGTAATCTGCGTCGGCAGAGGGACTGGCCGGGATCGTCATGTTGTTTGAGACGTTGAGGGGCTTTTTAGGAGTGCGGTTGTCGTGCTTTTTTGCGGAGGGGGAGCCGGCGGGCGACTGGCTCTGCTTGGGTTTGTGGCTCCTGGTGTTCACATTGTGTGGGATTTGATCATGTCTGGGGAGATGTCTGGGAGGCTGAACAGATTTAGACTTCAGCACCTGGAAAACAAGTAATTAAATACTATTAATTAAACTGTAATAAACACAAACCTCATTTGAAGAAAAAAATAATCCCACTGTCAAATTAGAATTTTGTATATCGCCTATAAACAACATTTTACATAAAATCAGAACACCTAAATTCAATATTTAATGCTTTAGGTTTTTAAAATCTATATTTTTTTATAGTATTTCCTCAAACTATAACCATAAATTCCCTCACCTGAGGTTTAATTTGTACATATTACTACATTGTTTCTTTAATTGTTTCTTAAACTTAAAAATAAATGGTTCTATAAATAAAGTTTCATTAAGCCTTTAAAAACGACAGTCACTGTTTTTAATTTCAAGCTAAAAATAAATCCCAGTATATCAGTTAAGACTTCTGGCTTTATTTTATCAAATGCATTAATCAAACCTAAGTGTTTTCTGTCCATTTGTTGTGAAAACATTTGCTTTTTGTTGTTTTTATCCTACTTTCTC
This sequence comes from Cyprinodon brontotheroides, assembly GCA_018398635.1. Classification (NCBI taxonomy): domain Eukaryota; kingdom Metazoa; phylum Chordata; class Actinopteri; order Cyprinodontiformes; family Cyprinodontidae; genus Cyprinodon; species Cyprinodon brontotheroides. The sequence goes on along the minus strand of JAGKQL010000007.1, from coordinate 4,840,610 downwards.
TTCACTTCTCTAAGTGCATTCATGCGTGCATCAGATCTGCAGGGGTAAATAAACATCACCTCTTTTGTTTCCAACACAAACTAAAGTTTGATTTCAACAACCGTTGGGATCAAATTTTATGATCCATCAGCTCTGATGTTCAGTACTAACGGCTTCTACCCACGTTCTGTTGTGTTCGCTCATGTACTCTCGTTTCAATGAGTCATCGTACTGACAGCAACTGCTTGCTCAAACTTTGGACACTTTTATTGCAGCTTCAACCATGTAATTCTTTTCAGATCATGTACAGACATGCCTGCAAATGAAAGCTTTAAGCAACACATTGCTAAGCAAAATAAATAAACCTCATTTGTTTCTTTAGTCTCATGTAGTACTCATTGATTTTCTATTCAATCAAAATTAAATTTTAGAGTTGGGTAATACTTAGTGTCAGGGAAGCAGAACTGGAGCTGAACAGGATGAGTGGTTGCGGAGGAAGCTTTTCGTTGTAAAATCATCCTTTAACGGTTTTCTCTGTTAATCAGGGTTTGATTTTAAACACCAATTTCAAAATAGGTCGGCATTTTAATTACAATAGATAAATGTAAATCCATAAAATAAAAAATTGTCAAAAACAATGACAGGTTTTCCACCAAGTTGCTGTTTTAATCCTGCAGCTCTTTGTGACGGATGTAAGAGCTGCTGGGTTGAAACTGGAGCACAATGAATCTGTACTATAAGACTAAATGATTCATATTTTTTGTTTATCAAGATTACATTTTTGTAAAATGGAGATTTCTTTCAATAATCCACTTCTTGGACTTCCATAGTTTAGAGTGAGATCAATTTGCTACTTTTTGTTTTTAGATTTATATCGATTACTGGTGAGCTAACTCATTGTGTGAAGCCACTATCTGCAAATATATAGTATTATATTTTCATTCTTTGTTTTGATAAATCATTTTTCTGCTTCAAATCCACTGCCCCTTAAATAAAAGGTATCCTCCAGGAGGAGATGACTGAAAAACAAGCTAGTTCTTGGAAGCAATATTTCTCATTTAGTCTGATGATATATAGGTGAGAAAAATTATTGATTAATATGATTTAGTGGGAAAACAAGTCAGAGATGAGCTCTTTAAGCCAAATTGTGCAAAAAAAAAAAAAAGCCAAAAACATCATTTTAAATCACCAAAGTTAAAAAAAACTATCCTGTAACGTATTTATTCCTTTTAGATCACTATATTTTTCTCAACACTAATGTATATTTAGTGACATTGTCAAAGTAAAAAGTCAAATACGTGGGCATTTATGTGTTTGAATCAAATTATTGAAATCAGTTTAAAAAGAATTATAGACTGAATTACATTACCAAAAAAAATATATAAAAATAATGTAGAACTTTCAACATAAAACTGATTTTAAAGCAATAATTAGTAAATACATTTGAAGATCGTGAAGGCACCACGAAATGTAAATATAATTAATAGACTACTATAAATTACGAAGAACATTTCAAATGTATTTTTTCCTATTTTATATGAACTATGCTCTTATTTTATGGTGTTATAAAATATGTCACTAACTTTATCTAATTATAGGCCAGCTGATTGCTTGTGTTACACCCTTTAACTACAGTGACGCATTTCTCCTTTTGTCTGGCAGACAGACCTGTTTATTGTCTTACTGCAATAATCAGCTTAGTTAAAGTTAAAAGAAGAAGTAGGACTGGGAATTTCACTTATTTCTGCATCACAATTGCTGTAAATGAGTCAGTGAAATGGCCTGGGGCACAAACTGTAGTTTCAACAAGGGTCATTAACATCATGGATGCAGGCATAATGAAATGCAATAGATTACATAATAAATTAAACATAAAATACTATATAGTTACACTTCTTTGACATTAGAAGTAGTCATTTATAAGCAGAAACATGTTTAAGTTTCTGAGCAGGTTTGAGGCCTGTAGTGGACTGATTTCCTTATTCTTACCTCCTTCTTGGCTCCCTGTCGGACATGATGGTGGTTCAGCACCGCCTGGTTCCCTCCAGGCAGGTGAGCCGCGGACTGAGCCGAGGTTCTGTGTCCTGAGGAGGCCGTCAGGGTGTTGTTGTTGTGGTCCGACAGCCGGATGTTCGGGCAGTGTCTCGGGGCTTTCTGGTGATGGTGCACCGACTTCCTCCCTCCCTTCTTCAGCAGCGCCTGCTTCGTTTTACAGCTCTGTATCGGGTTGTTGTTTTCGACATTTCCGATATTGGCTGGGTCACCGTTCGCAATAGTTCCGTCCAACATGTTTCTGGAGTGATGAAAACATAAAACAGGCGGTAAAACACCCGATGTGGCAGAGTTGTTTTAGCTAACAACGTCACAGGCTAACAGCGAGCTAACAACTTTCCAAGTAGCTAACGACACTTTTTCTGTGAGATGTCGTCGAGCGGAGGATATAAAAACAACTTGTGTTCGTGAAAGTGATAAAATATCTGCGTTTCTGACTAAAGCTACAGCTAAAACGTCGTCCTAAGACTCGGGTCAGTGCTAATCTGAGCTGAAAAACCAGAAGTAGCTTTTATATGGCCTAGTCACATGACTTCCTGTACTGGCTTTTCAAAATAAAGGTAGCTACTGTCGTTGGTAAACACTTCAGAAATATCTATCTATCTATCTATCTATCTATCTATCTATCTATCTATCTATCTATCTATCTATCTATCTATCTATCTATCTATCTATCTATCTATCTATCTATCTATCTATCTTGAACCTAAATACTAACCCTATTAGGCTAATTGACTAATTACCAGAACTATAAAATATTTAATTAAATTAATTAATTGGTTTCTGTTTTTTCACTGAAACTTTTTGCTATAAATAGTTATGATTAATATATTAATACAACCATTATACATCCAGTCCCTGAGGAATTTTGATGAAGCAATCTTTAATTAAGGGTAAATTGTGGTTTCCCAATACTTACTGGATGTTAGTAGTCCTTAATGCATGCCAGCTGATAGATTAATAATCCTTCCAGTAATAGAAAAAGTAAACACAGCATACAAGATTTATTTCCTGCTAACATTCCAACCACTAAAAATAAAAAACAGAGCGTTTATCTGGACCGGTTCCCATGAAAGTGTCCTCTAGTGGATGGAAAAGGTATTACAGATACAACCCTGCTTTCAAAATTACACTTTGGTGTTACCTGTTGCAGAAAGCTAGTGTGTTTTTCCCCCTCTGCTTTTGAGTTTAAAAACATTAAACATTTAAACTGAGTTTATCATAGTACACACTGGCAATGAGTGCTGTGAATTATATGAAATCCAACAAAAAAACAAACATTAGATCTATTTTCAGCCCTGTTGGTCTGTAGTACATTAGTGGCTCCTGCAGTTCTACTTCTCTTAAAATGTGACTTTAGTTGAAATTAACTGGATAGAAACGGCTTGGAAATAAATATCATTACAGTATTTTTTTTACTTTTATTTACTTACAAAGAAATTCTCAACAGTAATTGTTTGAATACAGCTGCAATAAGTACAAAGGCAAATAAAAATTTGGAAAAACCATCAAACAAATTTTGCACCAATAATTAATTGTGCAAATAATAAACTTTGACACAATATAGCTATGTTTTATACATCATGGTGGAAAATTAACAAAGATAGATGTGATGAGGGATTAAAACAAGAAATCATATAAAATGCAACAGATAAAATACAACTATGTAGAGTGTAATACATAACTATGACTCATCCTTTTAAGTACTGTTAGAATAAAGCCCTATTTGCAAAGGATAAATATTATCTGGGACCCCATGTGAAATGAATCACTGCCCTGGTCTGCTTTTAATATGGTGTGTTCATATGGGTAACCAAAGATGAACCTTTTGCTGAAATTTACTGACATCTCCTGGAGATGACGTTAACATACAAAGGTTTGAATCTTACAGCACAATTCAATGAATGATGATCCATAATTTGCATCTTATATTTCCTCCTTTCCTGCAGAAACAACTGTCTCACATTTCATAAAACGGTACAAACAGTAGGACCCAAAAATTAAATAAATATTAACTACTCTGCAGATGTGGTCCAAAATGTACTGAAACATGTAGTTTAATGAATGCCATGAAAAAAGTTGTATAATTATGCATTTACAAGTTAACCTTGACATCCCTGATTGCAAGATATTGTATTAATTGTAATATCTTTTTTATGTTAAATTTGCATCTTAACACCATGCAGATGGAGTTATTAATAAACACTCTGGTCTGTTTCTATCCAGTTTATCTTTAAATGTTTCTAAAAAAATTCGATATGAAAATGGCTAAAAGTAAAATCAGTACTTGTCCAGGGGCAACTTTACCACAGGTCTGTAATTAAGTAAAATCCCTAATATATTTGCATTTTGAAGGTTATTCTTTTAAGTACAGTATACAGGAAGGAACATGACATCATAGACTAGAAACATCCCACAGTTTTATTGTATAAAACATTACAAGCAGCTGAGCAGCATTCATAACATTCAATAAAATGTTTGTGAGAATTCTTACTACACTATTTTTCCTTTCAAATCCAGGTGTCCAAAAAACACTGACAATAAAAAGGTGGGCTGGTACTTTGTTGTCGTACAGTACATATTGTTAGTGCACAAAAGTTTTATTAACCGACTAATTAAGGAAGAAGAAACACAGGAGCTTTAATCTACTACAATAATAGGTTAATAGTAACTATTTGGCAAAGAGAACAAATGAATGTAGATGTTAATCTCAATCTTACACGGGAGGACATATTAAAGGTTTTTTTTTTTTCCATACAAAAAATAGATAATATAAACAATATACAAATACAACATAAATAACTAAGCAATCCATCCCTGTGATTGTATTACATATCATTTGTCACAATGACCATTGAAGGCAAATCAACGAGACAACGAGGCTCCTGCAGGTGTTTGTTTCTTCACGGGTTGGAAGCAGCGGCTGAGTTTAAGGCTGAGCTTCGGCCTCGGGATCGTCGTAGATGTAGCTGCCGACGCCGCCGGTGTTCACACCTGAACAAGAGGAGAACTTCAGAGGAACACTTCAAACTTCAGGGTTAAAATGAATTACAGCGTTAAAATATTCATGATTTTAAACTACAGGGATCATTCTGAATCCCTCTGGACTCTAAATTAATCAGTTTTGTGATCATAAATTAAAATTAATAAAATACAGGGTGGTTATTCTTTCCTTGCCAGTAATAATAGTCGTGTTTTGCTTTGTATGGTTCAATCACACGATTCTTATCTAGATACACCTAAAATAGTTCAGTGCTTTATTGTTAACGAGTAGTTCTCTATATTAGGCAGTTAAAACTTCTCCATTCTGATATCCCAATACTTGTCGTCATGGTTACTGATTGCCCTGCAATTAGACTCTTCTGTGCAATCACTGCTACTATGTTATTCGTATTTTGAGTAAGATTTTTGCTTGTTTGCATAAAGAACAGAAATAACAGATGTCTGCTAACAAAACCAGGCTATTGGTGTCAGTTTTGAGTCTTGGGTTGATCCAGAATAGCACAAATCTTTAAGAACCCATTTGGAGAAGCGTCAGTGGTTGCCATGATAAGTGCTGTCCGAATAGAAGAAATTGAAAGCAGGAATCTTCCTATCAACAGTTTAGTCAGCAAAGAGAGCTCGCTACATTCCTGTAGCTATATTGTTTCACACAATCCTTTGCATAATAGGACATATCGGCACAGCCCCTTTAATAGAGTTCAAAAAAAGTATGTTATCCGTGAGATTTAGTGAGACATGCTAAGATTGTCGCCTTTGCAACCTTTGCATAACTTTTGTTTTGTTGCATTTCTTTTCTGCAAGTTGCAGTGCAAATATGACTAACATCATCCATGTGCGTTTCCATCCTGTAATGATGCCATAAGGCTGAAGGCTGTCTGAATTCAGCACAGCAGTCTGGAGCTCCTTTTCTACCCTGGATAGTGCTCTTATTGATGACCACATAAGAGGAGAATGGATAGGAGCTAAGAACAGGAGGTAGGAACTATATCAGCTGGAATCAGTCATGGACGGTAGCCAAGGGGTGGCCAAAGGTTGGCTAAGAATGTCTTTAACCTGTTATTGGCCACACCCACCAGGTGGTATGTGGTGGAAGTAGCTGACATGACGTCTACTTTTAGTGAATCCTGGGACCACCACAGCAGCTGACCAATCAGTGATTGTGTCCTGGTGTTTAACTGCCTTCAACTGTAGGAGTGTTCTCTGGTAAAACACCCAGGATTTAGCATTAGGGAGATATAGTGGACATGTGAATTTAAATAAAAGACATTTAATAAGACAGCATATCTGTTTAATGGCACTTTTTGTATTATTATTTTTGGACTAATATGAGTGCACAGATTTGTACACACTATGTCTCTGTAGATCACTGTCTATGGCCCAATCCCAAACAATCCCACAATCCCCTGAATGATACCCCTTAGCTATGTCACTATATCTACTTTTGGGACAATGTTTCAGAAATTTTGAGTGCTTTTATGTTTTTTTGTTTTTTTTTGTACTTTTCTGAAAATAAATGGATATTTTTTGTACAGCTTTGTCCTTTGCCTCACTGCATAGTCCTTTACATAAGGCAACAAATCTTTTTTTTTTTCATAGTAACATTGTTTGCTTATGTTTAACTTGGAAGAAGTTTGCGTTGCTTAATTAATTATTAATAAGTTTGCTAATCAACTGCATTTTAGGCAAAGGGCTTAATGCAAAATTCCTTCACAGCCTAATTATATTCAAGATACAAACATGCTTTATTTTCACCGTATTGACTCACATGCTTTTGTAACAACAGTAATCAAACACCTTTCCCTCACAGCCCACAGACAGTGTGCCTCATTATTCCCCCTCTGACTGGGAAAAGTGTGGGCTTTAACATTGATTTGAAAATTTGCCTCATTAATGCTTCAGGTAAGTTTCCTCTCTGGTTCCATTAAATCTAGCCTGAGTTTGTCAGTGTTTTGATTTCACTGGCTTGCATCTCCTCGTAGGTGAAGTGTTTTAGCCGATTGCTTCACGTCAATTCAGCACCTCTGGAAACAGATATTTCCTTCTAAAACTGAGGATGGTGGCAGTGATACCTTCAAATAAATGTCCTAATTAAGTTGACTTTTATTGTTGGTATATTAAACAACAAATTGGTTATTTATTATTCACATTATTTAGTCATATTAAAACTAATAACTACAGAATAAATGCTTTTTCCAGAACTAGATTGTGTGTATTATGGGGAGAAGGGGAAGTTATGTGTCTCTACAAGCAATCTTAGTCCTCTGTAATGAGAAATAAAGAACTGCTGATCAATATATATGTATTTTTATTATCAAAGTCTTCGTGAAAATAAAGTCTGTTTTCAGTAATTTAATTGGAAAATTTGGATTTTGAGCTTATTAATTTTTGGTTCAATTAATGCAGAATGACCCTGAACTGGTTCTGGTCTGTACCAGTATAGACCCCCCTCAGGGAACAGTAGTCTCTGCATGGGCAACAACATGAGACCTTTCTGTATCTGCCACATCCTTTCCACACTCTATGCTTATTCTAGCACCTCTGCATATTGAGCAAAACTCCCTTTTACCAAGTTATAGTAAACTTTAAAAGCTGTAAATAAAAGTTTTATATATTGAATTTTAGACTTTTGGTGGTTTGAATTTTAGACTCCTCATCAGAACCATAGAATCATTTTACCTTTGGGTCCAAACAGCACAGCGTAGCAGGGTTTGTGGCAGTAAGGCTGTCCATCATGCTGCAACAGGAGAAAAAGAGCTTAATTACTTTATAAATTAGTTTTTCTCTATTTACTTTTTTTGACATTTCTTAACAGTCAGAATATGTCAACTATACTAGTACTACTTTAAGTCCCAAGAATAGATTCAAATGATGTTTTTTGCACAAAAATCTGATAAAATGTATAAAAACAGACGCTTTAAAGCTCTTAGTTCCTGCATTTTATTATGACCATTCTACATTGTGCTGTGATAAATATTTCTTCACATTGATTGTAAATTAACTTATAGTAAAACTAAAGTAAATATAAAGATAAAACAAATAATATCAGGTTTGGGTGTGGATGGCAGTTAAACTCTGTCCAGCTGCTAAATGTTTTAGATAGGCAGATAATTAATCTATGCTGTAGAGCTAAATTGCGGCCATGAACTTTTTTCCAAACATTCAGTTTTGGAACTGAAAAAAAAAAAAAATTTAATTAAATTAACACAAAAATAAAAAGTACTTTTGAAACTGTTGAATCTGAAAGATATTATAAAAACTTGCAAAAACAAGTTTGAAAAAATGAAACTGAAAAAAAAAATTATAAAAAGATCTGAAACTGAAGCATTTCAAGAGTTTTTTCGTTTCAAAACTCTAAACAATGTTTGTCATTATGCTTTAAAGACATTTGTAGTCCCCACCGTTCCTGAATGCAACATCTTTGAATGCTCTGTCTGGGCGATTTAACTGTCAATCATCATTATAGAGCCCTTGTCCTATAAGCCCCACCCCCAAACTAAGGGAGCGGCAGCTTTAACCACATAAAAAAAAATGAAAGTGACAAAAACTTAAACCAGAAGAATACTTTTAAACTTTTACATTTTGCTTAAGTTCAAAATCTTCCTTTTATTTACCTTTTTCAATGTTGTTTTTAATCTTCAGAAATATTAATATATTAATATGAGATTCAAATATTTTTTTTTATATAAAAAAAATATTAAACAATTGTCTTCAGTTTCAAAAAATGTCTTTGAACAAACTTTCTGGTCCCAGTTTAGCTCCCTATTTATGCACTTAAAGTTATTCAGTCTTCTAAAAACTGCATCCAATCAATCATCTGTGATTGCAGGATTTCTCTCTTGAAAACTTAAAAATACTTGATGGATGTTTGTGCTGCTCTAAATAGTTTAAAACAAACCCTTGTTGCCTTATTTCTGTTTCTACTGAAGCATATCCCAGTTAGCTGTACAGCAGGCTTCCTTTTTCACAGACTCCTACATTCTTCTAAAGATTAAACTCCTCTTGTTTGGCTGAATCCTGAATCCCAGCTGTGTTATTCTCCACCTGCAGCGTTCTTGTCTCACCTCTGCATGGCTGCCAGGAGCCAGAGTCTTACTGCACCTCTCGCAGCGAAGGCAGGGCCGGTGCCAGTTCTTCCCCAGAGAGGACACCTTCTCAGCTGCATGGAGAGACCACCATGGAGACAGTCACCATGGAAACCAGCCCACTGAGTCACCAAGACCCCTTTCTGACACTGATATGATACATGCAGATATTAGGAGACGTGTGAAATAAGGACACAGGTCTGCTCACCAAAGTACACCGTCTTGTTGCATCTGGGACAGATGTTTGGTCCTCCAGAGAAAGAAGAAAAGCTTGCAGCTGGAAAAATGTTATTTAGTCAGATCATCCTTTATATTTTGTTTAATATAAATTAAGTTTGATTAAGTGGTGAATATATCTTAGCTCTTTTCCATATTTAGTTTTAGATAATTAATAAGAAACAAGAGTTTTTTTCAAAACTACTTTCTTTTCAAATTCCGATACGTGACCATTTTCTATTTGTGCTCCACATATTTCTCACCCTTCACTGGTCCCCGTGTGGGGGCTCGTTTCTCCTCCTCCGGTTTGCCGAGTGTTTCCATGGAAACGGCTGCAGGGGCCTCGTTGACAGGAGCGTCGTACACGTAGGAGCCGGCTCCACCGATGTTCACACCTGCAGAGAACACAGAAAAAAAAAAGGTTCTGATGCCAGCATGAATAAGAGAAACAAGATTCCAACAACAAATGTTATTAATGATAAAACGAAACGGCACCTTTTGGTCCAAAGAGGGCAGCGTAACAGGGTTTGTGGCAGTAAGGTTTCCCATCATGCTGGATGACATAAGATAGGACAGACAAAATAAGTTTTTCTTTCAAAGGCTGAGTTAATAAAATGTTTATTTTTTCTAACCTTAAGTTCACATAATATCAGCAAATAGACGAACTAGAGCTTTTTTTTATGTATGATGACAAAGAGGATCTTTTCTGTGCTTTTCTTTTGTCAAAGCTATTTATACCAGAGGACAAAAGAGCCCAAAAATGTATGGAGGATAAAAAGTGCCAAAATTAAATAAATAAATACAGCATTAAATAAATGATTAAATGTGTCAATAATTAATTAAATGTGGAATTAAATAAATAAATGTGTCATTAATAATTAAAACCATGTCACTAATATAAAGTACCACAATTAAATAAATAAATACAGCGATAAACAATTAATTAAATGTGTAATTCATTAAATAAATAATGAATTAAATATATAAATGTGTCATTAATTTAATAAAATACGTCTTCATTTTACTAAAAATATATATATAATTATTTCAGTGTGTATTTAATTATTTCATGGTCCTGTGCAGTAATAGAAACCATTAAAAGTATTTGTCAAACTCACCCATCAAAGTTAGAGGGGCGGTTCTCTAACACCTGATTGGTGGCCTTACACATTAAAGCTTAAGCAAATTCGATTGATTACAGAGACTCGATTAAGTTAACCCCAACTTCCAACTTTGATGGAGTGAGTTTACGATTAGATTTTAATGGTTACACATTTATATATTTAATTCCTTATTTATTTAATGAATTTACACATTTAATTAATTGTTTATCGCTGTATTTATGTGTTTAATTGTGGCACTTTATATTAGTGACATGGTTTTAATTAAGGAATGACACATTTATTTATTTAATTCCACATTTAATTAATTATTGACACATTTAATTATTTATTTAATGCTGTATTTATTTATTTAACTTTGGCACTTTTTATCCTCCATAAAAATGAGCCTCACTTCACTGTTTGCTCTGTTAATCTGCTCAGGGAAACCAGAAATATGACGTCTCCTGCTATCTGTTGCAAATTTTGTTCTGTTTATAGGAAATTAAACCAACTTGTCCATTTTATTAAAATGTATTAAGATTAAATTAAACATAAAACTTGTTTACATATTAAAAATGCAGTATTTTGTGGATGACAAACTTGCAGTAATGCTAGTTTGTCATTCAGACATTAGTGGAATGTTTCCAACAGCGTGATTGAAGGAAGTCAGGAATGCTGAGCCACACAAAGAACTTTTTTTTTCACACGTTCCGCGTCTCCAACAGAACATTCTGTTTTCCTTTCCTGCTCGTCAGGCTTTACTTTAGCACGTAATTAATCCTAAATTGCTTCGCTTGCATTGTTTACTTCGCTAAGTATGTTATGATTATTACACCATTCATGACTGTGAACGCCGTTATCAGCTCAGCATGATTCATTGTGTGCTACTTCAGTGTTAGAAGTCTAATAAAAACAGTGGAAGTTGCCGAAACAACAGCCAGACAGTCTGATAAATCTCCTGCTGAGCTGTTAATACGTGAGGCTTTTATAATCAACTTTTTTAGTTGAACTGCAAAGGGAAAAACCTGCAATAGCAATAAAAAAAAATGGCTTCAAGCCAATTTTAATCAGTGCTGAACATCAAAACGTGTTACTAAGAATACAAAGGAATACACCTCGACAGTCTGTTTGTCTTTATTATTATGATTGTCCTCACAGCACCTGGACGCGCTGACAATGTGCTCCACTGGGACAAATATTTACTCCATTGTTAGACTGGAACATGTTTCTAGGTCACAAAATCTCCCAGACGGAGGCCACCCTTGTTGGAATCCCCCAATAGATCCAGTCTTTATCCAAAGTTAGCGTCATACTGATTCCCCCGTTTCCCTCTGCACGTCCCCATTCATCTTTGGTTTAAAAGTTTGATCATATTCTCACTTTTGATTAATATAATAAAACATCTCTGTAAAATCTATCATCCTCACCTTGTTTCGCATCCGTCTAAATGTTGGAATAAACTAAATTATCAAGTATCTGCATAATATTAATAATAATAATATTTATCAATCAAATATACTGAAATTCTGGGACCTGGTAATATTTAGAACTTCTCAATTCATGTTTAAGGTTCGAAATCAAAAACTTCCACACAATATACAGGAAATGTTTGGTGACAGAGAAGGGGGTTATGATCTAAGAGGTGAAGGATACTTTAAAAAAACAACACTTTAAAACAACCAGAAAGAGTTTTTGTTTATCTGTGTGTGGAGTAAATGTCTGGAATGGATTGAATGACGAGTTTAAAAAAATTCAAAATGCAAACCAATTTAATAAACTGATTAAAACCGAGCTCATTTCAAAATACGCTATATAAGATGACTGTTTAATAGTCTATAATGTAATTGATGACATAAATAGAACTTAAAATAATTGTACATGGCTAAACATCATGTGGAATGGAAGCAAGTGTTTTTTTGGTTTTTTGATGTTTTGACATTTAATTGAGGATAAATTGACAAGTAGGAAAGGGGCAGGACATTATAAGATGTATCTTCTACCTGCTCCTTTTCGAACAGAAAATATAAAATTTACATGTCACATGGGCAAAATAATTTGTTTTATATTTTCATTCTTAAGTTTGTTTCATTCAAATTTTTTTTCTTTCTTGATTGTTTTTACTGTCTGTTCGAAATAAATAAAATAAATAAATAAAAAAAAATAAATAAATAATATACTAATTTATATCAATATTATAATCTGCATATTTTTGCCATTTCTAGTTTTAGATTTCATTATTTTTTGCACATTAAAAGAATATTACCTCGAATAAGTTAAATTTTGTCAAATTGTGTTATACTGGGGGTATTTATTTTACATTTGACACCATGTAGAGTGTTGATTTTATGTTTACACATGCATATTTTTTATCCTGTGCGGGCAGTGCTTTTATTTGATTTTATTTACTTTTATTTATTTTACCTTTTTTGTGCATCTCTTTGGAAACCTTGTGTTTATTGAAATCGTGCTATATAAAGTGGATTGGATTGGATTTATTTATACATTTAAAAACAGAATCTTTGAGATTCTGCTAAGAAAGCACGTTCCATGTTCAGATTAAAAAATGTGAGTTTTTCATGTAAATAATGTTTTTATGCCTTTAATTATTTGTCATTTTTTATACCCATGATATTAGAAATGGTGTCAAATATGTAATATTTTGTTGGGTATTGATTTTGAGGTTGAAATTTTAGTGCTGTTACAAAACTACTATGAACATTTCATTAGCATCACTAATCTCTGCTGCCATTCTATACTGGCTACAACAGCAAATCACTGCCAAGACCAACTTTTCTCCTTTATCATCCAACACTACATCTATACTCCCCACTATTTCCACACCACAGAAAATTATTGTGAAGATGAATTTTCCATCTTGTGGGGGAGTGGTGACCTAGTGGTTAGAGGCATAGAGCTTGGAATCCTGTGGTTCTGACTTCGAGCTCCACTCCCACAGACTGCCACTCTGGGTTTCTGAGCAAGACCCTTAACTCCACATTGCTCCCAGGACGCCCCAAGATGGCAGCCCACTGCACCTCAAGGGGACGGGTTAAATTCAGAGGTAATTTTCTCCAATATGAGATCAATAAAGTTCTAATATAAATATTAATATTATTATTAAGAATGGAAATAAGCAAAACATTGGTTTACAAAAAAGTTCCTGTACCTCCCGATTCCCAATCATATTTTTAACAGTTGAAAAAATAAAAATCAACTGCAGTCAATGACATATTACAAGAAAATAAAATAGAATCTCCATTAAATCATTAAACTACCACCATTAAAGTGTCACTATTTTAATTTTAATTGTTTAAAGCATTGCTGACTATGCATAAAAATATGTATATTACAGTTAATCATCTATATACGTCTTCCACACTCCCCTGCAATGACACTAGGACCCCCCTCCCACTTTGGGAACCACTGGATTAAGATAACAATTTCACCATCTTAAAAGCTGCACTAGTGGCTTCCATTTTGCAAATAATTATTTCTGTCTGTAAGGTTTGCAGAGAGGAATGGAAGAGGGGTAGAAGACCTGAAACAGCCCCACCTGGGAGTAATGTCTCTCTGTCTCTCATGACTTTGTCACAGATCTAAAGTCAACAAGCAGACAGTCTGTCTGTGGTTAGAACCAGAAAGTTCATGCTGGTTTTCCTCCTTCCACTCCTGTTTTAAAGAAAGTTTTAGAACTGCTGGCTGGAACCACAGAGACCAAAAACATCCTGAACTAACAGTTTGCATACAGTCTACTGAAGGCCAAACACATAAAGCTTTTTCACATCAAACTTTTAACACAGCCTGAAGCATCTGACTGCTGCCTAAATGATTATCCACACAATCTGTAACAGAATCAGAACGTCTGAGTTCACTTTAAATATAACTGCTCTCATCATTTCCCTTCATATCTGAACTGGTCATGAATGAGAAAAACTCTCTAAAAATGCTTCTGTGACATCAGATGGTTGGTTAATAAACAGTTTATGACTTTAAAAGTTAGGAATCCAAACAGTATCATCTTTCATCCCTCAGTGATAGAAGATAATCAACTGACAAATACTAAGAAAAAATATGTCTGAAATGTAATTATTAGTAAAAAAAAGAGTTTAAATAATATGATGAATGTTAAAAACCAACCTTAGATTGAGTAAGTAGTCAAATAATTAATTATCTTGTGAGTGTAAGATATTTTTTCACTTGTCATAAATATTCAGAGTGTATCGCATTTCCTCTCACCTCAGCATGACCTCCTGGGTTCAGCGTCTTGCTGCAGCGCTCACATTTCAGGCAGAACTTATGCCAGTCCTTTCCTAAAGACGACACCTTCTCCGCTGTGCAACAAGAAAACATGAATGATTTTCATTTGAAAAAACAATTCAATGGATTAGTGAAAAGTTGTACAGAAAAAAACTATTTGATCAGATTCTGGGTTCTAAATTAAATGATCAAATTTGGTCATAAAGCCATAAATTTTTTTTTTTTTTTTTTTTTTAGTTTTAATCATTTAAGAACGTGATTCTGTTTTAATGATAAATTTATGTCAGAAACAAAAACGAAAATAATAATAAAAAAAGTAAAAAAAAATAATCCACTTGACTTTGTTTTCAAGTTTGAATACGTTTCGTTTCCCATCCAGGAAGCTTTTTCAAATCAAAATGTCTGGAATAGCGTTGAGTTCCAGGTTTTATACAGTAGCCAACAAGAACTTTTTTTTGTTTTGAAAACATGCAAATTGAAACGGAAGAAGGGGTCCACCCCTTTTTTTAGCCTTCAAAGCCCTATACCTGTCTATGTCTCTGAAAGGGGGTCATTAAAGCTACAGTGTGTAATAATTACAGGGATATAAAGTCAGAAATTGAATATATTATACATAACTATGTTATTTATCATCACCTATGAGCTCAGCCTTTTAACCATAATATTTACGTTGCCTTAGAATTAGTTTATTTATAATTACATAGGAGCCGGGTCTACCGCAGCCATGGAGGCTGACATCTTTTTCGCTCACGGCAGCGCCTTAGAAGCAACAAACTAGCGATTCTTGAGATCGCCCATTACGCCGAAAGTAACTACGGCAAGTTGAGAGAGATGAACTGAGACGGTACTGAACAGTAGATGGCAGTATTATGCCTGAAAAGCGTTTAGTCTGCCTGAAACCAAAGAAGAAGAAGAAGCAGGTATACGGCGCTTCAGTAACAAGAAAGGTAAACAAGGCGGCAGGCGTGAGTGACTTTGCAAACTGACTCTGGCACTGTGTGGCCAAACATCAGGCGAATGGAGGATCATGCCTACTCTGTATCACAACAAAAGCGTCGGACACCGAACCCCGTCATCTAAGAAGCGGAAACACGACGAGAATAAACGCAAAGCGTGACAAAAAACACGGATCAACATTGGCACGGCATTTACTTCGATGGAAGTCACTGATGGAGGAAAAAGGTTTTCAAAGTGACGCTCAAGTTGCCAGTTTTCTGTTGGACAGGTAATTAATCCTACACACACAATTGTCTTTTTATACACGTAATACCCCACCCCCACATCCCGTTTCAACCAAACTATTCTCAAGATGTCTGGTAGCATTACCTAGATAAGGCCACAGCTTCATAAAATTACCACAGCTGATAGTGGCGTGTGTGAGTGTGAGAGAGACAGATATATGAAGCTGCATATTAGCGAGCTACGGATATATACCTCGGTTACTTCTCTCCGGCTCCTTTGGAGATCTTCAAGCCTTTCCTCCTCTCCTCTAGTCACCCCGCTTTCACCTCTCTCTCGCCTGGCCCTGGCTGCACGCCCACCCCGGCCTCTCTGCCTTCTTCCTCGCCTTGTAACCCCCGTGCCACAAACAAGACTTGGACTCTGTAAACGGGGAATATATATTCTTCCAGCGAACACAATCTCGCTGTTAAACTAATGACTATAATTACTTAGTCTGTTTATATCACCATGCAAAGCAGCTCACCAAAAGCGTCACAACGATGTAGAAAAAAATAACGGGTATATTTATTATCTAAAGTCTACATGAAATCTATACCCTACACAGACTAATGAAATACTATCTGTAAAATTATCTATGTAAACAAACCTCATCACTTGAGAAGGTAGGTGATGCGGGCGTCGTGGAAGACATTTTGTCCCGTAGCAGCTCGCCGTGCAGTTGGGGGAGAAGCGGTGGGGGGAGATGTTCATGGTGCTGCAGTCTGCAGTCTGACGCTAGATGTAAGCTGAAAATTACACACTGTAGCTTTAAAGGGTATACTGTGCAACCAGTGTTGATTTTCCAGCGAGGCTCCCCAGAGGGCGAAAGTAAAAGTGCACTGTCGTAAATATGCTCAGCTGTTCTCCTGGTTTCTCTGTCAAAAGCCAGGCGCGGTTGTTTTGAGCTTAGCAGACAGGCGAACGCAACGAATCACCATGTCTACTGCGGTAAGTGACTATTTTGTTCCAATTTTCGAGTTTGAAAATTTGGCATGTTTTCATACATTATTTGTTATGCATGTGTCTAAATAACAAAGATTGTAGTTAGCCAAGTTGGAGTTTCCCATACATGTATCCGACTGTCGTTGGGGGCAACGAGCATACGTGTAGGGGGCGTGTAGCAGTTCTCGCCGTAAAGCAAGACCGACTCTCGCGATGCATGAGACTTCTGAGCCTGTGGGTGCGGGCCGAGGGCTCCTGCAATTGCAAGTCGCGGTATTTCCCCTACAGACCACCAGGGCGGCCAAGAAAACCTTTGTTCAACCTGAAATGACTCATTTAATCATCCAAAACTTTATGGAACACATTAATTAACTGAAAAATGTTGCATAGTATGACTTTAAAGGGAAGTCAAGGCCATTCCTGAAATTTTGAATTGAAAAAGCTTCCTGTATGAGAAGTGTAATGTCTTAAAACTTCAAAACAATGTCCAGTGGATTGTTTTTTTACTTTTTTTGTAATGACTAATACCTGGATGACTGAAAATCTTCACCAGCAAAAAACAAAAATTGTCCTAATGCTTTATTATTGGCACAGTAAAACATTAGAAACCTGTTATTATGCAGAAAAAAAGCCTTTTTAGTGCAGGTACTCCTCCGCAGGCGTCATTTCACCTCCTCTCTGAAAAGCCTCCATCATTTCAGTCCCTCATTCAGGCCTTCATCCTTTCTGCTTCTTTTGTTTCAACTAACCACCCATCCCACATTGGTTCATTCATTCCTTAAACTGTGAATCTTCTCTCTGGGAGGAGACGTTCAGCATCCTGCTAAACGATTTCCTCTCCTTCTGTTCTCTAAAGATTCATTCTCCCTCTGCCACCACAGAGGAATCTCCTATCATTTCAATATTACACTACAGCAAACCGTAATGTTTAGAAGACAAAGACGCAATGAAAGGAGGAACTCAAAAAAACCGCAGACAGGTCAGCAACCTCAAATCTAATCACTGGAAGGAAGTAAAAAGGTGGGAAAAAAGATAACGAAAAGCACTCAGAGAAATGAAAAGAGTGATAAATGATTATTTCTGACCTTTTTTCTTCCACCTACAAGCCTCTTCCTGCTTCCCTCTTTCCCCTCCTCTACAAAAACCCATTCCTTCATTAGAGCCTTTAATCTCCACGTCTCACCTGTCAGAAGCTCATTACGCTTTATATCTTAGCCATTTGTGATTTACTTTTGAGAAGCTATGGTTTTTTAATGAGACAGAAGGATCTAAGATTAGCTGCAGCAGAACCTGTGTTGGACAAAACCTAAGCATCAATCTGCTTTGAATAACGGCGGTGCTGCTGTGTCACCATGTCGACCGTCTAAGTGATAAAAAACACTTAAAGGCCACTTACTGTAAGAGTCTGTATCAGTCTAAAGCGCATTCTTTCCACTGAGATTTAAAGGTCAACGTCATGAGTCACAGATTTCCATTTTCATAACATTTTATTCTATTTTGGTGGAGCTGTCGTCTGTTCCTCCCTCCACCTCCCTTTACTGAAGCAAAATATTATCCTAACCCTGACTCCCACAGGGAACCTTCATCCTAATTAACATCTAAACTCCAGCCTGGGTTCAGCCAGTGTCTCCACTACATTTAGATTAGCTGTTTTATAAAACCTTGGCTTTAAAATGTTTTCTTTTCTATGATCTCTCACTGAAAATACCCATTGAAGAGGTAATTGTTACAGATTGCGGTATTTTTCACCTCTGAACAACACAAACAGGTAGAAGTTAAATAAAAATCTATCTAAATAATGTACAAAAACCAGAAAAATTAAGATCATTTATCGTATTTACTAATCTGCTTTCAAGGAGTCAGACTTTATTGTAATCTTTTAAAGCTGCTCTATAAATTTTTCTTTAGACATTTATTAAATGATTTTATCCATTTTAGTGCATTTGACCAGAGCATAGCTGAGTTTGTGTCCTTAAAAAACAGAGAAAAATGAGGAAGTTAAGGTTAGAGCAAAAAGTGTAAAGAGAAACAGCATCAGAAAAGCATTTCTGTGAGAGGAAGCATGAAAAAAAACTTGGCAACTTTCCTAGATGTGTCATCCTTTAGTTGATTAAATGCCCAGTCTCTCTTGGTTTGTGGGGTTAATTGTGTTATTTGGATGATTTTTCATAGATCAAAAAACAAAAAAAATCTAAGAGGAAGTTTTGTTCACAAAAGATTAAAAGTAACAAGGTACAGTACTAGAAGATCCAAATATATTCATTTCCGCTGGGTTCTCTCTTAAATGTTCAAATACTGGAAGGGAATTCAAATTCTCAAAGGTTTAACAAGTCCTGGTAGTTTTTATTAACCTCAGAAATACTGGAGAATGTACTTTTTCAGGCCAGGTTAACCTATTTCATTAACATAAAGCTCTTTTTCATAACTTTTTTTTTTTGTTTAAATTAATCAAAATGTCGCCTTATTCTAATTTTATTCATCAACTGACTTTATTTTAATTCAGTTCAGTTTAAGTTAGTGTTACCGATACCCGATACCTGGCTGTGCAGTATTGGCTGATACCGATACCATCTGCTTGAAATTGATGTGTGTGTGTATACATGAAAAACTACATAATACTTGGATGTAAAATAATTGCCATCATGGCTTTGTCAAGCTGCTGCCTACCTTTGTGAAGCAGGAAGAAGACTGATAAAAAGTGAATCCAGTAGAACTTTTTATTGCCTACCTGGAATGGGTGACAATAGTTTAATAAACTTTTGGCTTTCAAAATGGTATCAGTGCCCCATTTGTTGGTACTCACCGATACAGATTCCACCATTTTAGTGCTGGATCGGGGCCCTGTCCTATGCTGGTATCGGTGCAAGACTAGTTTAAGTTTATGGTTACAACCAAAAATATCAACTTAATCAAATTCAAGTCAGTTTATTTCTTTAGCTCCAATTAACAACATATGTTAATCTCAAAGCACTTTATAGAGACAGTTCGACCAGATCATCCAGTCAGATTGATTCAAAGTTTACTACCTAAGGAAAACCAGTTGATTGCATCGACTCATTGACTCTAATACAATCCCTCACACTAAGCATGCTTGTAGCGACAGTGGAGAGGAAAAACTCCCTTTTAACAGGAAGAAACTTCCAGCAGAACCAGGCTCAGTGTGAGCGGCCATCTGCTGAGGCTGACTGGGGTTTAAGGAGATAGAAGCAGACATAGAAAAAGAAGCAGAGATACAAAGAAAATTGTCAACCAGCTCCACAGGCGGCCCTATCCAGGACACATACAACTAGGCAGATTCTATGTCATAGGATGAAGAGATCACATCCAAAATCAACCAATGAGATCAATTTTAAAATCTATTGCATACTTACCAATTGATTCATGTTATTAACCAATATCCTTACTGTTTATTATTCAAACAGTGGATTTCACTTTGCCTGGATGAACATTTAACAGCAGTGAACATTTGGGTCGTCGTCTTTGCAGACAAACTGCAGGGGTGGCTGGTGATTAAATGATCCAGTTGAGATTTTTGTTAAGTTTAATTGATAGCAACGTTAAAATAAACAGTTAAAGTAAACTCAAAAGGGGATAGTTTTGTGAATTAAAAGAAAAGTAAAACCTTTTTGGAACACCAACCAGAGCACAGTTCTGTGTAAATAAGATTTAGCCTTGCTTCCAGTCTGAATGCAAATCCATTAATAGATGTTTATAAAAAAAAAAAAAAAACATATAAACACGGCTTTAAATCTATTGTTGTTGTGTTATGCTGTTGTTTTCATACGTTTACATAACTTCACCTCTGTACCCTGACAAGACAAAGAGCCCAAAATAAAACCTTTGTTCAGGCTCAATGCTTCCAGTAAGGAAGAGTTCGGTCAGAGAGACAGATGGATAGATGGAGAGTGAGAAGCTTTCTAACAATCTTTTATCTGTTTTTTCTCCTCCCAAAATATCCCAACAGATACACTGAGCCTGATACAACATGACACTTCCTGTTTAGACTCAGAGGCTGACCAGCCTGTCAGGGTGATATGTGACAGAGAGTGGAACTGCCACACAGAGAGCACTGTGCGCTGCTGAAGCTTGATTTGAGTTTCCTAAAAGTTCTCTGGCATTTTTCATAACTTTTTTAATGTATTAAAGCAGAAGAGATTTAAAGAAAGCCTGTTTGCATGACAAATGTTCATTACAAGATTTGGATTTCTACCAATTCCTCTTTTAATCGTGAAAAAAACACTTCATTTGTTATGTTGATTCTTTGATTATTATTGTTTAATTATAGGGGATTCATTGGCTTACACAATTGGTTGGAACATTGAGCTTGGAATCCAGAGTTTCTGACTTCGAGCCCCACTCCCAGACTGCCAATCTGGGTCCCTGAACCAGACCTTTGGGCTGGTTACCCTACTGCAGCAGTGTGTCGCGGTTTTTGATTTATGCCCAATTTTGAAACATGGTCTGTGCTATACTTATTATACGCATACAATGCAGGAGAGACAATCACAAACAAGCCGTGGGATCTAGATGCGGCCCGAGGCAGTGAGGAAATTGTGCGACAACGGAGGGACGTGAGGGCGAAAAAGAGCAGGGATCCAGGCGGAAAAAGGGTCCCATTGTTCTCGCGCACCTTTTTCTTCTAGCTGGTCCAACTTTATGACTCGTTTTCCACAATGGCGGTCATACAAACAAAACAAGCCGGTAAGGAACAAAACAGGAAATACGCATGAGTAGAGCAGATGTAGATTTGACCAATCAGATGCCTCCTATCTGCGGCACTGTCTGCGATCACCTACAATTTGGGAGAGGTGCACCAGAGTGTCTGGGAAAGGGGGCGCGGAGGCACATTTGCATTCACCTCGACACACGCAGCAGATAACCTGGTTTCTGAGTATAAATCAGACTTTTAACCCCACACTGTTCCCTGAGCGCACAATGGCAGACCAATGCTCCCCAAAGGGAATGGGTTAAAATACAAGGCGTGCATTTGTTGCTCTGTACTTGTGACAGTGCAATGACAAAAATGGAAAAAAATTGAACCACAAGTAAAAACATCAATTCCACTTTATTTTCATTTTTAAATTTAAATGACAGAAAAATAAAATTGACTAAAGTAAAATGTGTTAATGTCCATTACAGCGCTGCTAATGATCGCAAAGAAACTAAATGAAGCTGCCGCTGAGTGACAAATGCTGCCTGCATGACGCAGTTTATATTTGTTTTAGGATGAAGAATGATCGGAGACATTAGTTTAAATGCTAAATGTTTAGTGGGGACTTTAAAGCTGACAGCAGACTGGTTTGATTCAAGGCTCCAGTTTGGACTTTGGATTCTATTCTCCAGGGAATTCAAAGAGAATGAACAAAAGGTCAAAGATCCATAAAAAAAATGACGTGATATTACTTAATAATTTACAACCCTGTCTGGGTGTGGCTCCAAAGCTCAGCTCAGACTGTAACTACAAATTAGCTTTGATATAAGAAACAAAAAGTGATCCTGTTCCATTAGAACCATATATACTGATTCTATTAGAACTTAATGGAAAACATGGCTGATCGTTCATGAGCTTTTATCAAAACACAGGCCTGTTAATGGCTCGCTGTAATCTTATCCACAGATAGTGGAGCCATTACTACCAGATCTGGGCTGCTCGGAGGCAGCTGCGTCTGTGAATCTGCAGCTGAGACGTTTTGGATCCGTTTTGGAGAGGAGCTGCCACTTTCACTTCACTTCTGATGCATCTGAAATATCTCTGCAAAGAGCCTGTCTGACATTTTGTTGTACAATTACACAATCCCTTCCATTATGATCACTGAGCGGCTCAAATGACAGCCTGAATGCTTCTATAAAGTAAAAGCAACTACAGGAGAAGAAATGTTTTAGTCAGCCTGAAAATACACGTAAAAAATTGTTCATAACAAAGTACTTTAATGAAATACATTTTAAAAGTATAATGGAGGATTTTTGCAAATTTGTGAAAAGACCCGCCCTCTCCACTTAAAATAAAAATGCACATGCACAACCCTATACCTGCTCCCTAGAGGGAACGCCTATTAAGAGAGCGTGCACGAGCCAATTTTTTCTCGTGCATGCTTTGTTGAAAACTTGCTGCTTGCACCACTCATGTAAGCTCCAGAAGAATATTTGCAATTTTTCCACTATGTCAGACTCACCATCAGTAAGTGAAAATGGGGGACAAGCACGTAGGACGGCCTTACGTAAACATATTACCAGAATGATTGACAATTAGGAGGACGACTTATTTTGATGATCCAACCAGAAAAAGAACATCCTGCACCATACCTTTAAGAAAATAAGCTTCTGATGTTAAATGCCTTTAGGACAGCGTGACCATGCACATAAATATTCCTGATATGAATATTCTGAGGGAGGAGTGGGGCTGAGAAATGACTGATCTGATTGGC
Source organism: Cyprinodon brontotheroides (assembly GCA_018398635.1). Lineage (NCBI taxonomy): Eukaryota > Metazoa > Chordata > Actinopteri > Cyprinodontiformes > Cyprinodontidae > Cyprinodon > Cyprinodon brontotheroides. The sequence continues at coordinate 4,817,330 of JAGKQL010000007.1, read as the reverse complement.
TATGATCAGCTCAAATCAAAGCCATAAATCACATAAAGGATGAGATAAGGCTCTCTAGAATCTATGTTTATACTTTTATCATGTGTCAAAAAATGAAAAATGCAGGAATAGAACATGCAGGAGAGCATCGTCTTTAACAGTTTGGAAAAAGGAGAATATGCTTAAATAATATGTTTTAAGTTATAAATACATTTATTACCATACCTTTATTTCTAATCAATTATTAATATAATTAAAACACCAAAGAGTCAAGATTAATCAGGTATTCAACACTATAGATAATCAAACAGATGTTTTATTTGCATTACATTTAAGATACCATGAAGGTAACAGACAAAAAAATTTATTAATAAATAAATAAAACACTGTGCATAATGATCTGTCTGTTTTAACTCACTGTAAACACATCCTATTGATTAAAATAAATAGTTTACCACTCTCATTCATATTAGCAGAGATAATGTGACCGGAGGCCAGCCGTCCCACCCACCAATCAACGCCCCCGGTCCGGATCAGCGGCACTAAAAGACGCACTCACCGAAATACACCGTCTTGTCGCATTTGGGGCACTTTGAGGCCATGATGGGAGCGGACGGACAGATCGGAGGGATGGATGGACGGATGGACGGTGCTCAGTCTGTCCTCCGGCTCTGTCTGGCTTTCTGTCTGCAGCTCCGGTGGAAAGGACACACCTCTCTCTGGATGTTCCTGCTGATTTAATGACGATGAGGAGACTCTCATCCACTTCTACTGGCTCCCCTGCAATATATAAACTCCTCCCAAGTGTTGACGTCATAGTTTCACTACAAGAATGAGACAGAGCTGCATTCATGTCAATGGTTTCCATAATTAGGACACTGTTAGTTTTTTAATCACCCTGGAATCTATTAGGTGAACATTTGTTTCCTGTGATTAAATCTGCATCCAAGAGCTGGAAAAGTTTGCAAATCTATGTACTTATCTTTTAATGTAAGATACACAATCTGCAGTTAGGATATGCATCTACATTTTTTAATTCTAAAACTTTTAATTGCTTCAACATAAATAAAAAAAAAATTAGATTGCCATATAGATGGCTTTTGTTGCAAGATAATTCATATTTTAGTTTGGAAACTATTTCTTTCATATGTATTTTTCTTTTCATTGTTAATGTGTTTTTTTTATTTGCTTGAAGATGGTAGTGGTAAAAAAAAAAAAGGATTCAACTACTCGCTCCATTTAAATAAACAGAGTACGATGGATTTCACTCAGTCAACACTTTATTTTGATCTTTGCAAAGAGAACAGTTCATCATACAGCCCTTATTGCTTGGTAATCAGACCCGTTCTGCCTGGGCAGCGTTCGTTCCCTCTTTGTTAGAGTCAAAACAAATTACAGACACTTTGGTTTAACAGTAACATGTTATGAATAAACCTTGAGAAAGAATCTGGCTTGTTATGGGAAGAAGGTATGTCTTGTCTAAAAACACCCTCACACAGGGGAATTGTGTGGCCTTGCAGGTGAAACGGACTGAGTGAAAACTATTATAGTAGGTAAATTAATATAGGAGATAAGAGAAACAAAATTTTCCAACCACAAGATCTACAGCAGTTAGCTGTGAACTATTCACATAATGTTTAATCTATATTATTGTGGCAGATAAAGAGTCCAAACCAAGATTGCCACAGTGGGCTAAGACAAGGGAGATTGGCCATTGATGACGCGCTCCAAGCAATTTGCACTTGTTTGCACTTGTATTTATTCTTGTGTTTGACAACATAAATGAGAAATACATTACTTTCTGTTGTTTGCATTGGATCCCAAGATATGTCGGTGTAGTTTTCTTTTGGACAGATCATGCGTTTAGTTCATATGAAGATTGATTAATGAGGTCAAGAGGGTTTCTACCCTACACTCACCCCACGCAATATGTAGACCCAACACCCCAGAGATGGAGATGAACATATGTGCCACTCCCACAGCGCCACCTCCAATCACCATGGAGCTGAGGCGTACGCACAGAGCGCATACACATACCAACTCACAGGCATGCAGGTCATTCATAAAAAAGGAAAAAATGCAAAAACTTTATTTGGGTCCTACATATATTAGGGGATTTTTATTTAGTATTTTGAATTTTTTGAATTTTTTTTTTTAGTATTTCATCATTTTTTTTTCCCAATATCAAGTCTTAAAGGTACACTATGCAACCGGTGTTGATTTTTCCAGCGAGGCTCCCCAGAGGGCTTAAAGTAAAAGTGCACTGTCGTAAATATGCTCATAGCTGTTCTCCTGGTTTCTCCGTCAAGCCAGGCGCGGTTGTTTTGAGCTTAGTAGCTTAATGACTAACGCCGCGTTCACACTGGATGTAGCTGGCGCGACAGCAGAAGCAGCGAGTTTACATGCAAAGTCAATGGTTGGCGCGCTGCGTCAAAGGCGCAGCAAAAGGTCCCGCTGGTGCTTGATTGCTACAGCCAACTGCTCAGGCGATGCAGCAGGCGAGAACGCCTGAGCAGCTGAAGCAGCGCCTGGCGGGAAGAGAGACACAGCGCTGATGATCACTCCTTTTAAACAGTTTATTGACGCCTAAATTAACTTAAAAAATGCAGAAATCGCCGGCAGAATATGCAGTTTGGATTATTTAGATGAAAACACCTACCAGATGCCGCGGTGAACCGCTGCTGATGAAAGGATCCATACTGTCGGCGCATCCCTGGTATGTGGGGGTCTGAGCGGCTCCGACAGAAAATATTGAAGGCAGGATAATAATCTGAATGAACTGACTGCACTGATTAAGTTTTCAGGTGTATTTTCTCACTTAACACATATTAAAACTACTTTATTCCCACTGATCACAGCAAATATAGCTGCAAGGCAGAGAAAGGATAGTGAAGTTCAGCCCAACGCCTCAGACACACTTTTGCACCGCACAAGCAAAGCTGCTTCAGCCACATGGTCAGAACTAACTGGTACAAGCAGCAAAAAAAGGAAGCAGCAGACACGCGATTTTGCTGCTTTTGCTGCGTGAACGTAGCATAACTGCACAAAAAGATTGCCACTGTGCTAGCAACGAGAATGCTTTTAACTGGGGTGTAGCAGTTCTCGCCATAAAGCAAGACTGACTCTCGTGAGAGACTTCTGAGCCTGTGGGTGCGGGTCGGTGCTCCTGCAGTTGCAAGTGCAGTATTTCCCCCACAGACCACCAGGGCGGCCGAGAATAGCTTTGTTCAACCTGAAATGACTCATTTAATCATCCATAACGTTATGGAACACATTAATTAACTGAAAAAATGTTGCATAGTGTCCCTTTAACCAACCAGCATTTTTGCAATTAATAGCACATTAATAGCAGTGCGTAAGATTAGAGTTATAATAGCTTTAAGCTTAGTGTTTGAAACAGAAATGTTGCCAAAAAATTAAACACAGTCACTATTTGGTTTAAATAAATTATCTTACGTTACTGACATATTAAGGTAATTTCACTTCTGTTATGTTTCTCTCCAACTAAAAGTAAAATTTTGTCATAAAATTAAGTAAAACTTGGATATTTTAGAAACAATATTTAATCATCGTTTTTAACCATGTTTTTTAGTTGTTTGTCATTTTACTTTCCATAACCTTATGAGAACAAAATTCAGATTGCATGCTTAAATACCTCCATGGGGCAAATGGGATTGAAAATGAAGACTTATATGCAATGAATATATGTTAACATGTTCACGACATGTTGCTCGTTGTCTATATAAGACTCAAACTCACTGTGGATCCAGACATTTGAATTGAGAAAGCTTCCTGGAGAGGTGGCGAAGCGTCTTCAAATCTTGAAAACCAAGTCCAGTGGATATTTTTTTGAATTTTTACGGAATGACTATGACCTGGATGACTGAGAACCTTCATCAGCACGTTGCTTCGTTCTGCATTTGACGGCGTGATCGTTCCGCTGTGTTTGTTTCCTCAGTGGTTGTTAGGTTACCTTTCCAGACAGTGTTACTCTATACAGGGAATGTTAAGTGATGATCTGCAGCTCCCTAGAATATAACCGTCTGCATTCTTGGCTCTGAGATACCAGGATTGCTCAAATATGAATGGCTCTTTGTTTGGAACCGAGAACAGTTACTACAGTTACTACTTATTGCTCATACCCAATGATTATTATTTTGTTGAATTGAAAACATTTTTTTTTATTTTAATTAAGGCAATATTTAAGCAGGTAAAAATATACCTTTTGCTTTAGACAGGATGCCCTTTCTGACTTAGAAGCTTGACTGACATTCCCAAACCAGCCCAGACACGTGGAATATTGTCTGGTGAGAAAAACATTACCTTTGTGACCAATATAAAAAAACATATTCCTGCTGCATTAATCTGTGCCTGCCTGCACAGACATGTTATTCCCCCAGAAATATATTAGTACTATCATTTCTGACATTTAATATATATACAGGTGCTGGTCATAAAATTAGAATATCATGAAAAGTAGATTGATTTCAGTAATTCCATTTTAAAAGTGAAACTTGTATATTATATTCATACATTACATACAAACTCATATATTTCAGATGTTTTATTTTGTTGAATTTTGATGATTACAAATGACAACAAATGAAAATCTCAAATTCATCATATCAGAAAATTAGAATATTACTGAAGACCAATAAAACAAAGGATTTATAGAAATGTTGGCCAACTGAAAAGTATGAACATAGAAAGTATGAGCATGTACAGCACTCAGTATTTAGTTGGGCCCTCCTTTGGCCTAACATTACTGCAGCAATGCGTGGCATGGAGTCGATCAGTCTGTGGCACTGCTCAGGTGTTATGATAGCCCAGGTTGCTCTAATAGAGGCTTTTAGCTCTTACTTCTGAATTGTTGGGTCTGGTGTATTGCATCTTCTTCTTCACAATACCCCATAGATTTTCTATGGGGTTAAGGTCAGGAGAGTTTGCTGGCCAATTAAGAACAGGGATACCATGGTCCTTCAACCAGGTACTGGTAGCTTTGGCACTGTGTGCAGGTGCCAAGTCCTGTTGGAAAATGAAATCTGCATCTCCAAAAAGTTGGTCAGCTGCAGGAAGCATGAAGTGCTCTAAAACTTCCTGGTATGTGGCTGCGTTGACCCTGGACCTCAGAAAACACAATGGACCAACACCAGCAGATGACATGGCACCCCAAACCATCACTGACTGTGGAAACTTTACACTGGACTTCAAGCAACGTGGATGAAGTGCCTCTCTTCTTTTCCTCCAGACTCTGGGACCTTGATTTCCAAAGGAAATGCAAAATTTACTTTCATCAGAGAACATGACTTTGGACCACTCACCAGCAGTCCAGTCCTGTTTCTCTTTAGCCCAGGCAAGACGCTTCTGGCGCTGTCACCGGCTGTGGTTCAAGAGTGGCTTGACACAAGGAATGCGACAGCAGAAACCCATGTCTTTCATGCGTCTGTGTGTGGTGGTTCTTGAAGCACTCACTCCAGCTACAGTCCACTCTTGTGAATCTCCCATTTTTTGAATGGGTTTTTGTTTCTAATCCTCTCAGACGACTTATCTCTCTTTGCTTGTACACTTTTTTCGACCACATCTTTTCCTTCCCTTCGCCTCTCTATTAATATTGCTTGGACACTGAGCTCTGTGAACAGCCAGCCTCTTTTAGCGATGACCTTTTGTGTCTTGCCCTCCTTGTGCAAGGTGTCGATGGTCGTCTTTTTGGACAACTGTCAAGTCAGCAGTCTTCCCCATGATTGTGTAGCCTATAGGAGAACTAGACTGAGAAAAGACCATTTAAAGGCTTTTTGCAGGTGAGTTTGAGGTTAATTAGCTGATTGGGGAGGTGTGGCACCAGGGGCCATCAATTTTTGAACCTTTTCACTACAATATTCTAATTTTCTGATATGATGAATTTAGCGAGATTTTCATTTTGTTTGTCATTTGTAATCATCAAAATTTTAAGCAAAATAAACATCACAAATATATGAGTTTGTATGTTATGTATGAATATAATATACAAGTTTCACTTTTTAAATGGAATTACTGAAATCAATCTACTTTTCATGATATTCCTAATTTTCTGACCAGCACCTGTATGCTTTCCTGCACACATAGTCTCTTTCTCCGTCCTCTGCCATTGGACCATTGCCTAGTAAATAGTCATAATGACAGCAAAAACCTTTGTATGAGTGTGTACCTGACTTTCACACACGTAAATACACTGCCCTTTCAATCAATTTCAGGTTTGATAAATAGCTTTGTGGCTGGTATTTACATATCTATATAATCAACTCATAAATTTGTCAAGTTATGTTAGTAAAAGAGGAAATGCATGTACATTTTTTATGGTAGCAACATGGTTTTAGAGCATTAAAAGTTACCCCTTGATCACAATATTGTTTTAGAAAGGTTTTGCCAAACAAGGGTACTGCTCTAGACTGACAAACCAATTGCAGTTTGTTCAAGTTAATGTTAAAGATATATTAGTCCCAATCTCAATTCTCTCCCAGTATTCAAGCGAGACAGACGATGATTACTTAAAAAGCATTTATTGAATAAATGAATGAAGTCAATGCGGATGCTGCGGCTGGGCGGAGCAACCTCCAACACTTAAGCTGGCTAGAGAAAAACACAGGTAAGTTACCATGATAATCTGATGGAGGATGATTATCCATGTGAGTCATTTACCTGGTTTGACAGTCCAGTCCACCTCCATAGAATGCGGTAGGATCTAGACAGAGGCCTGCCAATTAGATGCAGTGGGCACCACCCAGATTGAACCAGATGCTGCAGCCCCGGTGGGCAAGCAGGAGTCTGAGCCAGAACAGGGAAACTGATCAGAACAGGAAGGCTAAGAGGTCAAGGAGTCCGAAGCCCAGATAGGGATACCGATAAGAACAGGAACAGGCTGGTTCAGGGTTCCAGGAGCACTATGGTACACTAAAACCTATGTTCTCTTTGTGTTTTCTTTTATTGTGGCTTCGTCTAGCCTAGTCGTGTTTGGCTGTCACAATCCTTGAGGTGAATGTCAGTAGGGCTGCTGCTATCAACTATTCCAATAGTGGATGATAGAATAATGCATGCTTTTCAGTGCTTTGTCCTGATTCTCTTTAAAACATAGCTCTGCACTAAGCTTTTACTGTGACTAACTGTATATCTGCTCTTTTATTCAATTTGACATGTTAACCTGTTAAAGCTCATTTGCTTAACTTGTTCTTTCCCAGATAAAGCCACCCGTTGAGCTAGTTTACTGTTACCTTTTCTGATGTACAAGGTTTTGATGGATTAATGCCTCTATGCTCCTTTGTATGTCTGCTTCTGTTCCCCTGCACCCATCATTTGGCAACGGCAGAAGGCTCAGTGTAAAGAGATTGCTGACACAATGCAAGTGAATGTTTACACTCCAAACATGAGTTCTGCAAAGTCAATGGCTTGATGGAATTAGCTGGTTTCCTTAGATAAAAAAACATTTTACCAATCTAACTAAGATCTGATTGGACTGTCTCTGTAAAGTACCTTGAGATGTCATGTGTGTGAATTGGTGCTGTATACATACACTGAATTGAATATATAACATATGACAGTTATTAAAACTTTTTGTTTTGTTTTGTTACTTGTTTTTACAAAATCTCATCCTTTAGCAGTGAGGAAAATTATAACTACCTATGCCCACACAACCATTTTAGTTAAACATAGTGGAATTTTCCACATCTGTTAATATCACTGATCTTATGTCATAGTTTTCCAAATAAGGAGTGTTTTTCATATTCCAGAACGAGACTGTGAATGCATCATGAGTGAAGGTTGAAAACTGTCTCACAGAAAAAGCATAACTGATAATAAATAAAGATTCCTGCAATATTATTAGTAAGATAAAAACACTGTCAGTAAACTGGGTCCTCTATGACCTCCATAAGGAGTTGTCTTAAAATAAACACCCAGATTGTGTTTGTCTGTATGTTTTGGCTCAGAAACAACGGGATGTCATGGCTGTGGGGGTGGCCTGACACCCTAACAGCTTCTGTTTCATATCTGCTTAAAGAGATTTAACGTTTCACTAAGCAGTCTGCAGTCAGACTGAACATTATCAGCATTATTTTTCGAGTACTGTAGGCTACTCAGTGTTTCCCAGCCAACATCACTGTCTAATTTTAACCAGTTATGATGACATACAATTTGATCCCAGGGGAAATTTTCAGTTTGGAGCTCCAAATTTATTCTCCAACAATATTTTTTTGCAACATTCCTTCGTTTTCGTATTCAGAAATGAAACAAATCCAATGTGTGCAGTTCAGCAATAGTACAACTGTTGAGTTCTCTTAATAGTTCACTATTTAGGCTTATAATTTAGAAACATGAGCATGGAAATGATAGATTGCACTGTTATAATTTATTTTTTTTGTCCTGTGAATGTGTGAAACAGCAAAAAGGCAAAATGGCCGCAATCCTTAAAGGATATTAAGGGTTATTTTTACGACTTGCTCCGTTTGGGCGACAACTAATGGGAGACCATGCCACAAGTAAACATAATCTAACATTTAAAAATGTCAATTAATCAATTTTACTTACTTTATCTCAATAATGTTTTTTTGTGGAGTCCATCGGTTCCTTGGCACTTATGCCTGATGTAAATTCTCTCCCTTTGACCTCTTTTATGAGCTCAGCCTTTTTTTTGTTTGTTTGTTTCCAAATAGTGTTGAATGATTTAAATTAACAGACAAATTAACTTTCTTAAAATAATTAATATCTTTATCTTAAGTTTATTATTATTATTAGGCCCAAGCAGCGAAGCACTGCAAGAGCCTATTGTATTTCGAAAGTTTCTTCTTCTTATTATTATTATTCTTTTGGCACTTTGAAAGCATTTTACAGGGACTTAGCATATTCAAAAACTCACAAAACTTGGCAGCAAATTGTCCTCCGCGTGAAATCGCATGTCTCCAAACTGGTCGCCCCGAAATGAGTCCACAGCACCCCCTAACGTGAGTTGAGGTAACCGTAAGTCACAGAGATTTGAAATTTGGCACACAAGTAGATCTCCTCAAATCATGAAAAAAAAGTATCTTGGAGATATGCCCTAAAACCCACAGGAAGTCGGCCATTTTGGCCATTTTTTGATTTGTTTTCTTGTTAAGCAAGTGATTGGAAATAGTGATACCAGGGCATATAGCATGACTGAGCTTGAGTTGTGTCTGACAACTTTGTAAAGAAATGTTTATCATTCTATCATTATGTCGCAGATACAAATTCCTTATAAGCTCAAATCCATTTCCACATATCTGAGAGATAATTCAGTTAGTAAATTATGGTAACTTGAAGAAAAAAAAAATGTTTAAATATTATTTGTCTTCAATGATTTATTTAAAGGGGACAGTTTATATTAATAAACAGAAAACTGCTGATGTAAATCTGCCAGATTTAGCCCAAGGCTAAATTCCTTCTACAGTCCCATGGGGTAAGAACTTAAAACACAGAACCAGCAGTACAGTACAGTTCAAGTAAGACAGATGGTAGGAAACATTTCCTTTTACAGAAATGACAAAAAGACTAAATTCCCTGTTGAATCAATAAATTGCTTAAAATTAAAGTGCTAAGATCCCTTAAACACAAACAAGCCTTTTCCTGATCCCTCACACACACACAGACCTGCTCATGGTAGAATAGCTTAGTAAACTATATAATACTAAAAATGATGTAATCTTAATTTTATGCTGTATTCATCTAAAGACAGAAGAGTTAAATATGAAAGTCTTAACCTGATTTACAGTATACATATTGCTGAAAACCACCTTTGAAATGAGCTATGGATAACTAGTAAATCTTACAGGACAGTGTTTACTGAATAAACTTCCAGCTCCCCGTTAATAAAAACACAGAACATAATAATGACAACCAAGCAGTTGCCAAGAAACCATGAGCATTGATCACAAAAGCAACGGTACACTGAGGATACAGTGGTCCCGCCACACTGGATGCTCTCCATAAAACTGAGCAAGTGTGGGAGAAACTGCCTAGACTGAGCTAAAGCAGAGGAGTGTTTGACAGATTTATGCCTCACAGCCCTCTGATCAAACCAGACAGTGTTAATCTCAAAATTTATCAATATATTTGGTGAGCAAGTACAGTGCAGAGAGCAGTTTAACTTAGTTAAGTTTCCATAAACAAATCCTTTAAAGATTAAATATATTAGCTGCAAACATTGCACAAACTTTTTTTAAACCTATTTTGTAAATGGAAAAGGAACCCCCAGTAGCAGATTTTTTCCACTTGGAAGGCTCTTGTATTCCCCAGCAGGAATAGGAATCAATAAAGAAATCACATAAATACACCCACACCCACACACAGTGACAGAGAAAAATATGAAATGCATTTTCTTTTTAAATATATCTATTTCCCATCATTTAAAATAAGAAAAACTGCATTATTTCAAGTACCTATCATCTAGTAATTATCTTAATTTAAGGGTATTCCATTGTCAGACCATGTTATTTACCTGCTCAAATTAAGGGCAAATACAGCTATGCTAACATGTTTTTACAATTTTTTTGGTAATTTTTTTTTTTATTATAGGCACAAGATGTTAGGAAGAAGACAAAGAAGCAATACAATTGTTTTCAAAGTAGTAAAAATATATATTTTATGCATGACAAACAATAATATTGTGTAAAACAAGAATCATTAAAAAATGTTTTTTCCAAGTAGTATTTTACACATGCAGTGAATTGCACAAGTTGGAATGCAATGCCCATAGCAGTCAAGGAAAGCACAACCTTTGTTGATTTAAGAAACAACTTAAGCCATGGCTACTTGGTAGCCAGATCTGTAATCACTACCAAGTATGTTAGACACCTTAAAGTGAAGAATGTGGTAGAAAGCACTTAGCGGTATCTACCTCATGTAATTCAATGCAGCTTAGTAGTAAAGGCATTATCTACCTCAGTATTGAAAGCACTTTAAAACATTAGCCTACCTCAAGTATGCAATCCTGTTCACTGTGTGTTCTGTCATCTTTGGGTATTGCATTGTATGTCCTGTAAAACTGTCTATTATTTTTGTGATTTTTCAGTGTCTTTTTTCCTTGTAACATGTACGTTTCATCTGTAGTCTTTATTTCTTGTTACATTTCTTGTACCCGCTGCCCCTATCCTAGGAGTCTATGGATGGAAACTAGCCGTGAGCTTAATCCAAGTGTATTTAAAGCTCCTGCTGTTCATTAATACATGCTGTCCCTTTCAAATAAATAAATAAATAAATAAAAATAGAATTAGTTTTGGTAACAAGCTGCCTCACATAGACAAACATACAGTTTTCATTAATATATTTGGAAATATAAAATGAGAAATAAGCAAATATATGTTTTATGGAGATATAAGGCTGCACGCTGGTGCAGTTTGTAGCAGTGTTGCCTTGCTTCTCTAAATTGTCCTTGATAGTTTGGGTTTATATGGCTGTGTCTCTGTGTCACCATGCAACCAACTGGTGACCTGTCCAGAGTGTACCCTGCCTTTTGCCCACAGGCTGTCGCAGATAGGCACCAGTCTCACCACAACACTGATGGAATAAGTGGAAGAAGATGGATGGATGGATGGATGGAAATATTAAGAGAACTGAGAAAAATAGTATGTTTTGCAGAGAAAGAGTGGTGTGACAGATATTAAAAACACCCAACAGCAAGGATATTAAATGAAACAGTATTTACATGTGCTGACACCTTCATATTATTTGGCAGGTAAGAGTGTCAGTGGGGGACCTGGGCCTTGTTAATAACCTGCAGGAAGGGTGAAGCAGTTTTTTATTTCCTATCAGAGAGCAGACAAACTGATTGCCTCTGAGTCCTGGAGGTGTACAGTTCCTGAAACGGAGGAAGATTACAAATAACCCTCTCTGCAGAGTAACCAATATACTGCAGCCTTCCCTTGTCCCTGGTAGTAACAGAATACTAGATGGTGATGGAGTAATAGAGGATAGACTCCGTGATGGAGGAACACAGGATATCAATGCGTTTTTGCACAATGTTTTTTTCTCCCACACCGTTCACATTTGATCACTGCTGCACTTAATAGAATGGAAATGTTTCTAAGTGTAATTCTAAGTTGGAGGAGAGGATGAACTCAGTGATGGAGAATGAGAGGATGGACTCAGTGATGGAGAAGGAGAGGATGACTCAGTGAGGAGGAGAAGATTATCCATTATACCATTATCCTATAAAGCTAAAGGAAATGGCTCAATTATTTGATTTGAGTTGCCTCTTTTAAATTTCTATTGTTTGGTAAAGAACACTCAAGTAATGGAACCAGCAAGGAAGGGGAGAGTATAGAAGCTTACCCCAACCTGTTTACACTTCCTGTTAGTTTTTGGCCAGCTCTGCTTTTCTAAGGCATTTTTTTTTTCTTTTCTTTTTTTTTAAGGGTATTTTCTAAGGCAGAAAACATCTTCTTAGAAACAGCGAAACCACCGAAGGCCTTGCACAATGTTTAAATAAAGACAACCATAAAATGGAGTCCCTGGTAACCAAAGCACAGTCACATAGTAACACATGGACATTAATATTATAAGCCTCTCCTCTATATGCCTCCTCATTCCTCATTGATCCAGCCATTGTATGATTAAGACGGATTAAGGTCCTATTAATATATGCTCAGAATGTATTTATTTCAAAAATCATACTTTTACATTATTTATTCAGTTTAGCTGCACACATAAAAAAAAAAAAAAAACATCACACTGCCTGTTTTACATTTATTGTCCACTTGATGGCACTACAGAGCAACTGAACTGTCATAGGTTCAATGAGTTGGCCAACCCAATGAAAGGCTTCCGTTCTTTATGCTTTATGAACTAGAGGCCGTTTCTTGCCATCACTTTGAAAAACTAGTAATCATTTTCATTTTACATTTTTGAATAACTTGCAGCAATCATAGCAGAAACAAGCACATCAATTGGAAAGCCACACAGCTACTACTGCATTAACCAGGATTCAAACACCTGTTTTAAAACAAAGATGCAGCTTGTTCAGATGTACCAACAGCCAGTTCATCAGTGCGACTGGTTTCTTCTTAAGAAAAGCAATTATGTCCTAAAGAGAATAAGCCTTTATTATAGGTGTCCATACAGTCATTTTGAAAAGGTGCTGTGAAATTATAATTTTTTTTCTGTACAAAAGACCTATGAGCCTATTGGCCTATTTAAAATACAATAAATGGAAATATATAAATAGATTGAGATCTTCTATTTTATTGTCATACACTTCGGTGGACGCAACCAGACACACAGACATCATCAGTTCTCAGGTGAATATATGTGCTATTACTTAAACTTCACAATAACACTATAACAACATAGATTTGGTCAGCTGGCATGAACCTGTCACTGTTTTTATGTCACATGTGACTCTATTTGGTCCAAAATTCTGTTTTGCAAACCACAAGGAGAATAATTATATTATACTATTTAAACATTATTGAACAGTTCTCCACATCCGTCACATGAAGAATACATGGTAACTGGGGTGAACTTGTGTTGATTAGGCCTCAAAATATTTCAATCCAAATCCAAATACATGTAATAGTAAAATAAAAAAAGGCAAAATATTTTGCACATATCAATAAATTGTGCAAAGCATTTTTAATACA
>JAGKQL010000007.1:4756849-4768732 GCA_018398635.1 Cyprinodon brontotheroides | reverse complement strand
GCCCGAGGCAGAAAGGTCCATAAAAGTCCACAAAAAACGTGTCAATATTCCTCCATACTGCTCGTCCAATGTATTCCAAGTGTCCTGAGTGGGTAGCATCCAGAATTTACTCGAAACGAAGTCATTTAGAATGTTTTTAGAGCATAAACAGTAGTGTATAGGATTTCCTAAAAGTGCGTTCACGAGCCTACGGAAACCGCGGCAGACCAAACCAGATGAAAGTGCGCATTCAGCTCGGCAAAGAACTCATGCTCTTCCTCAACACTGAAGTCCTCAGACATTTTTCTTTTGTTGTTTCTTTCTTTGCACAGGTAAACAGCACATTTCTTCTTCTACGCTTGCATTATCGGAGCAGTATGGAGGAATATTGACACGTTTTTTGTGGACTTTTATGGACCTTTCTGCCTCGGGTGCCACAGACCTCCATTTTTTGAATGTCAGCAGACAGCAAGAAGCCTCCCAGATCTCCAGATGCATTTGAGATATCAAAAAAGTACTCCAGAGTGTTGTTCAGCATGGGGGTGAGTAGAAAATGAAGGCTAATTATGTTTTGGGTGTACTATTCCTTTAATTTGGATACAGCAGTTTCTTTTCTTGTTAAGAGAGGCACTAAGTCTGAATAAGACCTCACTTCTGGTTGTTCAGTGTTCAGTGTTCAAGTGTAACTTGCACACCTTTTTCAATGCAATGTTGGTGATCAGATACTCCATTCATTCTGTAACGGTGATGGTTTATAAACACATTATGAGCCAATTGTTGATGGGGTTGGCGGGCGGAAGCACAGGGCCGCCGTTGTCCAGGCTACCGTCACTGGGTCAGGTTTGGTCTCTCCGTGCCCCACTGGCTTCCTGTTTCGACTACATGCTGTCATGATGGGCTAAGGACTTGACCCATACGCAGAACACTACTGGAGACTGAGTAAAAGTTTGAACAAAGTTTATTGAGAAACACACACAGAGAATATAATGACTGGTTCAGGTGCTGGTCCGGGACTGGTTTCAACTCCTTTCTGGAGAGATGAGAGTTTGATTAGCTTTGCAGTTTGATTGTATGATGAGAGAGTTGAATCTTTTAATGTACCTGAAGAGGTTCTGACAGATCGTATGAGAGGGGGAACCGGTTGGGTCCAGAGACAGTTGAAGAGGCAGAGAGTTAAGCAGCAGCAGCGTCTAGCTTCGAGCTGGAGAGTTTTCAGACTTGAGTATGTTTCCAAGCTCTTCCTCTGAGAGCTGATGAAGGAATCTAGATTGAGATCTTCAGGTTTGGCTTACTTGGCAGACAGGCAGGTTCTCAGATTAAGCTTATCCAGCGCTTCAGACGTCGGTGGGATTTCCTGTGATCAAAGAAGACAGGGGCAGATTAGAAAAGCTTGTTTCTCTCTAGAGTCTACAAGATTTCCTAAATTCTTAGAGGCTCAGGTTCGCTAACCAAACTTGGTCAACACTGCGGCGTCGAAGGAAGGTCTGACTGCTGCTTATGAAGGGTGGTCTTCTGATGAGCTGATGATCCTCAGGTGTGGTGAGGACTCCAGCTCAGGAAGCCCACAGCGCTCTCTGCTGGAGACGGGTGGCAGATCTCCAGATCCCAACACATGCAGGACTGCAATTCCCCCCGGACATTTTTTTAGGTATGAAAAGTAGATCATGTTCGGGAAAAGGAGGACGTCTGGACACCCTACCATATCAACAATTTGAAGTTTCACTGAGTGAGTGCTTGTTGCTATGATGCGTCTTTGCTCAGCAACTTCTCTCGTTATAAACCAACCAATCAGCGTACAGCTCATGTAAATATTCATGAGCATACCATAAAATGAAGAAAACCTGTCGTTTCATTCTGAGGCTTATAACCAGGCTTGCATCAGGGCTCATAGAACAGTAAATATGACATTTTCAGCCCAACCAATGTTACACACCTTGTTCAGAGACCTTAAGGACCAGCACCAAATTGTCAGGATTTGGTTGATGTTTGAGGAACCAAATGCAGAGGCAGAGAGGGAGAGGTGATTTCTTGCAGTTATAATGGGTGAAAACAGTAAACTGAGGCAGGAATCCCAAAATCCAACAAAAAATGTTAACAAACCCAAAACCATGGAGTCATCAGGAGAAAAAGAGTACGAGGACCAGGGAGAGCCGAGGTAAGAAGACACCAGCGACGACAGAACTAGCGACAACAAGGAACCAGCAAAGAGTGACAGCAGAGGAGAGTATTTGTGGCTGACTGAACAAAGGCAGGGCTAACGAGCAGATAAGGAGCAGGTGTGAGTGGAGACAATGAGGAAGCCAAGGGAAAAGGAACACACACAAGAGGGCAACTGAGAACTAAGGCCCCGTCCACACGAAGTCAAAACGAACACGAAACGCTGATATTTTCCAAAACGTTTGCCGTAAAGACGGAGATGTAAAATAAATGTGAGCGTCCACACGAATGCATGAAAACGCTGCAAAATGTATGCCAGGCCTGTAAGTGGCGCTGTGGTGCCAAAGCAAAAATAGGCGACGAAATGTTGGGCATGCGCACTAATATTTATAAATGGTTGCCCTGCAGGTCCATTTTCGTGGTTAAGTCAAATTCAGGTGCTGAACTATGTCGTCGATATTGCTCTGTTCTTCCTGGAGATATTCCAGAAGAAGAAGATTCTGTTGTAAGCCCGACAGCAGGGTGAGTAGCATTAGCAGCAACGGCGCCATTGTTGTTGTGATACTGTGTCGCGCATGCGTGTTTAGAGGAGACGCAATGACGCATGCATGTAAAAAAAAATATGCGGTTAGAGCGTAAAGATGGAAACGCTTGATGGAAATCTTCCCACTCTGAAGGCTGAATAAAAAAAAGATTGTTTACAGACCCCCGAAACGCCGGCTTCGTGTGGATGAGAGGCTGGTTTGGTGAAAAATTTGTGCGTTTAGGCCAGGGTTCGTCTTCGTGTGGACGGGGCCTAAAATATATCCAGAAAATACAACAAAATAGGAATTAAACCAATAAAACTACAAAACATGGAGTCCAAAAAACAACCCACCAAAGGTGGCCGATGGCAAATGAAAGTCTCTGGAGGCCGGCCGGAGGCGAGGAAGAGTCTTCTGGAGGGCGGCCGCGGGGCCGGAGGCGAGGAATATTCTGTGGCGGGCGGCCACGGGGCAGGAGGCGAGGCAGAGTCCCTGGAGGGCGTCGGCGGGGCTGGCGACAATTGAGGACCTCTGGAGGGCGGCCATGTGGACGCCATCTCTGCTGTGGAAGCCTTGGAAGATGCTGTCTCCTGCTGCAGCAGCCTTGGGGAACGCTGTCTCTGCTGCAGCAGCGTTGGAAGACGCTGTCTCTGCCGAGCAGCCTTGGAAGATGCCGTCTCTGCTGCAGCAGCCTTGGGGAACGCTGTCTCTGCTGCAGAAGAGTTGGAAGACGCTGTCTATGCCGAGCAGCCTTGGAAGATGCCGTCTCTGATGCAGCAGCCTTGGAGGACTGTGGCTCAGAAACCTCGGAGCGGGCCGCCTACTGCGGCTGAGGACACTTTGAGGCTTGGAGCGCCCGCTGAGGGCTCTTAGAGCCTTGGAGTGCCTGCTGAGGGCTCCTGGAGGCTTGGAGCTAATGGGCTCTGGCGCAAGGGTAACTGGCCCGCAAATGGGCTCTGGTTCTAGGGGATCTGGCCTACTAATGGGCTCTGGCGCTATGGGATCTGGCCTGCTAAAGGGCTGTGGCTCGGGATCTGGCAGCTACTGTGTACTGTGTAGCTTTGGTAATGCTGTGCTACAGAAGGTAAATCAAACTGATTGTCATTCTTTTTCTGTTTTTACCTTCTCACTGTCACTAGTTAATTCAGCTTAGGTTGGTGGTTTGATTTTATTCTGAAAATTCACTAGGACTGGTGCTTGTTTTACTTTTTGGAGTGCAGGCTTGGTCCAGAGTTTACAGAGGCATCCAGACCAACTCCCTTTCGTTGGAAGACTTTTGAGCATTGAGTGTGAGCCTGACTTTATTCGTGGTTCCCATGGAAAACACCATTTGTGGTAGGGGGAAGTAGCCACACAGAAACAAGCTGTGTGGCTGCTTGTGAAGTCTCTACAAATGTAAACGAAGAAACATGTTCCAATAAAAGAAAAGCATGAGCGAAGAGCACATACCAATGAAGATGTTGAAAACAATGCAGCAATCATCTTCACCTATCATCAAGCAACTTCCTTCTTGAGGAAGTAGCTTAAGGAAGGAGGTGTATTTTTGCTACACTTTGATGATCAGTTGTGGGAGGAAAGAGAATGTGTCAAAAGGAACAAAATAGACAAATAAGGGCCTACCAAGGTCCACTCACCTCTGATTGGTGAACTGGTACAGCTTTAAAAAAAAACTGCTCAATTTAGTAGCGTGGGATGGCAGTTTGGTGGTTGTGAACATGAGATATGTGTAAATGTCTTCATGGAAACAATGCTGGTGGTTAGCTGTGAGCTATGTCACCAGTGATGTTGACTTCCTTTTTAACTTGTATATTTTGAGAATATGAGATAGCAGAGAGGAAGTTTGCTGCGGTGGCTGCAGTAGCTCTAATACACAGAACATGTTGAACACAAATATAACCTCTGGTTTTAATGGCTAAATGAAAAAAAGATGTCTGTTAAAAAAATTATGATTTTTGCATGTTTTGCTGCATAAAATCTCAATGAAATTAGGTATAAGCCAGTTAGTTTTACAGAAATGTTTCAGGGTTAGAGGCTCCAGTTCTTACCCTTTATTTTGCTGCTTTTATTTTCAACATGATAAATCATTTTCTTCTACATTTAAAAAAGAGGCTGCCCCAAACTCTAAAACAGTTAAAAAAGAATTTGAGAAGATTTTAAATATTGCAATGAATTAAATGATGTCAGAGAAACAACATCCTCTGAGTCACAGAGGTTGTTGAAACATCCTTCTGAGAAAATGACACCTTTATGAACCACATGGGCTGTGTCATGTGTTTATGTTTAAAATAAGCTGCTTTACAGCTTCAGTCATTAGTGAAGGTATGAAGAGACAGAAGCATGATGATTTCATTTGGATCCATTGTAATGCCTTTATTTCTAATTCTGATACTTCAGTTTACAGGTAAGAAATAATCTAAAAAACTTCCATTTAACAATATTTAGGAGGGTTGTTAAACATACTACTAGAAAGTGTTTGGTTTTTTTCAATGATGATTATAAAATTAATGTGTGCTCATGATTCAGTCAGGAGACCATCCTGCCTTAGTGCAGCATCCTGTCTTTATGAACTGATCAATTGTTCTGTCAGAACAATACTCAGTTTGTAACCATGTGTTATGTTCTGTTAATAAAACACTCTGCGGAGGAGGTCCAGTGTGAGACAGTGTGTTTGAGTCTGGGATTGAACTGTCTCTCCTTCTGCAGAAATTGTATCCATTACTGTGTATTTCAGTTCTTCTTTTGCAAACCTACATTTATGAACCCAACAGCCTAAAAGCAGAAGATGAGAAGTTCTAATAAGCCTGTGTTAAATCTTGATCTTAACCTACTTGTAGGCAGTAATTTGTGACACAGTCTTCCATGTTTTCACTGCAGCAGCTGCTGGGCGACAACGAGCTTTCTTCACTGTCAAAGTCAGTGATGAGGTCACTTTACCCTGTGCAAATGGAACGCAAGAGAAAGATAACCCTGACAGAATAGAATGGTGGTTTGGTCATCCAGGAAGCAAAAACGTATCGTTGTTCAAAGGGATTTTCACAGAGGAAGCTAAAGCTAAATCAGGCAGACTGAGTGTTACAGCAAGCTATTCTCTGGTCATTAAGAAAGTCACAGCAGATGATTTCGGTTATTACTACTGCAGAAGGAACACAACAGACCAAAAAGTCTCCCTCATTAAGGTTGATCTGAATGTTGTCACCCGTGAGTATTTATATTACACTGTTATTCAGTCAAAGTGTTCCTTAGTAATACAGCAATGAAGCTGGATTTACTCTTGTTGTCTTTTTTTAATAATATCTCCATATTTCCAGTGACTGAACAGAGGAACAATGAGGAAGTCACCTTTAACTGCTCTGTGTCAATAACTACCGTCTGCAAACATAAAGTGGTGTGGCTGTATGAGGGCAAAGAGAAAATATCTCCAGACAAGAACACATCAACTTACTGCTCAGCATCTCTCACAATCCCATCATCTCAGCTCAATCATTCTAAGTTTTATGAGTTATTAAAGTGCAAAGTTACAGCTGGTTATGATAGAAAAGACCAACTGTTCACCTTCAGCCATCAGTCATCAGGAGAGAAAACAGGTGAGAACACGGCCCACTTTTTAACAACAGCCTTTATCCTGTTTTAACATGTTCCTTTCACTAGTAAAGTTAGTGAGGGTTGATTTTATTCTGAATTTCACCAGAATTCTGTCTGGTGCTTGCATTTCTGTTTTGGTGTGTAAGCTTGAACCAGAGATGAGGCATCCCATTAGCAGAAAGAGTTTTTAGCTTTCAGTGTGGGCCTGTCTTTATTTATGGTCCCCATGGAGACCACTGTATTTAGAAGGTGGGAGCAGTAACACATAAACATGCTGTGTGGCTGCTGTTTGTGAATATTGTACAAACCTTAACTATCAAGCATTTTGCAATAAAAAACAAGCATGAGTGAAGAGTCTCCAAAACAACAGAGGAATAAACTTCCACCCTTAGGACTGGCATTTCATACACTGTATGGGTTTAAAAGTTTAGAGCTCATCATATATGTTCTTACACCGTGAGGCCTGATTCTGTAATGACATGTAACTACTCACACTGTACATCCAAAAACCTCACATTGGACTCAGCGCAGCAGAAACATTATCACTGGCCAGACTCGTCTCTAACTGACTGTAAAGTTAAAGAGGAACTCCCTTGTTTGCACATGTGCAGTGTGTGAGGTTGAGGTAAATTGGCTCATAGACGCTCGTACTCTGCTCAAACAGCAGTAAGCCCTCATTCTCCCTACGAGGGCGGGCGGAATTGCAAAATGTTTGATTTTCATCCAGCCATATGATTCCAGATCAGTAGGTGGTCATGAGAGCCTGATTACCCCTTGTAACTACCTGTATACCACACGAAGCAGGACATACGATGAGGCTCCATGAGGCACGATAGTAATAAAGTGTATGAAAGGAGAAACAAAACAACCTCTGAGTCCCTATTACAAAATCACACATCCATAAACCATATGGACTGTCTCTGTTTTAATGTTTAAAAGAAGCTGCTTTACAGCCTCAGTCATTAGCGAAGGGATGAAGAGACAGAAGCATGATGATTTTTTTTGATAAATTTTAATGCCCTTCTTTCTAATTCTGATACTTCTGTTCACAGGAAAGAAATAATATAATAAATGTTCATTTTACAATACTTAGGAGGGCTGTTAAACATGTTACTAGAGAGTGTTTAATATTTATTAGTTTTGTTTGTAGCCTAAAAGTAAAAAAATGAGACGCAGTAATTTTTGACACACTCCATCTTTTCACTGCAGCAGCTGCTGGACAACAGCGAGCTTTCTTCGCTGTTAAAGTCGGTGATCAGGTCACTTTACCCTGTGCAAATGGAACACAAGAGAAAGATAACTGTGACAGAATAGAATAGGAGTTTGATCATCTTGGAAGCAAAAACGTATCATTGTTCAGACGAGGCTGCTCATTGCCTGAGTGGGTAGTACAGTGGATAGCCAGCTTTGATTCCCGGCCCGGGGTCTTTCTGCATAGAGTTTGCATGTTCTCCCTGTGCATGAGTGGGTTCTCTCTGGGTACCCCGGCTTTCTCCCACAGTCCAAAAACATGACTTCTCTAGATTCCCCTTAGTCGTGCGTGTGGGTGTGTGTGTGTGAACAGGTGTTTGTCCTGTGTGTCTCCTGTGTGATATACTGTCAAACATACTCAAAGCAATTTACTTTAATTTCATTTCTATGATATTACAATTGCTGTAAAGCCACCACTGTATACTCTAACATTACAACTTCAATTACAAAAGAGTTACCATGATATTAGAATACATTACTGGGGAATAACAGCATTTTTCTATACATCCTCTCAATTGGCCCTGTGTTTAACACTGTAATATTAAAGTAATCTACAAGTTGACAGATTTGTACAGTACATCATGCTCATACATTCATCTATCTTTTGCTGCTTCATCGCTCAGGGTTGTGGTGGGGCAGGTGCCTATCCGGGGTATACCCTGGACAGGTTGCCAGTCTGTCGCAGGGCAACATAGAGACACACAACCACTCACACCTAAGGAAAATTCAGAGAAGCCATTGAACATAACAGTCATGTTATACTTAATTCAGGAAAATGGCAGAGAATTGATGCATTCAAGGGGAGATCATGTTTCCATGCTGAATGACCCTTGGCCATAAATCGCACCCAGGACCTTTTACTGCAAAGCAGCACTGTTACAAACAGTGCCATCGTTCAGCTGCAAACAAATACATTTATTGTAGATTTACTATCATTGTACTAAACCCCCCCAACAAACAACTCTGCGGTAAAGTTAATGTTAGCCAAAGGCATCTTTTGTTAAAAAATAAATGTTTTTCAACATACATTAAATGTTAAGAACTTTATTAATTCAATTTATATGAATTTCTGGTCATAAAAACACCTTAAAATGCAGTGGAATATTTCAGAAACTGCCATTTCAGTATCCTGTCATTCATCTAATTAATCAGCTTTGTCACAATAACATATGACTTAATTAAGGTCTACCTGGCAAGATCAGAAAGGACGTGAGAAAGTGATGAAGGGATGTGGAAAGGGGCTCAGAAACTGCTCACAGTGAGTCCACACACATCAGTGTTGACAGTGTGAAACTCTTATATTGAGGTGTTTTCTTTAATAACAAGTGTAAAACTTTATCTTGAGTTTTAAATGTATTTGGATTTTGTTAAACACTTTCTGTGTCGTAAGAATTTGATGCTTTAAAATCAGGTATTCATTGGAATATTACAGGAAAACTAAATTATAAGAAATTACTGTAAAATAATACTGTTAATCATCGTGGAAATCTGGTAATTTCTAACTTTGTAAGACGGTTGTGTTAAATCTTGATCTCTTGTTAGCAGTAATGTGTGACACAGTCTTCCATGTTTTCACTGCAGTAGCTGTTGGGCCACACCAACCTTTCTTCACTGTTAAAGTCGATGATGAGGTCACTTTGCCCGGTGCAAAGGGAACACAAGAGAAAGGTAACTGTGACAGAATAACATGGATGTTTGTTCATCCAGGAAGCAAAAACATATCATTGTTCAGACGAGTGATTTTCACAGAGAAAGCTAAACTAAATGATGCAGACTGAGGCTGTGTTCGAATGTCCGCCCTATTAATCTCTATATAGTGCCCTATATAGCTTAACACTCAAGATTAACTTTTATACTACATAGAGCACTATATAGTGAGTAAGACATTTCACACGAGTGTCCGAATGTCTAGTAGATTGAAAGTAATGGACTCGAAATTTCCCACAATGCACATTGAAAAGCAGAGATCGTCCATGGTCAATAGATAAGCAGATATATCCCAGAAAGCTATGCGAGAGCTCTCCTCACAAAGAATCATATGATTTGTTTTGGCAGCGATAAATAATGAAGAGGGAAGGGGGAGCGGAAAGTAGTGATCATCTGTCGAATGATCTTTTAACTGAGTTCACTATAAAGTCCACTATATAGTCCCCGTTCTATATATCATTGTACTAACCGCCTCAACAAACAACTCTGAGGTAAAGTTAATGTTAGCCAAAGTGTTTGTTAAAAAAAATCTATGTTTTTCAACATACATTAAATGTTAAGAACTTTATTAACTAAATTTATATAAATTTCTGGTCATAAAAAAAAAAAACCTTAAAATGCAGTGGAATATTTTAGAAACTGCCATTTCAGTATCCTGTCATTCATCTAATTAATCAGCTTTGTCACAATAACATAAGACTTAATTAAGGTCTACCTGCCAAGATCAGAACGGACGGGAGAAAGAGTGATGAAGGGATTTGGAAAGGGGGTCAGAAACTGCTCACAGTGAGTCCACACACAACAGTGTAGACAGTGTGAAACTCTTATATTGAGGTGTTTTCTTTAATAACAAGTGTAAAACTTTATCTTGAGTTTTAAATGTATTTGGGTTTTTTTAAAAACTTTCTCTGTCATTAATATTGATGTTCCTTCACAACTCAAATTATGTGATTATGCAATTTCCCTTGGCTTGAGTTGGAGTGATTTGTGATTCATTTAAAGAAACACAGCCGTACGAAACATGAATTGTTACCTGAGTTGTTTATAATAATTATATAAAAATGGTGCTATTAAAAAAATATCTTTGCTCCTAATCTTTATTAATTTTGGGAGCCGGGGTATCCTGGTAAAGAAAAAGCTAAACACACAGCCCTGGTTATGCATGTTGTTTTTCAACATGGAGGAGAGAAACTGCTTCTTCCATTCTAATAGTTCAATTTCCAGTATGCATTTAAATAAAGTATTTTACTAGAATAATACAACTGAATCTCTGGAATCCTTGCATTTTTAAGTGTGCTGCTGTGATATTACAGACCTTGTTTAGAAATAACAATGTTTTTGATTGTGGGATTTTACTGTAAATTAAGAATTTGATGCTTTAAAATCAGGTATTCATTGGAATATTACAGGAAAACTAAATTATAAAAAATTACTATAAAATAATACTGTTAATTATCATGGAAATCTGGTAATTTCTAACACTGTAAGACGGTTGTGTTATGTTAAATCTTGATCTCTTGTTAGCAGTAATGTGTGACACAGTCTTCCATGTTTTCACTGCAGTAGCTGCTGGGCCACACCAACCTTTCTTCACTGTTAAAGTCGATGATGAGGTCACTTTGCCCGGTGCAAAGGGAACACAAGAGAAAGGTAACTGTGACAGAATAACATGGATGTTAGATTATCCAGGAAGCAAAAACATATCATTGTTCAGATGAGGGATTTTCACAGAGGAAGCTAAACTAAATGATGCAGACTGACGCTGTGTTTGAATGTCCACCCTAATCGCTAAAAAGTGCCCTATAAAGTTTAAATGTTATACTATATAGAGCACTATATAGTAAGACATTTCACACTAGTGTCCGAACGTCTAGTAGATGAAAAGTAATCGGCTCGAAATTTCCCACAATGCACATTGAAAAGTAGAGATCATCCATGCTCAATAAATATGCAGATATATCCTAGAAAGCTATGCAAGAGCTCTCCTCACAAAGCATCATAGAATTTGTTTTGACAGCGACAAATAACAAAGAGGGAGTGGGGAGCGAAAAGTAGTGATCATCTGTCGAATGGTATGTTAACGGAGTTCACTATGTAGTCCACAATATAGTCCCCGCTGTCAAGAAACGAGGACAGATGGACCCAGTTTTCAAGGAGAGACAGTCAGTAGGCAAGTTCAAAACGTTTATTAAATGAAGAACAAAACTAAAAGGGTAGCTGCTAGGATCTGTGGCACACGTCGACTGCAGGTGGGGGGCTGGGCACCGCCCAATCACAGACACTCTGTTAGTGGGAGAAACACAGGAAAGTGACCACGATCATCTGACAGAAGATGATTATCTGAGTTGGTCACTTACCTGGTTTAACAGTCCAGTCCAAGAATGTCCCCACTGCTGCAGATCCAGAGGTTATGCAGGAAGCCGATACTGGTCAGGGATACAGAACAGACAGGATCCAGGCTTTCAGGCATCCTAGAGCTCCCAGGCGGGTTCAGAGTCTGACAGGGTCTGGAAGCATGACCAGGTGGTCACGCACAAGAGCAGAGAGGATCAGGTGCAGACGGGCAGGCTCAGTGGCAGAGGGTAGCAGAGACAGGACGTGGAACCAGAACTTGATGCAGGACCTTTAAACTGGTTTCCTCCCTTGAGCCAGGCTTACTGGATAAAAACTGAACCTCCCCACA
>JAGKQL010000007.1:4625053-4756449 GCA_018398635.1 Cyprinodon brontotheroides | reverse complement strand
TGGGTGGGCCCCGGTCCCGGGGGGGGCTCTTGCTGGGGGTGGTCCGGTCCGTGTGCGGGGTGGGGGGCCGGGCTTGAAGCAGGAAAGAGATGGGTTGGTGTGGCGGTGTCGCCGCCCTCCCCTCACATCCGATTTTAGGTTCACTTATGGGGTCATCCGATAGTCCCGGGACCAACCACCGGTGTCGCCGGGTTTTTGGTCCTGGTATTATTGGATGTGAGTGTTATGTGTGAATGTGTGTCCGCGTTGTTATTTTCTTTATTTATTATTATTATTATTTTATTCAATTTTATTCTTTTCTCTATGCTAGTACAGGTAAGGGGGCGCTAAGGCATGATTAAAAGAATAATTAATGTTTTTTTCCACGGTTACGAAGGTCGCCGCACCCTCACCCATAGCCATCCGCAAAGTCTGCTCCGCTGAAAGTGCGCGAGCCGTTCCCCGTCCGCCTTTCTCCCTCGCTTCAGCTGGCGTCGGGGCTCACCCCGGGGTACTGGTGGAGCCGGGGTGGATGATGCCGAAATGGCCCATTCCCACCAGCGACCTCCGCTGGCCCGAAGCTGGCCAGGAAAAGCTCATCGCCGGGCGCGGTGTTGAGAATTGGCGGGGACTGGATCAAGCGGGGTAGGGCTGGAGTGTTGTTGAGGATTTTACCGGGGTCGGTGCAGTGCCCCGCCGCTAAAATGCGCACGAGTTCCTGGCGGTGTTTCTTTCACCTACTCCCGGGATTCTGGCGGTGCGCTTGGTTACCGAGCTGCGAGCATATGGGTGAGATCAGTCTTAGGGTCCTGTTTGGGCTCCGGTTTTTCAGCTGCACTTCTCCTCTTGCCTATTTATTTTAATTGTAATTATTAATTTATTAATTAATTAATTTATTTACTTATTTTATTTATTTATTTATTTTTCTTCGGTGGGGAGCGCTATGGCGGTCGTGGTGTCTCAGGCCCACTTTCACGCATTGTGGGGGCCTGCTGGGTGGGGGTCCTGCTGGCGGCGCACCACTGGTGTGTGGGGGTCCGGGCGGCTCCGGCGGGGGTGGTGTTGGGGGGCCGGTTTGGACGGGCTGGCTGTGCTGATTGGGTATTCGGGTGGGTTTTCCTCTTGAGGCATGGTGGAGTTGTTGTTCCCCGCTGATCAAGGCTGGGGGCTGGGCGGCGGAGGCTGTTCCCGCCGCGGTCGGGCCTGGTGCGCGGCAAGGCGGGAGGGGGCGGAGGCTGTGCTGTTTGGTTTTCATCCCGTGAGAGGGAGCGACGCGGGTTTGCTCCTGGGCCTGGCTTTGTGCTGCCCCTCGGGCTGCTACCGCCGCGGTCTACTCTTCTTATGTTGCCTGGGCGGCTTTTTGCTGCTTTTGGGTTGATTCCAGCGCTGTGTGTTGGTGACTGCTGGCATCGGCCTTGTGGGGTGGGCCGCGGCTTTTGGCCTGGGGGGCGTTTTGGGGGGGTCCCACGGCGCTCGTGGCCGGTTCCCCGGCCGCAGGCGGGGCCGCCTGTGTGTTTTTCCTGGGTGGTGCGGTCGCGGTGGGTGTCGCGGCCGGGCTTGTGCTCGGGCGGTTATGGGTGCTCTGTGGGGCTGGGGCGCTGGCCGGTGCCGGGGAGGGGCGGTGTTCGTGCGCATCTCTACTTCAGGGTGGTCGGTTGCCGGGCGGAGCCCGCTGATCCCATACTGCATGGCGTGTGGCTGTGGGGCTTCTTCACAAGCCCTCCTCCCTCCCTTTGGTGGGGTCTGATTCGGCTGGCCCTCCCTGGTGCCTTCGCCTGGGGTCCTTTGGCTCTGGGGTTTTTGGGTTTCCCGGGCGCTTGACCAGTGCTCTGGGAGGGGTGCCTCCAGCCTCCACAAACCACTATTGAGCATTTTTTCTATGGTTAAACTTTACATGCACAAGTTCACCCTCACAAACAACTACAGGTGCTAGGCTTCAGGTACTTAGAGATTCACTTCCAAACAGAAATCCCACATTCATATCTTCAGGTAACACAGAGTACATGTCAGACTTAATAATATTACTTTAGCGATAGTTTCAAGGTATTGCTTTATTGTATATCTCGTACCATGTCTTTCGGTTGTGTTGTTCTTTTGTTCATCTCGTTGCACAGGTGATGAAGCAGACTGGAAATGTTTCGTCATTGTCTCCTTTCTATCTCCTTCTTTCATCTTTTGTCCTGTTTTTCTTTTTTCTCTTTCTTCTTCTGTTTTTCTGTTTCCCACTTTCTCCCTCCCTCCTGCAGTGTCCATATGAACTGTAAAACTCTGCATAATTATAATAAAGTACTTGAGAGTACATGAAACAAGTGGAGCAGGTATGGTAATTGCGATACCGCTTACACTTTAGGTAAAATCTGTTGGCCCTTCTTTGGTATCAAGACAATTATTCTTATTGCCACCTTGCCAGACAGGACACTGTAAAAAAAAAAAAAAACTTTGAGGACTCAGCAGGGGAGGAACAGTGGACGAGCAGGAGACGAGACAGACACAAAAACCTCTTTCCACTTGCCGCCAGGATCCAAAACATGAACCATGAAACAAACAGAACGGACAGACAAGCAGAAAAACAATGGCCCCGAATGCTCAGGCTGAACAGAATATAAACCAAAGGAAACAGGTGAGAGGAATAAATGATAATTGAGGGAGGGAGAGAAAACGACAGGTGAAAGAAATAACCAATTAAGGGAGAGCAAACAGACCAGATCATGACATCCGCTCTATATAGTGATTGAGGGGTAAGGGGTTAGGATGGATATTCGGACACAGCCCGAGTGTTACTGCGAACTTCTCCAGTCATAAACAACGTGACAGCAGATGATGTGATGATGCACTTTTTATAAACAACTTTAATTCAAAACACAAAGTATCCAACTTTATTTCTCACCTGTTATCTCAAATGTCACAATCACTTTGTTGTTTGGTATATTTTGCACTTTGCTAGTTCTTTAAATGACAAACTAACTATAAAAACAAAAGTATTTCCTCTGTTAAATTCTCTGGTCGTGCTGAAATAATTAATAAGTTTGGATTTTTTAGTGGTTAGAATGACAAAAAAGTACAGAACAATGCACAGCAGAACACAATGAAAAGATTGTTTGTTTATTTTTTTTGGTTGTGTTTGTTTTTTCCTACATGCAGAAAATAACCTAGCCTGAGTCTGGATTGGAGATTATCACTGATTAACTTTGATCAAAGTGTTTTCTTTTATTTCCAGGTGATTTTTCCTTCCTGAGATACATCATTGTACTTGTGGGTATAGCAGTACTTCACATATGTGTTGTATCAGTTACTATATGGAGGAAAAGGCAAAGTAAGAACATCCCGAAAGTTCTTAGAAACATTGATAACATATAATTTTGATTGTTGAGGCAAAACACAATTGGTCTGGATACTGAATTCACAAAAAATACATCACGGGTAGAATACACTATTGCATCTGTTATAATTAATTGTATTTAAATATATATATATACAAAATTTGGCATATGTTGTAAGAACATGATTTCTGATTCAAGTTAATTGATGAAGAAAAATTTATGAAGAGAAAAATATTTTAAGAAACAGAAAATCCATAACTAAATCCATATTGCTAACCCACTGTGTGTTTTTTTTCCAATAAGGGGATGGTGGTCTGCAGCAAGAAGAGACTGTGGTGTATGGAAATACAAGAGAGCCTTCTGCATCCATCATATTAGACTGATTAATTTTTTTCTAAAACTACAGCACAAAAAACTCATAAATATCAAAGTTTATTCATATATAATTTTTCAATAATCCAAATGGTGCTGATAGTAATTTATACGTGGAGAGCATTAGAACAAGCTGGAATAAAAGTAAAAAAGAAATCATAAAATGCATTTGAACATTTTTGGATTTTTCTTATAAGTCATATAATATATTATCTAAATGAAAAAAAACATCCAGATAATTATTACATAAAAAAATTAAACCAAACTATATGGTAACTGACCATCTGAGCAGATGTGTTTCCAGCTCTGAACTAAAACCTGCTGGCTCAGTGATAGTCTGTTAGGAAGAAGCTCTAGAGCTTTGAGACAACAGCAGTAAACCAACAATCCTCCTATTTACAGCATGCTCTATTTGTGGTGGGTAAGAGCTCCGTCATGTAGGCTGGAGCATGGGCATTGATGGTCTTTAAAAAAAAAATGTGGGACCTTAAAGTCTATCCTGTATGTATAGGAGCAATAGAGAGAGGCAGGCCCCTTCATTTTATATTAGCTGAAGCTTGTGGAGGATGAATTAACTCATTTCTGTGGAATTAGAATCCAAACTTGAGGTGATAAACACATGATTTTTTTTTCTTTATTGGTCTGGGGAGGAAAGGCTTCACTTTCATTAAGAGCTATAACTGGGAATGTTTGCTCTGATCTCTGAGTTTGAAAAACTCAAAGTCCCTGTCAAATACCTCCCCTATGACTTCCTCATGGGTGAAGGAAACGGATGAGGAGCCAAAAATGACAGCATTGCAATGGGACTGAGAACTGAAGATATGTACTACCTTTTGCCCTCATGTTGGTGTAAGAAAAAATGTATTCAAGCTATTTTAGTTTAAGAAATAAAAAGGAGCTATAACAGTATTTGTTATTACATGACTTATAGTTTCCCAGGATGACTCTTCTTGATTTGAATTTTTAATAGTTTTCATAACAACTTTTCTTTTTTTTATATTAACTCTGCAGTTATTTGCCTTTCTTTTTCAAGTTGGTTAGTTTTCTTGTGATTCGTATGACGTAAGTTTAGCTAATTTTTAATTGTCCATCTAGAGAGTTTTTTAACTGAGGCGTTGTAACTATAAATCAATAAATTCTTAGGTTTTGAAGGGTTGTCTGTGTTTCTTTTGTTTATGTGTGATAGCATTCATTTTTGTAAATGCACTCATTTACTCAATGTATTCTTCTATACTACTTCACCAGCAAAATTTCGATAAAATAACTTATAAAGACTTACAGCTGTTGTGCTTTTAATTCCTAAAGACCAGGTGGTGCTCCAGTGTTTTTGCTAGGCTGAAAGAAGACCATATGCATCACCACTATTTGACCCATCTGTACAGTTTCCAGTGCAGGGGACAAGAGAATTAAGAGTTCCTTACTGTGGTTAAGGCTGGGGGTTTATCATAAACTTCAACAGGAGCTGGGTGGCAATTATGGCCTTCTCATTTTTATGTTTAAATAAAGCAGAGAAGCACGGTCAACCATGGGTTAAATGCTGAGAGTTAATTTGGTTGCTTTATACTTGCGACATTGTAATGACAATAAAATTGAATTCTAATTTAAATCTTATTTTGTTTTGAAGGGAGTATGGAATAAAAATATTGTGTTCAAACAGTGGAATAAGGCTGATTCCACTTCTTTTCCATATTTATTTTTTTTTTTTACAGTGTCCTGTCTGGCAATGTGGCAATAAGAATAATTGTCTTGATGCCAAAAAGAGCCCAACAGATTTTACTTTCACAAGTGCAGCAGTATGGCAATTGCCATACTGCTCCACTTGTTTCATGCATATAAATAGCTTTATTATAATTATGCAGGGAGTTTTACAGTTTATATGGACACTGCAATGTAAATAGAGCAGAAAAACAAAAGAAGAAAAGGAAAAAAGAAAAAAAAAGGACAAAAGAAAAAAGAAAGAAGAGATAGAAAGGAGATAATAACAAAACATTTTCAGTCTGCTTCATCACCTGTAACGAGATGAAAAAAGAACAGCACAACCGAAAGACATGGTACGAGACATACAATAAATCAACACCTTGAACTATCGCTAAAGTAATATTATTAAGTCTGACATGTACTCTGTGTTACCTGAAGATATGAATGTGGGCTTTCTGTATGGAAGTGAATCTCTAAGTACCTGGAGCCTAGCACCTGTAATTGTTTGTGAGGGTTCACTTGTGCATGTAAAGTTTATCCAAGAAAAAAAAAAATGCTCAATAGTGGTTGTGGAGAGCTGAAGAGGCACACCCCCCAGAGCACTGAGTCCAGCGCCGGGAGACCCAAAGCCCCAGGCGCTAAAGGGACCCCAAGAGCGAAGGCACCAAGGGGGGGCCAGCCCCGGAAATCAGACCCCCACCAAGGGAGGAGGAGAGACAGCCCCGAAGAAGCCCCCCAGCCACAGCATGCCGCCATCCTGAAGTAGGGCCGGGCACCGAACACCGGCCCCCCCACGGCACAGACCGAAACGCCCCACAGAGCACCGAAACATGCCCCGTCCCCCGGCACCAAGCCTTGGCGACCGGCCGCAACACCCAACATGACCGCACCACCCAGGAAAAACACACAGGTTTGTGTGTCCGCCGCCCCCCCTGCCACTCACAACAGCCCCCGACACGGACCGAAGCAGCTCCACCGCCCTTCCCCTCCCGACGCGCGCCGGCCGGAGCCACTTCACCCCCCACCCACCAGGCAGCCACACCCACCGCGATCAGCGGGAACAAAGCAGCCTCCAAGTGGGAAAACCCACCCGAAACCCCAATCAGCCAGCCCATCCACACCAGCCCCCCAACACCACCCCCGCCGGAGCCGCCCAGACCACCACACAATGGGCCCGCCCGCCCCCCGAGAAAACAGACATGCCAATCCCCCCAAAAAAGAGAAAAAAAAAACTCCAAGCAGAAAGGCCCGCACAATGCGACAGTGGACACCGACCCACCTGCAACCGCTCCCCCCCACCGAAAAGAAAAATAAATAAATAAAAAAAATAAATAAATAAATATAAAAATTAAATAAATAAAAATTCCCCTATGCAAGAGGAGAAATGCAAATGGAAAAACCAGAGCCCAAAACAAAACCTAAGACCTGCACCTCATAATGTATTGCAACTCTCCTCCTCCCCGATACCACAAAACCGGCATCGGAAAAAGCATCGCCAAGGAACAAGCATCGAAGCGAAGGCACCGGCCCCAGCACTGAAAATCCCCGAACAACACCCAGCCTCACCCCGAAGTGAATCCAGTCCTGGGCCCCAGGGATTCGAGGCCCCAGGGGCGCCCGACCCCCAGACAGGTGCCCCAGCAAGTCCCCGGCCGGCCAGGGCCCATGGAGAGGCCGCCAGGAATGAGCCAGCAGCCACCCGAGCATCCAGACCCCGAGCTCCACCAGTGCACCGGCGAGCCCCGACGCCAGCCAGCGGAGGGAGAGCAGGACAGGGGGAATGGGCTCCGAACTTAGCGGAGACTTGAGATGTATTTGGGAAAGGGTGCAGTTGAGACCCCAACCTGGGAGAGAAAAACAAACAAAAAAAAACCCACTCACAATCTCAATCTCGTGCCCCCACTCGCATCACGCACCAAAGACCCGGCGGCACCGGTGGTTGGTCCCGGGACTATCGGATGACCCAATAAGTGAACCTAAAATCGGGATGGGGGGGGAGGGGAGCGCCACAACAACCCATCTCATTCCTGCTTCGAACCCGGCCCCCCACCCCGCGCACGGACCGGACCACCACCAGCAAGGGATGATACAGACTCCAGGCGGCAGCCGGAGAACAGGGGTGTAAGAAGACCCCGATCCTCCCTCAGATGTAATTAAAACTGGGAGTACCAATAGGGGGTGTCCGGCACAGTCCACCCCCCCTCCGGGAGATAGACAGTGCCCGGGCACCCCCCCCTTCGACAACCCTGAACCCTCAATGTCTAGATGCGAGAGGGGATGGAGGAGGCCGATGAGGCCCATAAAATAAGCCGACCACAGGGCCCTTCTATCATTAACCCTGTATGTGCTTGAGGAAATAGGAAAGTCTTTTTGCTACAATTTTATGATCAGTTGTGTGATGTCAGAGAATGTGTCAAAAGGAACAAATTAGCCAAATGAAAGCCTCCCACGATCCACTTACCGGTAGCTTTGATTGGTCAATTGGTGCAGCAGAAAAAAAACCCTCACTTTAGTACCATGGGATGACGTGTTTGTGGTTGTGAGCATGAGCTATGTGCTTAAATGGAAACAAATCTGGTGGTAGAGCTTCTGTATGTCACCGGTTATGTTTTTAAATATAGAGACTGAGTTAACTTCCTTTTAAAGCTTACATGCTGAGAAAATGAGCTACCAGAGAGGAAGTTTGCTGTGGTTGCTGCATTAGGCATGATACACAGAACACAAAATATAAATAAAACAGAAATAAAAGTTTGGGTTTTCCTGGCTGAATAATGACATATTTTCATTTAAAAAAGCTTAAATCTAACATAATTATAATATTCTAATGCTTAAGTAGCTTTTACGGTGCGACCAAACAAACTGCAGTTAGGCACAAATCTGTTAGTTTTACTGAAATGTTTCATGTTTAGAGACTCATGTTCTTGTCTTACATCTATGCTCTCTTTTCTAATAGCTGTCAGTTTTAAAAATATTTAAAAATATTTTAAGTATTATAATGAAGTGAATGATGTGAGAAAAACAACATCCTCTGAGTCACTATTACAAAAATCACACCTCCATAAACCACATGGGCTGTGTCATGTGTTTATGTTTAAAAGAAGCTGCTTTACAGCCTCAGTCATTAGTTTAGGTATGAAGAGACAGAAGCATGATGACTTCATTTGGATTGATTTTAATGCCTTTATTTCTAATTCTGATTCTTCAGTTCACAGGTAAGAAATAATATTTAAAAAAAACGTCCAATCAACAATATTTAGGTAACTATTAAACATGTTACTAGAGAGTGTTTAATATTTATTATGTTTTGTTTGTTGCCTAAAAGCAGAAGCTGAGACGTTCTAATAAGCTTGTGTTAATTATTGATCTTAATCTACTTGTAGGCAGTAATTTGTGACACAGTTTTCCATGTTTTCACTGCAGCAGCTGCTGGGCAACAACGAGCTTTCTTCACCGTTAAAGTCGGTGATGAGGTCACTTTGCCCTGTGGAAATGGAACACAAGAGAAAGATAACCGTGACAGAATAGAATGGAAGTTTGATCATCCAGGAAGCAAAAACGTGTCATTTTTCAGACGAGGGATTTTCACAGAGGAAGCTAAAGCTAAATCAGGCAGACTGAATGTTACAGCAAACTGTTCTCTGGTTATTAAGAACGTCACAGCAGATGATTTTGGTCATTACTACTGCAGAAGGAGCACAACAGACCAAACACTTGGCCTTATTAAGGTTGATTTGAATGTTGTCACCAGTGAGTATTTATATTACACTGTTATTCAGTCAAAGTGTCCCTTATTAATTCAGCAATGAAGCTGGATTTACTCTTGTCTTTTTTTACTATCTCCATCTTTCCAGTGACTGAACAGAAGAACAA
This sequence comes from Cyprinodon brontotheroides, assembly GCA_018398635.1. Lineage (NCBI taxonomy): Eukaryota > Metazoa > Chordata > Actinopteri > Cyprinodontiformes > Cyprinodontidae > Cyprinodon > Cyprinodon brontotheroides. The sequence goes on along the minus strand of JAGKQL010000007.1, from coordinate 4,747,210 downwards.
TGAGGAAGTCACCTTTAACTGCACTGTGTCAGCTCCTCCCGTCTGCAAACATACAGTGGTGTGGCTGTATAAGGGCAAAGAGAAAATATCTCCAGACAAGAACACACCAACTTCCTGCTCAGCATCTCTCACAATCCCATCATCTCAGCTCAATCATTCTAAGTTTTATGACTTATTAAAGTGCAAAGCTACAGACAGTTATGATAGAAAAGACCGACTGTTCACCTTCAGCCATCAGTCATCAGGAGACAAAACAGGTGAGAACACGGACCACTTTTTAACAACAGCCTTTATCCTGTTTTACCTTGTTGCTTTCACTAGTAAAGTTAGTGAGGGTTGATTTTATTCTGAATTTCACCGGAATTCTGTCTGATGCTTGCATTTCTGTTTTTCTGTGCAAGCTTGAACCAGAGATGAGGCATCCCATTAGTAGAAAGAGTTTTTAGCTTTCAGTGTGGGCCTGTCTTTATTTATGGTCCCCATGGAAACCACTGTATTCAGGAGGAGGGAGCAGTAACACATAAACATGCTGTGTGGCTGCTGTTTGTGAATACTGTACAAACCTTAGCTATCAAGCATTTTGCAATAAAAAACAAACTATGAGTGAAGAGCAGATACCTGAAACGATTTCCAAAACAAGAGAGCAATACACTTCCACCCTTAGGGCTTGTATTTAATACACTGTATTGGTTTAAAAGTTCACAGCGCATCATGTTCTTACACGGGGGGCCTAATTCTCTGATGCCATCTAAATGCTCACACTGTACTTCCAAATACCTCACATTGCACTCAGCGCAGTACAGAGATTATCGCTGGTCAGACTCGTCTATCTGACAGTAAAGAGGAACTCCCTTGTTTGCACATGTGCAGTGTGTGAGGTTGAGGTAAATTGGCTCATAGATGCTTGTAGCTCTGCTCCAACAGCAGTAAGCCCTCATATTCTCCCTACGAGGGTGGGTGGAATTGCAAAATGTTTGATTTTCATCCAGCCATATGATTCCAGATCAGTAGGTGGTCATGAGAGGCTGATTACCCCTTGTAACTACCTGTATACTACAAGACACAGGACATATGATGAGGCTCCATGAGGCACGATAGTAATAAAGTGAATTAGGGAAGAAAAAAGAACCTCTGAGTCCTTATTACAAAATCAAACATCCATAAACCGTATGGACTGTCTCTGTTTTCATGTTTAAAAGAAGCTGCTTTACAGCCTCAGTCATTAGCGAAGGGATGAAGAGTAGAGACTGACATTTTTTCGGGAATCCCACGGGTCACGGGATTCCCATGGTATGGGAGTCAGTATAAGTAACGATCACATGATTGGGACGGTACAGGATTAAACATTAACGGGAGCAGACAGGAGCGGTAGCAAACCAATAGTAACAAAAAAATAAATAAAATAGGATCGATGCCATAAAATAAAATAGAAAGAAAAAAAAATCCAATACTGGCGCCGCCATTTTGTAGTTTTTGTCCTTGAAGCCTGCACTATAATGCGAGCCAAAAAAAACTACACGACCCAAAAGCCAACAGTGCTTCCGCTCTGAGTTTTTCACCCGCACTCAAAAGAAATTCAGATTCAATGAATTGGCAGAAATCTTTTTGAAGACAACAAGAATGGGAGTGGTGCAGGAGCGGGAGTCATTCTGAATGGGAGCGGGATGGGACTGGGAGTAATTTCAACAGGAGTGGGATGGGACAGGATTTAGATTTCTACTCTGGCCCGGGATCGGGACGGGACACACTTTTTTTCTGTGGGAGTGGAATGGGACAGGAGTGAAAATCCACTCCTGTGTCAGTCTCTAATGAAGAGACAGAAGCATGATGATTTTTTTGGATCTATTTTAATGCCTTTATTTCTAATTCTGACACTTCAATTCACGGGTAAGATATAATATACATTTATTAAAAAATATTTAGGAGGGCCATTAAACATGTTACCAGAGAGTGTTTAATATCTATTATGTTTTTTTTTTTGTGGCCTAAAAGCAGAAGCTGAGACGTTCTAATAAGCTTGTGTTAAATCTTGATCTTAATCTACTTGTAGCAGTAATTTCTGACACAGTCTTCCATGTTTTCACTGCAGCAGCTGCTGGGCAACAACGAGCTTTCTTCACTGTTAAAGTCGGTGATGAGGTCACTTTGCCCTGTGCAAATGGAACACAAGAGAAAGATAACCGTGACAGAATAGAATGGAGGTTTGATCATTCAGGACGCAAAAACGTATCATTGTTCAAACAAGGGATTTTCACAGAGGAAGATAAAAATAAATCAGGCAGACTGAGTGTTACAGCAAACTGTTCTCTGGTCATTAAGAACGTCACAGCAGAGGATTTTGGTCATTACTACTGCAGAAGGAACACAACAGACCAAAAAGTCCCATGCATTAAGGTTGATCTGAATGTTGTCACCAGTGAGTATTTATATCACATATTCAGTCAGTGTTCCTTAGTAATACAGCAATGAAGCTGGATTTACTCTTGTTGTCTTTTTTCAATAATATCTCCATCTTTCCAGTGACTGAACAGAAGAACAATGAGAAAGTCACCTTTAACTGCTCTGTGTCAACTCTTACTGTCTGCAAACATACAGTGGTGTGGCTGTATGAGGGCAAAGAGAAAATATCTCCAGACAAGAAGACATCAACTTCCTGCTCAGCAGTTCTCACAGTCCCATCATCTCAGCTCAATCATTCTAAGTTTTATGAGTTATTAAAGTGCAAAGTTACAGAGAATTATGATAGAAAAGACCAAATGTTTACCTTCAGCCATCAGTCATCAAAAGAGAAGACAGGTGAGATAAATTTCTCAACATCATCTTAAATAACAAAATATTTCTTTTTTTTTTCTGTGCATTTAATGAGTTTAATATAATTAAAGATATCATGTATCTAAACTGCTGCTTGTTTTCAGGTAATAATACAACTACTGTCTTCATTAACACAAACGAATCAACATCTACAGAAGAATCAACATTAGCTGCAGTAACTAAATCAGAGACAACAGAGTCCGTTTTTTCATCAAACGATGCATTTCCAACATCGGTTACTCCAACAACAACCCGACTTACCAAAATGAGTCGAACTAAATCCCGAGGTACAAATGAATTTTATTTAGTGTTTAAATTTAAAGCCCTGCAGTTTTTAGTTGTTCAGTTATCAGAAGTTAGAGCAAACCTTGTTTGATGGACAGACAGCCATTAAATATCTTAGTGCTTTTTTAGGTCTGTAATGAAATAAAAGTACTATCAGAAGATAAGAACAATTTATACAGCATAAAGTTCGGGACAAATTAATATAAATGCTAAAACAAAGTAAAACACAGGATCCACGTGATCTTTTCATTTTTTTAAAATAAACTTACTCTAATGTGACATCTGTCTGCTACAGGAAAATAAACAAATGGGAATATCCCCTAGATAAATCCAAACCAATCCTTTAATTGCAAACAAGGCCTACATTTTAGGGTTGCTTATTTTTGGTGCCACTGACTGTGCTTAATATCCATCATCTTTTTAACAGGTTGGATTTGGTGGACTTCTATGTTTTCTGTGGTGTTAGCAGGACTCATAATAACTGTGATAGTAACCATCAGGTTACGGAAAACTAAAGGTCAGAACAATCACTTCTTCATTTTATAAAGATATTTGAGACTTTTATGATCTCAAACTACAGTACTTGCTCTTCTAACGTGCACAACGAGAGATAAAGAAACATTAACCTTCAAAACAATGATTGGATGTATAAATACATCCACATATACTTGGTTTGAACTTTTATGAGTTAAAAATTTTCATTCTAAACCCGTTTCTTCTCTTTCAGGAAATACGAGGGAACCTGAAGAAAGAGCTGTGAGTTTAAACATTCAAATACAACATCTCAAAATCTTTCACATTTTTTGTTATGCTTGTATTTAGCCATTTTTGGACTTTTACCAACCAAAAAAAGAGGTGGTAGTCAGTGGCGGCTAGTGAAAAATATTTTTGGTGGGCTGGATATAGCTCTAGTGCATGTCTCCAACTAATCCAGGAATAAGAATCTTCAAATAAACATTTGGACAATAAATACAATTTAACAGTAATGATTTAATTTACTATATAATAACAGTAACAGTGATGATTTGGGTCACTGTGACGGGGTTCTTGGCTCTCCAAGAATCCAGGCTCAGTCGTGGGTTATCACCGTGTTGGTGATTTATTGTGCTCAAAAACTCAAACAGGGTGCAAAAGAAAACTAAACATATACAAGATCCTGGGCCTCAGCCTCAGTTACCACCAACAAAGAAACAGAAAACAAAAAATGGCCGCTCTTCTTCCCACAGCCCTCATTAAATAGTTTAAGCCCCTCCCCTCAGGCTCTCTTATTTCTGATTTCTTTCTCATAAATCAGTTTTGTCCATATATTACCTCCACAAACAATTGATATACAAAACAAATAATTTTACAACTTAATTCCTTTATACAGATTCATTGACTTATTCAAATTACACCAAACTTTTAAACATAAAAAAAAAAAAAAAATCTGACAAACATTTGCTTAGTCAAGCGGTTGGTGGCGTCACTTTTCGCATTCAACAACTCTGGCGTTTTAACCGCTTACTGAGCTGCCTCGGGTTTGAAGCCAGCAAAGACGCCGCCAGACACACATCGCACTCTCACCCCACACACACGCTAACCCCACTGAAATATTAAGTGTGCACCCTCAATGCCCAGCAGGTAACCAGGAACAGTTTCTGTGTGTTTAAAGTTAATGGAGCTACTGGCTCAGCGAGCGTATTGGTCCCTCACAAGCACAGTATAACAGGAATGTGTGTGTGGCACGCAACATTAGAGAGGTTGTTTTAAGTGACGAGGTGGATTCGTCACAGTCACAATAACCATGACATGAAAGTTTCATATCCTACTGTACAACAGGGATGTTCTTCTGGCAAACGGGTAGGTAAATAAGGATCTCACCGAATTTGGTGGAAGCTGCATCTCGTTCGTTACATTCGCCATTGTCCCTCTAATTGTCTGCACCTGCGCATTGGGTGCAGAAGCCTGCTAAAGGGCAGTATTTTCAGAGCCCCAAGACCATAAAATTCTGAGACGCTGATTGGCCATTAAATTATTAAGTTGACCTAGCAATAGTACATGATTGGCAGATTCTATGCACTTGTGGGGTAGTCTGATCAGCCTCAAGACAGAGACGGTAGAGTCCACAAATGAATGATAGTAGGTTGGGAAATGTAGTTGATATAATTTGTTTTGCTTTATAGGTAACACACCTAGAGAGTAAAACTGAAATTTATGAGTTAATTTGTAAAAAATATATTTTACGCTTTCTCTCTTCTTATCAGGGAGGGCGATGGCCCAGCGCCCCCTATGGGCCGGCCGCCCAGAATCTTCCATGACTCAGTTATGTAAAAAACAGGGTAGAATGACAACACATGCTTTATCAGCTATATGTAATTGTGATGGAAAACAAACTGATAATTTTTTTTTTACCAAAACAGGAAGGACTAATAATTAAAAAACAATAACCTCAAGAAATAGTTTTATTGCTATATACTAGTAGGAGTAGATTCGCAGGAAGGTGTGTTACTAAGAGTCCCTCTGTTTCGCTGTCCTTTAGGAGGTTGACCCCGTGAAGAATGTTTATACATATATCACCTTCTCCAAGAAGTCCAAGAAGAAGAAAAGCAAGCCTGCAGCTCCAGTATGTTCAAACCTTGTATTTAATATATTATTTATTTATATAGCAAATGGTATGAACCAATGTGCAAAAATGTGGCTCTCCTTTATAACCTTATTTTAAGTTTCCTTTTAATCTTTCAAAGAATTCACAGATTGCCTTTAGGGTTGGGAATTGATAAGATTTTCACAATTCCGATTCCCTTATGAATTCTGTGAAAGGATTCAATTCCTTTTCAATTCTCTTATCGATTCTGTGAATAAAAGAACTTGGTAAGTGCACGGTGACATTCGCCTACCTTCGCCTGGGACATTCTATTTCTGCCTGCCTCTGCGAAAACAAAAGGCTTTGAACGGGAGCTGCCAGCCTCTGATTCAGCCAGGCTACCCGTCTTGTCACAGTCATCTAAATCTAATGGAGAAGGCACCAGTTTAATGAAAAAGCATTACTGTACAATTTCGGGAAATAAACTCATCTCCCCCTGATTTAAATTAAACGAGCGTCACCTTTCTTTCGTTCCCTGAACTGCGGAGCATCTTTGTAGCACGCTTCATTACATCCATTGCAGGGGCTAGAATCATGTAAGAATTCCAGCTACCTGTAGTTGTAATTAAACATGATAGCAATGAAGGGCTGGATAAACGAGGAAGGCAGATTCCCTTAATAACCCCAGAGAGAGGTGGATAGTGATGTTATGAGATGAGACGAGGCTTCGAGGCTTTTGTTGAGTAATAATGGAGGGGGTGTTTCCCTGAAGCGCATGTCGAGGTGTGATTCATTTAGAGGAGGGGCCAAAATTGATGACGTCCGAGGCCTCGCTACCATGATACCATGTGACCACTTCAGGAAGTGGTTCAGAAAAAGCGCAAGAATTTTGACAGGCATCTAAACAGCCTCAGAATTCAGTCAAGATGTGGGAGTTTGTAGGAGAGTTGCTGTCAGTTAGATAGAGTTTGGATAGATTCTAAGAATAGATTGGTGGGAAAAAGAACAAATCTAGTTGCTTAAAACTATTTCGGTTAGAATAAACAATGTAATGATCAAAATCTGAGCAAGCCATCGGACAAAGTTGTAATATTAGTACTAAGGAGTATTTTCTACGTAGAATGGTTAACCACATAAGTTGTGTCATCTATAAGACAAAGACTCCCTTTCCTGAGGTTGAGGGTTCAAGACCTTACTTTGACTTTTGAAAGTTGTGATTATATTTAATTATTTTGGCTATTGAGACTAATTTGCATAGGTTTGCCCTTGTAAAGATATAGATTGGGTAAAAACGCTGGCAAATTAGGTTAGCTTAGCCAAAAGATTGGTTGTACACATAACTTCCAACCTAATTAAAACCAAAAACTGTGGAGAAACTATTATATTTGATTAAAAATCACTAACACCTTTCATTTTGCTCATCATTGCCCAATTTGCACAAACACTTTCACTGTCTGTTTGACTTTATTTAACTAAAATGGCAGTAAAACTGTGCACCGTAAATGATTATTCAAAGATATTTTAGACTTAAAAAAATTTAAAATAAGTTATTTTATTATACACTCCAACCATTAACAATTTCAAAGGAACTTAAAAGGGGTGGACAAAAAAGAGAAACAATGGTGCAAAAAATTACAGATTTGATTACAACCGTAGTTCTGCTCTCCACCAGTAGGTGGTGACATGTTCACATGGAGCCTCATGAACTGTGGGGATTTTTATTTGAAACGTCCATAACCACTTGCCTGGCCGCTGCCTGTGCATAGCGATCAATGTAATACATCCAGCTCGGAGAACGGCTCGTTTTTCTCGAAAATAACGCTTTTTGATTTTTGTAGTAAGTAGTCTGTGCTATCAGGACATGAAAGAGGCATCATTTGTGTTTCAACAACGAGAGGTCCTAATCTTTGAATATCTTTCTAACTTTTATTCTAAGTAAGGTTTTACGTTCTCACGCCAGGTGCTGTTTTATGCATGGGAACGTAAAACTTTCGCAAAAGTTTTTTATAGGTAACGCGAAAAGGTTTTGGCGAGGTAACGCATCACTTTTGCTTAGGAACGCGAAAGAAAAAAAAATTCCCATGTCCCTAGGCGGCTCAGGACATCTCGAACATCACTTAGAGGTAGGAAAAAATTGTTTTATTTCCAGAAATGGCATATGATTTCCTAGGAACCACAATAAGCACAGCCAGTGATATAAAACTAGCTACTTACCAGCAGAGTTGCCTTCCATGCTGATTGTAACTTTAGCTTCTGTCTGGAAGCATCAAAAACACGGCATTCGTTAAAATGTATGCCATGTTGTGTGCGCAGGTGTTTCTGCATGTTGGATGTATTTCCTCCCACGGATGTGATTGGCACTTTGCAAAGCGCCTGCAAAGTGCCTTGTTACCATCTGTCTCATCCTTAAAATGAAGCCAAACTTTCGATCGCTTTTACCGATTTTATTTTGCTTTTCTAGACTTACGCCTGTTCACGTCGTGCTTGCTTATAGAATGCCGTGTGCGTGACTTGCGTAAAAAAAATGATGCAAGTCGTGCAGCCCAGAGCGGCTCTGGTGCTGCCTGGAATTGATAAGAGAATCGTTAAACGGGCTGCCAAACGGTGCCATGGAATTGGAACACACAGAACCGGTTCTGAACAGGAAACGGTTTTCGATTCCCATCCCTATTTGCCTTAATGTGCAGTTTTTGAAATAGGCTAGATATCAGGAAGCAATATTCCTCTGATTGACTGGAATTTACAATCATAACCCATTCTTGCTAATCTGCTTCCACTGTGCACAAAACAGCAGTGATAATCTGAGTATTTAAGGCAGCTATATGTAAAATGTTCTAAAATGGCATTTTAATACGAATTTATTGTTTCATTCCAGGTCCCTAACCCGGTCATTTACAGCACCCTGCAACCTTTTTCTCCAGCAGAATCTCCTTACTCTACTGTGTTCTAAAGACTTTTTTTTTCTTCTATCGATAACAGAAATATTACCCAGTATATTCTTTTATATGCATGTTGTAGATCTGAATCTTGCACTAAAGTTCTAGATCAGGGTTCTGCAGCCTGTGGCTCTGGAGCTGCAAGTGGCTCTTTGGACCGTTTACAATATTTTATAGAAATGTAAAAAAGAATATAAAGAGAAACTGAGAGTTTTGAATATTTTATATTAGCAAATACCATATTCAGAAGCTTTTTCTTTATTTAAATTATATTTTCCCAACAGATGACATAGAAAACAAACAGGAATATGTTTTTAATTCTCTATTTCTTGTCATTCACTTTGAAAGGATGTGCTTATTTTTTTTACATAAAATAATATTCTATTAATCAAAATTCATGCTTCTTCTTCATGAAATGTTTATACTTTTCTTCTATAAAAGACATGGTGTTATGTCTAATATTGACTGAGTAATCTGAGAAGTGACTGTTTCTAACAAAGTTGCAAACGTGAAAGTTGGAGAAATAAAAAAAAAGGAAACCACATACTTCTGTTCTCACTATGTTAAATCTCTGATCAACAATTTGCCAGCAGCACACTTTTTCCAATATATGTTCTTATAAATCAACCCTCAGACTATTAGCTTTAAAGATCAATGAAAAATAATGAATTTAGTTTAATGTAGAGGTTAAAAAAGCAACACTATTACTTTTGACCCAGGGATTTGCTAAATTTGAATTATAATTCAATGTTCTGGTCAATGTTCAGCACCTGGAGCTGTCACTGAATGAGTCATGTGACCCAGATCAGTCTGAGCTCCTCTTTAGCACGAGAGCTAACAAAGCTAATGTCAGGTTTGGTGGAGGTTATTTGAGCGCCCAACTGTAGAGATGAGGAGGCAGAGATGATTTCTTGCAGATTTAATTTAAATGCAGATGGCAACAAAAGCAAAAACCCATTAACAAAAAGACAGAGAAACACACATGAGGAGCAAAGCAATAAAGAGAATCCAGCAATGAGCAACTGCACAGAAGGTGTATATATGGGGGACAGAACAACCTTAGGTTGTAAGTTTGCTTTTTAGGTAGCTTACATGACTGTTCACAACAAAATAAACAACATAACCAGACTTAATTTGTCTGTTATGTTGTTATGATGGGAAATTGTGAAAAGAAAATAATAAATCAATATATCTCACTGAAAACATTACATGCATTTTAGACGTTATGAAAAAGAAACTTAAAAAAAAAGTAAATTTTAATTTCTACATTAATAAATCTTATTTGATACTGCTTTCCCCCTTACTAAACCTGGAGTTAATGGGTCTAGCGCCCCTTGTGGCTAAAAGTTACATAGTGTTGCTTTAAACAATAGTTGCACATTTAAAGGTCCTGGGTGGAAAAGCTTCTTGAAAAGATTCACTTTCACAGCCATCATACCTTCTTACTGGGCTAAAAGGAAGTAATATGACAGCCTATATAAGGAAAAACTAGTTTTGTCTTTTGAGACTGAATTGTGTCATACAGTGTGTGGTCAAGAGTGGATAATAATGATAAACCAAAGCGCCCACCACATTATATATAAATATATAAACAGTTTTTACATGTCATGTATTGTTACTACTTTTAATCATGATCCCAAAATAAAAAATTAAAAAAGTTTCCAGTTTGGTACAAGTTGAGCTTCTACAAAGGAAATGTGTTAACACTGATTAACTCAAATCAAAGATATATTTACTCACAAAAAGAAAACACTTGAATGAAACATTTCAGGGCTTGGTTCAAATGTTTTATTTTCGTTCTAATTTTTTCTATTTATTAATTTTTTATTCCATAATGCCCATAGGAGGAGAATTTGGTTGCTGACTCACGTTTCCAGAGAAGTTGTTGACTCTTTGACTCCAGTCTGTGTGCGGCAGTTCCAATGTTTGTCTGATTCGTGGAGGGCGGACAGGGTTTACCCCGAATGCGGTTGTTTGTAGGTGAACGGAGAAGCTGACTGCCACTCAGATTTCCTGCTGTACTTAAACGGGTCATGGGGGAGATGAATCCCTTCCTCATTTTGAAGCTCAAACGCATCTCTTTGAGAGAAAGTGAATTCAAACCTCCAGTTTTGAAAAAAAACAAGATTAAGACTCGGGTTGACAAGAACTCAGTTTGACTCAGCAAAACTCAGCTTGGCTAGAGTACCCAAAAACTGGCAAACACCTGGCGCTGGGAGGTAGTGGCAGTCAGCAGCTTAAGAGGGCTCCGTTAATGAGGTAACCCTCTGCAGGTGTGTGGGGAGGTAGGCGGACCACAAGCAGGCACAGAAAGGGACACAAACACAAAGACAGGAATCATAACCCCGGAATCCACGACACACCACCCGGTGGTCCAGAGGAACCGGATGGCTGAGAGAGGCGGAAGTCCCTAATGAGGGAGGGGTCCAGGATGTACGATCCCGGGACCCAAGAGCGATCCTCGGGACCATAAACCTCCCAATCAACTAAATACTGCCACCCTCGCCCAAGGGGATGAGCATCAATGATACGTCGAGTGGTGTAGGTGGGGTGGCCATCAATGTCCAATGGGGGAGGGGGCTCAGCGGGTGGGCACAATGGGCTAGGTGAGACGGGCTTGACCTGGGAGTAGTGGAATGTAGGGTGTATGCCAAGGGAGGATGGTAGTCGGAGAGGGAGCAGACTCTCCAATGGTTTTCTCCACTTCTTAGGGTCCAATAAAATTAGGAGAATGTTTGCGTGACATTGCCTTGAGGGGGATGTCACGGGTGGAAAGCCAGACCTTCTGGCCCAGGCGATAGGAAGGGGCAACCCTCCTCCTGCGGTTGGCCCACCTTTGATTCTGCTGGGATGTCCTTCCCAGGGCCGTCCTGGGAAACGGGAAATCTTCAGATGGGAAAAGGGGTGGCTGGTAACCTATGGAAGCCTCAAATGGAGATAGACCTGTAGCAGAGGAAAAACTTGAATTGTGTGCATACTCAACCCATGGAAGGAGTTGACTCCAGTTAGTCGGATCCGATTCAGTGAGGCATCTGAGGCTGGCTTCCAACTCCTGATTCATTCGCTCAACTTGTCCATTGGATTAGGGGTGGTAACTGGAAGTGAGAGAGACCTTGGCCCAAAGTGCCGAGCAAAAACTTCTCCAAACCTGGGAGATGAACTGCGGGCCGCGGTCAGACAGAATATCCTGAGGTATTCCATGAAGCCGAAAAACATGTAGAATGAGAAGCTGGGCTGTTTCAGAGCTGTAGGGAGTTTTCTCAGAGAGACTAGATGACAGGCCTTGGAGAAACGGTCAATGGTGGTGAGGATTGTAGTGTGATGAAGTCGTTGGCGATGTGTGACCAGGGTCGCTTGGGGATGGGTAAAGGTTGTAGCAGTCCAGAAGGAGGTTGATGAGAGGGTTTGTTGAGAGCGCAGGTCGGGCAGGCTAAAACGAACTCCTTGACATCCTTCAGCAAGGAGGGCCACCAAAAGCGCCAACTGATGTGGGCTACTGTCTGACTGATCCCTGGATAGGCAGAAAATTTAGAAGAACTGATCCAATTGATAACACGAGCTTGGATGGAGGAAGGTACATAAATTCTGTTAGGTGGCCCGGTTCCAGGATCAGGTTCAGTCTGTTGGGCCTGTTTGACGAGATCCTCAATCCCCCAGGTTACTGCGGCAACAGAGCAGCTAGGAGGCAAGATGGGAGCAGCCGACTCTTCAGATTCATCAAGGGAAAACTGCCTAGAAAGGGCATCCGGTTTGACGTTCCGAGAGCCAGGGCGAAAAGAGATAGAGAGGTTGAATCGAGCAGAAAACCAAAAACCATTGGGATTGGAGGGGCATGAGTCTCTTGGCGGATTGGATATAGGAGAGATTTCTGTGATCTGTCCAAACCTGAACCGGATGTGCAGCTCCCTCTAGCCAGTGTCTCCATTCCTTCCAGAGCCAACTTAATGGCTAAAAGTTCATGGTCTCCAACGTCTTAATTTCTCTCCGCAGGAGTGAGTCTGCGAGAGAAAAAGTCACAGGGGTGTAATTTGTTGTCGGTACAGGAAACTTGGGAGAGAACAGCTCCAACTCCAGAATCCGAGGAATCTACCTCCACCACAAACTGTCTGGAGAGATTTGGCTGAGTGAGAACAGGAGCATTGGCGAAAAGTTTCTTGAGACGAGAAAAGGCAGCTTCCGCCTCAGAGGACCAAGCAAAGGGAACCTTGGAAGAGGTCAGGGCTGTCAGAGGAAGAGCCGTTTGGCTGTAGTTGCTGATAAACCTGCGATAGAAATTTGCATAACCAAGGAAACGTTGGAGCTGCTTCCGAGTCTGGTGTAGGCCAGTCCAAAACAGCCTTAATCCTCAGTGGGTCTTACCTGTCCGCCCTCAAGGATAAATCCAAGGAAGGAAACTGATGGTCTGTGGAATTCACATTTCTCAGCTATGACGAATAGTTTGTTCTCAAGCAAACGTTGAATATTTACTGAAATATTTCATAATCTAATTTTAATAAAAAATTTTAAGTCTTAATCAGGTTCATTGGGTAGGGTGGAGCCATGGCGCTCTCTATTGGCCAGCCGTCACTGCTGCTTTAAAGATTTTCAAAGCCTCCTTGTATGATCCATGAGTGGCAGTAATTTCCTTCGTTCATAGTCTGATGATTACGGTCATATTTATGTACCATATTTCAGAATGAAATTTGAGTATGAATGTCAAAATGGTTAAAGCACAAATTTACTTTACTAATGCAAAATGACACGTCCCTGTTAAAGGGTGTATCAGGTTTATTTCGAGTGAGAGTTTATAGGGCTCAGAATCCTGAGGTTGTGAGTTCGAAACCCACTCCCACAGACTGCAACTCTGGGTCCTTCAGCAAGACCCTTAACCCCTGATTGCTCCCCGGGCACCCCACGATGGCAGCCCACTGCTCCCCAAGGGGATGGTAAAATGCACAGGTACATTTCTCCTATGTGAGATCAATAAAGTTCAATTATTTGGCGCATGGAGTTGAGCTGTACCAAACCTCCTCGATGAGACAAGAATTTCTGTTTTCGCTCACATTTGCTCCAAGCATCCATCTGAACCTGCTTAAGGTGCTATTTTCAGAAATTTTAAGGATAAGATCAGGAGCTTTCAAAACGGAAAGCTGATTTGGGCCCTGAACTTTGAAGCCAGTTGCTCATCAGATATGCTACCAAAATTTCTAGCTACCTTCAATGGAGCAGGAGATCAGGATTCAACTTGGGTGCAGATACTATGCTGTCTGGTCATTTCCACTGGGAAGGCCGAAAGTTCTGTTGTAATCTAGTTAACTTAGTTACTTTACTAAAGGTACTTTACAGAAAAATTCTATCAAATCATATAGACAGGTTGGTCAGAAGTCTTCTGATTAAGAAAAACCCAGCTAAATGCATTGGGTACCAGCATATTTTGATGGTGGATGGTTGCTTGCATTGTGTATTTTACTTTAAATCAATCCCTCACACCAGCATGCATGCAGCAACAGTCGAGAGAAAAAATAACTTTTTAATAGGAAAGAGTCTCCAGCAAGAACAGGCTGAGTGTAAGCAGCCTTGTGCTGAGGCCAACTGCGGGTTAAAACAAGACAGACACCGCATACAAGAGGAACATTAAAGCAATGATTCATAAAAATGTTCTATGTTGGGGAAGGTAACGATAAAATAGCTCCAGGTGGTGCTGTCTAAGAAGGACACAATGGAACAGATAAGATATGAGCTGAGTAAAACAGGAGGAAAGAGAGCATATATAGCTATTATCAGCTAAAACAGAGCTCATAGCCTTGTCTAGGAGAGAAACGGGACTAAATATTGGAAGATAGGCTCATTTATATCAGTTTAACTATTCATTATGTTCTCTAGGGGTGACGGTGGCATTGGATGTAGGAGTTTTCCCTGAAATCGAAGAATTGACGGTTCAAGCCCCAACTCCGACTTTCAGTGTAGTTGTGTCCTTGGGCAATACACTTCACCTGCATTGTTCTACTGATGGTGGTCAGAGGGGCCGGTGTGGCTTTCAGTGTACGGCGGCCCTGCTTCTGTCAGTGAGCCCCAGGGCAGCTGTGGCTACAATGTAGCTTTGCCACCATCGGAGTGTTGTGAGTGTGTCGCGTGAATGGGTGAATGAATGTAGTGTAAAGCGCTTTGGTCAAGTCTCCTGACTTGGAATAAAAGGCGCTATATAAGTACATGCCATTAACCATTTACTATTTAGTTCAAATTATGCTAATTAGCATATGTGGAGATACTCTCATACTTCAAACAGTCAATTTCTTTTCTATATCAGGGATCCTGGTTTAAATTGGTCACTGATCTGTCATTCCTGGTGCAATACCTTGCAAATAGAGTCCCTGAGGCCTCAGAACCAGAACATCTTTCCTTTAACACCTGTTGTAGAACCTCTCTAAAAAAATTTGGGTTGTTACCATCAACGACTATAGTTAAACTGATATAAATGAGCCTATCTTCCAATATGTGATATTGAGATATTTTGATATATGAGAATGTGTCAAAAGGAAGACATTAGCCAAATGAAAGCCTCCCACGATCCACTTAGCTTTGATTGGTCAATTGTTGCAGCATGAAAAAAACCCTGCTAACTTTAGTACCGTGGGATGATGTGTTTGTGGTTGTGAGCATGAGCTATGTGTAAATGCTTTAATGGAAACAAAGCGAGCTTCTGTATGTCAGCAGTATGTTTTTAAATATAAAGACTGAGTTAACTTCCTTTTAAAGCTTACTTTCTGAGAAAATGAGCCAGAAGAGCGGAAGCTTGCTGTGGTTGCTGCATTAGGCATGATACACAGAACATGCTGCACATAGATCAAATTTCTGGTTTTCTTGGCTGAATAATGAAATATTTTCTTTAAAAAAAGCTTCAATCTAACATAATTTTATCTAATGCTTTAGTAGCTTTAAGGGTGCGATCAAACAAACTGCAGTTAGGCATAAATCTATTAGTTTTACTGAAATGTTTCATGGTTAGATACTCATTTTCTTGTCCTTCCTTTATGCTGATTTTGTGGCAATATAATAATCTCTTTTCTACTAGCTGTCAGTTTTAAAAATATTCTTAAAGGTTTTAAGTATTGTAATGAAGTGAATGATGTGAGAAAAACAAAATCCTCTGAGTCACTATTAGAAAAATCACACCTCCATAAACCACACGGGCTATGTCATGTTTAAAAGAATCTGCTTTACAGCCTCAGTCAATAGTGAAGGTATGAAGAGACAGAAGCATGATGATTTCATTTGGACTGATTTTAATGCCTTTGTTTCGAATACTGATACTTCAGTTCACAGGTAAGAAATCATCTAAAAAAATGTCCATTTAACAATATTTAGGAGAGCCATTAAACATGTTACTAGAGAGTGTTTAATATTTACTATGATTTGTTTGTTGCCTAAAAGCAGAAGCTGAGACGTTCTAATAAGCTTGTGTTAAATCTTGATCTTAATCTACATGTAGGCAGTAATTTTTCTTTCATGTTTTCTCTGCAGCAGCTGCTGGGCAACAACGAGCTTTCTTCACTGTTAAAGTCGGTGATGAGGTCACTTTGCCCTGTGCAATTGGAGGACAAGAGGAACATAACCGTGACAGAATAGAATGGTGGTTTGATCATCCAGGAAGCAAAAACGTATTGTTGTTCAGACGAGGGATTTTCACAGAGAAAGCTAAAGCTAAATCAGGCAGACTGAGTGTTACAGCAAACTATTCTCTGGTCATTAAGAACGTCACAGCAAATGATTCTGGTAGTTACCACTGCAGAAGGAACACAACAGACCAAAAACTCAGCCTCATTAAGGTTGATCTGAATGTTGTCACCCGTGAGTATTTATATCACATATTCAGTCAGTGTTCCTTGGTAATACAGCAATGAAGCTGGATTTACTCTTGGTGTCTTTTTTTAATAATATCTCCATATTTCCAGTGACTGAACAGAAGAACAATGAGGAAGTCACCTTTAGATGCTCTGTGTCAACTCCTACCATCTGCAAACATACAGTGGTGTGGCTGT
Source organism: Cyprinodon brontotheroides (assembly GCA_018398635.1). Taxonomy (NCBI): domain Eukaryota; kingdom Metazoa; phylum Chordata; class Actinopteri; order Cyprinodontiformes; family Cyprinodontidae; genus Cyprinodon; species Cyprinodon brontotheroides. The sequence continues at coordinate 4,730,597 of JAGKQL010000007.1, read as the reverse complement.
ATGAAGGCAAAGAGAAAATATCTCCAGACAAGAACACATCAACTTCCTGCTCAGCAGCTCTCACAATCCCATCATCTCAGCTCAATCTTTCTAAGTTTTATGAGTTATTAAAGTGCAAAGCTACAGACGGTTATGATAGAAAAGACCAACTGTTCACCTTCAGCCATCAGTTATCAGGACAGAAGACAGGTGAGAGAAATTTCTTAACATCACCTTAAATTAAAAATATTTTTTTTTTTTTGCTGTGCATTTCATGAGTTTGATATCATTTAATTGCCTGTACTTATATAGCGCTTTTTCTCAGTCAGGAGACTTGATGAAAGTGCTTTACACTGCATTCAGTCATTCACCTATTGAGGCACACACTTCACACTGATGGTGGCAAGCTACATTCTAACCACAGCTGCCCTGGGGCTGACTGACAGAAGCGGGGCTTCCGTACACTGGCGCAAACGGTGCATTTCCGACATTGGTTACTCCAACAATAAATCGAAATAAACCTCGAGGTGCAAATGGATTTTATTTAGTGTTTAAATTTAAAGTTTTTGGTGAGATTTATAAAATCTAATTTTACTCAAGTGAGTTTTAAGAAAGAGAAAATATATACCGGTAGTCATAATTGTGCTTAATGATTAATGCTCAATAGGTAAGCGTCATCACATATCAGACATGGGACAATGTATCATGTCCATGTCACATGTTTAATCTACCCAGTTAATTAACCAGGTGAGTCCAATCTGCACAGGTTAATTCTAACGGTGAAGATTGGACTCACCTGCTTCAGTGGCTGGGTAGAACAAATACATGACATGGAGATGACTTGTTGACTCCACATTGCCCATGTCTGTCACATATCCATCAGAGAGATTAGAGCAAACCTTGTTTTATGGACTAGAGACTGACGCGGGAGTGGATTTTCACTCCTGTCCCGGCCCACTCCCACAGAAAAAAAATTGTGTCCTGTCCCGATCCCGGGCCAGAGTAGAAATCTGTCCCTGTCCCTGGTGAAATTACTCCCACTCCCATCCTGCTCCCATTCAGAATGACTCCCGCATCACTCCCATTCTTGTTTTCTTCAATGAGATTTCTGCCAATACATTGAATCTGAATTTCTATGAAGGGTCAGTTGAGTTCCTCAAACTTTCGAAGTCGAGTTCGCACTAACTGTTGGTCCCAAAATTGTTGTTTTTGAGCGCGGGTGAAAAAACTCAGAGCGGAAGCACTGTTGGTTTTTGGGTTGTGTAGTTTTTTGACTCAAGATTATAGTGTAGGCTTCAAGGAAAAACCTACAGAATGGCGAAAATGCACCAGTACTGGATTTTTTTTCTTTCTATTTTATTTTATTTTTTGGCATTGTTCCTAGTTTTTAGTTACTATTGGTTTGCTCCAGCTCCCGTCTGCTCCCATTAATGTTTAGTCCTGTACTGTCCCAATCACGTGATCGTTACTAATACTGACGCCCATCCCAAAAAAATGTCAGTCTCTATTATGGACAGACAACCATTAAAGATCTTAGTGCTTTTTTAGGTCTGTAATGAAATAAAAGCGCTATCAGAAGATGGGAAAAAATTGTACAGCAAAACGTTTGGAACAAATTCATATAACTGCTGAAACAGAGTAAAACACAGGATCCACATAACTGAGGATCTTTTTATTTGTTAATAATAAACTTACTCTAATTTGACATCTGTCGGCTATAGGAAAATAAACTAATGACACTCTCCCCTAGATAAATCCAAACCAATCCTTTAATTGCAAACAAAGCCTACATTTTAGGGGTGCTTATTTTTGGTGCCATCACTGTGCTTAATATCCATCATCTTTTTAACAGGTTGGATTTGGTGGACTTTTGTGTTTTCTGTGGTGTTAGCAGGACTCATAATAACTGTAATACTAACCATCGGGTTATGGAAAACTAACGGTCAGAACAATCACTTATTCATTTTATAAAGATATGTGAGACTTTTATGATCTCAAACTACTGTACTTGCTCTTCTAACATGCACAACAAGAGATAAACATTAACCTTCAAAACAATGATTGAATGGATAAAGACATCCACATATACATGTTTTGAACTTTTATGAGTTAAAAATGTTCATTCTAAACCCATTCTCTTTCAGGAAATATGAGGGAACCTGAAGAAAGAGTTGTGAGTTTAAACAGTCAAATACAACATCTCTGAATCTTTCACATTTTCTGTTACGCTTGCATTTAGCCATTTTTGTACTTTTACCAACCAAAAAAAGAAGTGGTAGTTAGCTCAGATTCTTCCATGACTCAGTTATATAAAAAACAGGGTAGAATGACAACACATGCTTCATCAGCTATATGTAATTGTGATTAAAAACAAAACGATAAAAAACAATAACCTCAAGAAACAGTTTTATTTCATGCTAGTAGGAGTAGGTTTGCAGGAAATTGTGTTACTAAGGAGTCTGTTTCTCTGTCCTTTAGGAGGTTGACCCTACGAAGAACGTTTATACGAATATCACCTTCTCCAAGAAGACCAAGAAGAACAAAAGCAAGCCAGGAGCTCCGGTATGTTCTAATCTTGTATTTAATAAATTAGTTGTTTATTTAGTAAAACGTATGAACCAATGTGTAAAAATTAGTCTCTTCTCTGTAACCTTATTTTAAGTTTCCATTTAATCTTTCAATGAATTAATGGATTGCCTTTAGGGTTGGGAATTGATTTTTATGATTTAGATTCCCTTATAGATTCTTTGAAATGATTCGATTCCTTATGGATTCTCTTATTGATTCTGTGAAACAATTATCTGTCATGATTTTTCTAAGGCTCGGACCCACATGCAATGAAGCCAAAAAGAGAGACACAGAGTAAAAGTTTGAACAGGTTTTATTGAAAGATATTTAGAATTCAGTGCAGAGTTCCTCCGAACTTGGCCGGGAAACTGAAAGACGAAAGGAAGACAGACTGTTAGATTCAGGCTCATGGGGGGAATTGGAGTTGTTAATCTTGAAGGAGAGGATTTGTTGCCACTCACGCTTCCAGAGAAGAGGAGACACGTAGACTCCAGTCTGTGTGTGTTGGTCTTTCAGGGTTTGCTTGAATTCGGTGGAGGGCGTGGAACAGGGCTTACCCAGAACTCGGACGGAGGGGAATGACGCAGCCGCTGGTTGCACCTCGTGTGGTGAAGATGACTTCCCCTACTCAGTTAGTGATCTCAGCGTGCTCAAAGGTGGCTGGATCCAAAACCTCCTGTTTGGAACCCTTCGCTCACTGTAAGACTCCTAGTTGATCCTAATTTGGGAGAAGGGTCCTGAAAAGGTCCAGTTTGCAGGAAGTTGCTTCCTGCAAAAAGACAAAAGAACAAACAAAGTTGAGACTCAGGAGAGAAACAAGTGCTCAGTAAAACTCAATGTGATCTCAGCTTGGCTAGAGGACAAAAACTCAAAATGCAAAAAACTCAGATTAGACTCAGCATAAACAAGGCTTGGCTAGAGTAATCCCCAAACTGGCAAACACTCTGGCGCCGAAGTAGTGGCAAAGCAACCAGCAGCTTAAGAGCAGTCCGGGGATGAGGCAACAGCTTCTGTGGTGGGTGTGTGGGAGGTGAGGCTTGAACCAGAGCCAGGCGCCTCCTCCTGGTAAAGGAGAAACAAAATCTGGGATCCTGACATTAACTTGTGCACTAAGTGCACAGGGACATTTGTCTACCAGTAGTTGTAATAAAACATGCTAGCAATGAAGGGCTGGATTAACGAGAAAGACACACTACCTTAATAACCCCAAAGAGAAGTAGGAAATTGCTTTATTTCCAGAATTGGCACATGATTTCTTAGGAACCACATTAAGCACAGCCAGTGATATAAAACTAGCTACTTACCACCACAGTTGCCTTCCATGCTGGTCGTAACTTTAGCTTCTGTTCAGAAACATCAAAAACATGGCATTTGTTTTTATACTTTTACCAACCAAGAAAAGAAGTGTTTGTTAGCCCAGATTCTTCCATGACTCAGTTATATAAAAAACAGGGTAGAATGACAACACATGCTTCATCAGCTATATGTAATTGTGATGGAAAACAAAATGATAAAAAAAAATTTTACCTAAAGAGGAAGGACCAATAACAAAAAAAAACCCAATAACCTCAAGAAACAGTTTTATTTCATGCTAGTAGGAGTAGGATTGCAGGAAATTGTGTTACTAAGGAGTCTGTTTCGCTGTCCTTTAGGAGGTTGACCCCGTGAAGAACGTTTATACAAATATCACCCACTCCAAGAAGTCCAAGAAGAACAAAAGCAAGCCGGGAGCTTCGGTATGTTCTAACCTTGTATTTAATAAATTATTTGTTTATTTAGAAAAACGTATGAAGCAATGTGCAAAAATTTGTCTCTTCTCTGTAACCTTATTTTAAGTTTCCCTTTAATCTTTCAAAGAATTCATGGATTGCCTTTAGGGTTGGGAATTGATTTTTATGATTCTGATTCCCTTATAGATTCTTTGAAATTGTTCGATTCCTTATCGATTCTCTTAATGGTTCAGTGAAACAATTAACTTGTGCACTAAGTGCATGGGGAAATTTGTCTACCAGTAGTTGTAATAAAACATGCTAGCAATGAAGGGCTGGATTAACGAGAAAGACACACTACCTTAATAACCCCAAAGAGAAGTAGGAAATTGCTTTATTTCAGAATTGGCTTTATGATTTCTTGAACAGTATTAAGCACAACCAGTGATATAAAACTAGCTACTTACCACCACGGTTGCAGCCTTCCATGCTGGTCGTAACTTTAGCTTCTATTCAGAAACATCAAAAACACGGCATTTGTTCTTATACTTTCACCAACCAAGAAAAGAAGTGGTAGTTAGCTCAGATTCTTCCATGACTCAGTTATATAAAAAAACAGGGTAGAATGACAACACATGCTTCATCAGCTATATGTAATTGTGATTAAAAACAAAACGATAAAAAAACAATAACAAGAAACAGTTTTATTTCATGCTAGTAGGAGTAGGTTTGCAGGAAATTGTGTTACTAAGGAGTCTGTTTCTCTGTCCTTTAGGAGGTTGACCCTACGAAGAACGTTTATACGAATATCACCTTCTCCAAGAAGACCAAGAAGAACAAAAGCAAGCCAGGAGCTCCGGTATGTTCTAATCTTGTATTTAATAAATTAGTTGTTTATTTAGTAAAACGTATGAACCAATGTGTAAAAATTAGTCTCTTCTCTGTAACCTTATTTTAAGTTTCCATTTAATCTTTCAATGAATTAATGGATTGCCTTTAGGGTTGGGAATTGATTTTTTATGATTTAGATTCCCTTATAGATTCTTTGAAATGATTCGATTCCTTATGGATTCTCTTATTGATTCATAATGAAACAATTATGCAATCATGATTTTTCTAAGGCTGGGACCCACATGCAATGAAGCCAAAAAGAGAGACACAGAGTAAAAGTTTGAACAGGTTTTATTGAAAGATATTTAGAATTCAGTGCAGAGTTCCTATCGAACTTGGCGGGGAAACTGAAAAAGGCGAAAGGAAGACAGAACTGTTAGATTCAGGCTCATGGGGGGAATTGGAGTTGTTAATCTTGAAGGAGAGGATTTGTTGCCACTCACGCTTCCAGAGAAGAGGAGACACGTAGACTCCAGTCTGTGTGTTGGTCTTTCAGGGTTTGCTTGATTCGGTGGAGGGCGGAACAGGGTTTACCCAGAACTCGGACGGAGGGGAATGACGCAGCCGCTGGTTGCACCTCGTGGTGAAGATGACTTCCTTACTCAGTTAGTGATCTCAGCGTGCTCAAAGGTGGCTGGATCCAAACCTCCTGTTTGGAATCCTTCGCTCACTGTAAGACTCAGTTGATCCCACTTGGGAGGAGGCGGTCCGAAAAGGTCCAGTTTGCAGGAAGGCTTCCTGCAAAAAGACAAAGAACAAACAAAGTTGAGACTCAGGGAGAAACAAGTGCTCAGTAAAACTCAATGTGATCTCAGCTTGGCTAGAGGACAAAAACTCAAAATGCAAAAACTCAGATTAGACTCAGCATAAACAAGGCTTGGCTAGAGTACCCCAAACTGGCAAACACTCTGGCGTCGAAGTAGTGGCAACCAGCAGCTTAAGAGCAGTCCGGTGATGAGGCAACAGCTTGCAGGTGTGTGAGGAGGCGAACCAGAGCCAGGCGCCTCCTGGTGGTGGAAGGGAGAAACACAAAATCTGGGATCCTGACATTAACTTGTGCACTAAGTGCACAGGGACATTTGTCTACCAGTAGTTGTAATAAAACATGCTAGCAATGAAGGGCTGGATTAACGAGAAAGACACACTACCTTAATAACCCCAAAGAGAAGTAGGAAATTGCTTTATTTCCAGAATTGGCACATGATTTCTTAGGAACCACATTAAGCACAGCCAGTGATATAAAACTAGCTACTTACCACCACAGTTGCCTTCCATGCTGGTCGTAACTTTATTCCAGGTCCCTAACATTGTAATCAACAGAACCCTGCAACCTTGTTCTACAGCATAACTTCCTTACTCTACTGTGTTCTAAAGACTTTTTTTATGCATGTTGTAGATCTGAATCTTGCACCAAAGTTCTAGATCAGGGTTCTGCAGCCTGTGGCTCTGAGCTGCAAGTGGCTCTTTGGACCGTCTACAATATTTTATAGAAGTATAAAAAAGAATATAAAGAGAAACTGAGAGTTTTGAATATTTTATATAAGCAAATACCATATTCAGAAGCTTTTTCTTTATTTAAATTATGTTTTCCCAACAGATGACATTGAAAAAAAACAGGAAAATGTTTTTAATTCTCTATTTCTTGTCATTTACTTTGAAAGTATGTGCTTTTTTTTAACATAAAATAACATCCTATTAAGCAAAATTCATGCTTCCTCTTAATGAAATGTTTATACCTTTCTTCTATAGAAGACATGGCGTTATGTCTAATATTGACTAAGTAATCTGAGAAGAGACTGTTTCTAGCAAAGTTGCAAATGTGAAAGTTGGAGAAATAAAAAAAAAATCAAACCACACACTTCTGTTCTCACTCTGTTAAATCTCTGATCAACAATGTGCCAGCAGCACACTTTTTTCCCAATATATGTTCTTATAAATCAACCCTCAGACTATTAGTTTTTAAGATCAATGACAAACTATTAATTTAGTTTAATGTAGAGGTTAAAAAAGCAACACTATTACTTTTGACCAAGGGATTTGCTAAATTTGAATTATAATTTAATTTAATTTTCTGGTCAATGTTCAGCACCTGGAGCTGTCACTAAATGAGTCATGTGATCCAGATCAGCCTGAGCTCCTCTTTAACACGAGAGCTAACAAAGCTAATGTCAGGTTTGGTGGAAGTTATTTGAGCGCCCAACTGTAGAGATGAGGAGGCAGAGATGATTTCTTGCAGACTTAATTTAGATGCAGATGGCAACAGAACAATATGACCGAGAAACACACATGAGGAGCAAAGCAATGAAGAGAATCCAGTAATGAGCAACTGCACAGAAGGTGTATATATGGGGGACAGGACAAAGAATGGGCCAATCAGCTGATATGGAACAGTTGTGGATAGAAGGGAGCAACATAGAAACTTAAAATATACAACTCTGCTTAAATATAACAAAAAAAAAATGACCAAGAAAACAGAATGTCATAAATTAAAGTGTAACTGGAAACTCGAAAAGAAACTTAAACAGAGGTCTAAAAAGGGCAGAATCATGACAGCTTAACGCAAGCAATTTATTTTTAGGTAACAAAAGTGACCTGATCAGACATGCTTTTGGTTCTTTGATTTAGGATTTTATCTAGAGGGGTTATATTTAATTGTCTTTACAAGTACCTCCATGACTTCCATATCTGCTGGTATATAATGGTCTGCTATCAGACTCTAAAACACCAAGGAAGATGTTTCAATAGTGCAGTGTTGCAAATTGTTTAAGGGCACTACACTATGGGTGAAATTAGTATTGAATGAGTTTAATAAGGTTGAAATAAAGTATAAAATAACTTTTCTCAGTGTTTGAATTTCATTTAATGATTCAAGTGAGATATATGTGACTGTTTACAACAAAATAAACAACATAACCAGACTCAGTTTGTCTGTTTATGTTATGAGAAACATAAACATTTTAATAATTTTTTAATCAATATATCTCACTGAAATCATTACATGCATTTCAGACATTATGAAAAGGAAATTTTTGAAGGAATTTTTGAAATAAATCTTAATTTCTACATTAATAAATCTCATTTGATACCACTTTCAGCCCTTACTAAACCTAGAGTTAATAGGTCTAGCGCCCCTTGTGGCTAAAAGTTACATAGTGTTGCTTTAAAACAATAGTTGCACACCTGGGTTGAAAAGCTTCTGGAAAAAATTCACTTTCACAGCCATCATACCTTCTTACTGGGCTAAAAGGAAGTAATATGACAGCCTATATAAGGAAAAACTTGTTTTGTCTTGTGTCATACAGTGTGTGGTCAAGAGTGAATGTAAATGATAAACCAAAGCCCGCATCACATTATATATAAATATATAAACAGTTTTTACATGTCATGTATTAAGCTACTTTTAAATCATGATCCCAAAATAAAAAAAAGTTTCCAGTTTGGTACAAGTTGAGGTTCTACAAAGGAGATGTGTGAAGATTGATTAAATCAAATTAAATATATATTTACTCACAAAAAGAAAACAGTTGAATGAAACATTTCAGGGCTAGGTTTAAATGTTTTATTTTTGTTATTTTTTTTTGTTGTAAGTTTTTCTATTTTTTTTAATCCATAAAACAAGTTAAGCGTGCTGTTGCCCTGCAGGATGTGAATGCCCCATAACCAACACAGTGAAGCAAACTCGCTGAAGTCATACCCCTGTGACACTGGGTATTTACAGTAGGCAGGTCACACAACTAAATCTTTCTCTTCCACTGGACCTCTGTCAGGATGCAAGGAGAGGCCCAACATTGCAGCTGGACATCACCTCACACCTGGTGCAATCTCCAGAGCTATGGTCCATTTTTGGGAATCATCTAAGCACTGCAACCTCTCCACTAGGCTCGTTAAACTTCACATAATTAGCAGAGGCTTAACTCACAAGTAAAACTCCATTAAATAAAAAAAAAAATTTTGATGAATAAATATGGAGTGAAGATGGTTCAACTGAAAAGAATTGCTTGAACGTTTTGTGTCATGATGGGTCTAATATGTTTGGAACACATGCAGAAGCACTTCACAGACACCGAAAAAGATTTAACAATTTGTCGTCAGGCACTGTACACAGATAGGTAAAACCTTTCTTCAGCTTGGGGAGGTTCCTGCGGTCTGGTGAACAGGAAGCACAAGCTCTAGGACAGGGGTCGGCAACCTGCGGCTCTCTTTAGCCTCCCCCTTGTGGCACCCTGGAGCTTTTTAAAAAATTTATGAAAATCAATTTTTTTTTTGTTTCAATATGGTGTGCAGTTTGCAAACAAAATTAATGTTTTCCAATGCTTTAAACATTTGTATTATAAATAAATTTAAACAATAATTTGCGTCAAAGCCATAGAGATCAGTGGTCATAACTTGGAACCAGTGTGGCGCAGTGCCAGGCAAACAAAGCTGCAGGTGTGTCTCGGAATATGAATCCCAAAGGGAAAAAAAGGAAGACTGCTAATGAGAAAAGAGGATTCAAATAGGCCGACTCCTTTGCTTTCATTATCAATGCTGAACATTTGCCTGCATTTTCGCTTGTAATGAGAGGGTGTCAAAAAAAATAAAAGAAAAAATTTCGGAAAGGCATTTCCAAGGAAGGCTAAATCTGCAGCCCACCACCAAGCTGGGAGTGAGAGAAAAAGTGTGATTGCAGGATAAATTAGAGGAGTGCAAAGATAGATTTAAGAAGTGTGGATTGCATTTCCAAACTCCACTACTGCTGCTAGTTTTTTTTATTGTTGCAAGGATGGAAAACCATCCACAGATCAAACAAGTAGCGCTTTGATGCAGGTATCTGAACTTTCCCTCCATTTTTTCCCCAAATCCTAAAAAATATTAATCAGACCAAGGAACGATGGTGACGGAGGATGTGGGATTTCGGGGGTTAGAGAACTACAGCTCAATTCCCGCTTGGTTCCTGCGTGACTCAATAAAAGCTCCTCCCAACAGAAACACGTCCACCATAGAAAGATTTCTTAATTGTTTTCTATAATTTCATCATTGCAAGAAAACTTAAACCGCGCAGTGAAACTGGTGAAGCGGCGCTCGGTGAAGCGGTGGGCGATGGGAGTGTTCACTGTTCCTCCGTCACCTCAAGTTACTATGTGACATTTGCTTCAGGATAAACATTTAATCGTGAATGCTTATTATATATTAAAGCCCATATAGTCCTTTTCTATAGTGGAATAATACACTTAGCCCGTGTTTCTATACAAGGCTTATATAAGGTCTTTACATTTTTGCAGCTCCAGACATATTTTTATTTTTTTTTTTTGGTCCAGTGTGGCTCTTTGAGCAGTTTGGGTTGCCGACCCCTGCTCTAGGAGGAGATCAGAGTGGTGAGTTTAAGGACTGTGGGAAAACTGGCCGATGGTAGTTGGGGAAGGTTTTCTGAGATCCCGTTAGTGTAGGCTTGGTCTGTAGAAGGCTTGGGTCGTTGAAGGGTGGACAGGCAAACTATGGAAATCCTGAGGAGCTACTTAGCAGACTGACTCTTGGTTCCTGAAGGGCTCAGCTTTCAGATGAGGAGATCTGTCTCCTTTTCTCAGTGTGACGAGCATTTCCCTTCCAGACTTGAAGGGCCAGCTTATCCAGAGGATCTGGAAAATCCTGCTGGAGAATCAAAGACAAAATAAGATGAGGACTGAAGTGCTATGAAGACACTTAGACTCAAAGTTGACTCAGCAAACTCAGAGGGGCTAGAGTACCCAATACTGGCAAACACTCTGGTGAGGAAGTGAAGACAGTCTGCTCCTCAAATACTCCTCAGGGACTGATGACCCAATAGGCTGCAGGTGTGAGGTGAGAAGAACAGGAACATCCTCCAGACCAGCAGAGGACAATGGCACCATCATGTGGGTGCACGGTGAAACTGCAAAAGAACATAAACAAGCCCCACAAACAGGAATCCTAACATTTGGAAAGAAACGATTCAGTGTGGGGGGAAAAGGCTTTTCCTTAAAAAGAAAAGTCCAGTCACATTCAGAATAAAAACTTCTGAAAGTATGAAATTATTACATACTTTTTAATAAATGATGTGTTTTTAATTAAGAGTAATTTCATTTGAATGTGCTTTACCAGAGGTATCCATGTTTGTCAAAGAACACTACTGCCACCTATCGGTTGGTGGCGTCACGGTGCCTATCGGCTGTTTAGCAAGTCCAAGTGCTGTATCTGGTGTTTGTCACAACAAGCTATTATCCATGACAGTGATGACCCTGCGAAGCAAAGAGTAAGGGATAAAATACCTGATTTTTCATTGGCTAGAAGTTCTATTGCAAATCCTCCCTCTTCAAGTTGGCAATCCAACAACGAACCCGTTCATGGAGGATCAGGAATCTGAAAGTTAAATAACTATCTTTTTTAGTTTTACCCGATGTATTACAGCATCTAACTGCCAGGCACGTGGGCATTATCAGTTTAAGTATAGCACTCGCGTATTTCAATGATGAAGTCCTCTTGAAATTTAAAATATGACGAAAAATGTTGTCTTTATTTTTTTACTGATTAACGCTAAATTCATTATATCACCGCTAACGTATTAGTTTAAGGTATAAATAATGATCCATTGATTATTCCTTGCTGATCGGACTTTTCCTTCAAGCCCTCCCCCCCCCAATGAAACCTACACTGAGGATAAAAGGAAAAATAATGAGGAAGTCAGGATAGGAGGAGGAAGTGGAGAAAGAGGAATAAAGTTGAGGATAAGGAAGAATTTGGTTAAAATACCCTGACAGACTGCGAACGATGGTTGAACAGAGTATGAGTAGGCTGCTGGGTCGTTAAAAACTCATATCAAACTGCCAACTTGTATTATCCTTATCTATGACTTTACTTATAATCATTGGGGGGGACAAACTGATAAAGGCATCAACCCAAAAAAATAACTCTAGTATGATTGGTTGACCGCTAAAGGTGACCAGAGACAAACTTCATTTTCAGTGTATGGGATTGTGCTGCAGCAGCAATGAAAAATATGAAATTAATGGCTTTACATATCAATACACTGCGTTAATATTTTTTTGATTGATGTGCATAGATCATAACTGGTTAACAAGGAAGTATGTTGTGGTCTTGACTGGCTGCATTATTCATGAAATGAAAAATAGCACTTCGGTTTATATTGTGTAAAAAAGTTGTCATAATCATGACAGGTAATCTAAACTACATTAAATATATGGTATACATAATGAGAGAAAAAAAAATAAGGATGTTGACATTAAAATGGTGGAATTAATGAGTTAAATCATGGGGAGTGCGTCATAGCTCCTAAACCACGCAAAGTAAACAATGATTTCATCTTTAGAAAGAAATATTTTTTTAATTTTATTTTCTTATACTTATTAATAGTTAAGGTAATAACAGTCAAAATTGCACCCACCCACTTTAAACACCCACGCACACTTAGAAGGGCAAATAATGACTGAAACAACAAGAGGAAACAAGGTAGACTGAATTCATAGAAAGCCAACTCTGTTGTGATAGGTTAGCTGGTGCATCATGACACGATGAATTTAAAAACATTTTAACATCTGCGGTTAGTTATGCAACGCTAGTTCTCAGTGACAATAAGCAATGTCTTCAAAAGCACCTAATGTTTGGATGGAGCAGTGGTAGAGTAAGTCCGTTTTAGTTTAGTTTATTTTAAATCTATATCTGGAGACTTTTTTTCATGTCCCCACCCCCCACTCCGCTTTCAATTTGCATTTGGTGAGTTATGGAACACTAAAGCCCCCCAAAAAACCCTAAACCGTCTATTTATTAAATTTACTTCCTTTTTTATTCTACTGTAAGGGGGTGACTGTGTTAGAAAGGAAGCATGCTGTGGTTTCAAGTGGTTGCCTTTAAAGGCACGTGTTAGAACGGAAAAAATTAATCATTTTGTTAAAGGTCACTTCTTACATTATTTTAAAAAAATGCATAAACACTCCATTTATCTCATAAAGATAAAATATGTTAGTTTGGAGTTTATTTTTGCTAGGACTATCAAACAACCAGAGATCATTTTGTTCATGCGTCCAAACAAAAACTATTAGTTATACATATTTACATGAGATATATCAGACACAATGAGGAAATCATTATTACATTAACTTTTTCCATAAAATTAAAGGTAAACTCCACATTAGCTAGTCACTTTAACCTATATTTATGTTATGTTGTAAGTAGTTAGTCATATTCACTTATTTATTTTTTTGTCTCCTTCCTGTGGGCTTTTAGATGTGGGGGAGGAGATTAGAAACACCATGAGGCAGTGACATCCCCTTAACCACAAGAGTTATATTCTTTTGTATAAAAGAAAACACTTTCACTACCTGATTTATGACAGTGAAGGAGACATGATGTCTGCCCTATAGACTCCAGATTTGATCAACAAGATGGTGATCCTTCAATTTACAGGTGAGCATACTTTCATACACTTTTTACTCTACCAAGCACAATACAAAGCTGTTTTCATGCAATCCCTTAATTAATTTAGTCCAACTGTCTGATTTGTGACACATAGCTCTAATCTGATGTAATGAGTTGATCTTAAAACTCAAAGTTAAGACAGAAGTTGGTAATCTGTCAAAAATGTATTATCTTTCTATAGAAAATGATCATTATTATGACATTTTTCCTTTTTAACTGTAGCAGGAGCAGAACTGGGACAAAGACCTACATTCATCGAGGGTAAACTAGGTGAGAAAGTGACTTTGCTTTGTGGGATTGTTCAGTGGAGACCACTTAACTGGACTGGAGTTACATGGTCATTCCAGCATCCAAAGGAGCAAGAAGTGAAGCTGTTTGAAAAAGGACATTTGATAAAAGAAGATAAACGGTAACTCTGTGCATTGATAAAAATTGTTCTCTGGTTTTAAAGAGAGTCACAGCCAAAGATGAAACACATGTGATTCATCTATCACGTAATACTGATGAGTACTTCACTGATATGATTGATTTTATCCTAAATAAAAAACTAAATAAAAATACATTTAATGACAAATGTGAGGACTCATATGAAGTGCTGGTGATGGATACTAAAAAGAGCATTGGGCTCAGGTGGGATGACCACAAAGGCTATTTAGAATTCATCTCAAATTATTATAAAAATAAAAAAATCACAGATTTTTACCATGCCAATACAGTGTAAATGTATTTTTTCACTTTATCTTTTATCTTTATATTTTCATACTATAATTTCAGGTCATAATGCAACAACACGATCAAACACAATGAAACAGACATCAGTCAAGTCAACCACATCAACAATAAGTGAATTAACAAGCAGCAATGAGAGATAGATGGGATAGCTTGGAGGATCCAACATGGCTTGCCCACCAGAGGGCGCTGAGGTTACTTCTTCTGTTTTTGTTTTTCCTCCTCTTAGGTTTGGAGTTACTGTAACATCTGGAGATTACCCTCTGTCTCCAGCAGGATGTGTCGCTGTGGGTCTCTCTGGAGCTGGAGTCTTGGTTGTTCCTAGCACGGGACCTGTTCCTAATCCTCATTAGAAGACCTCTCCCTTTGCAAGAATCCTGTCTGGACCTGAAAGCTCTGCACGTGCTTGACCTCCTGTTTCTTGGTGAAAGCTCTGGATGAGCTTAACCTTCTGTCTTCTTGTGAAAGCTCTGGATGAGCTTTAACCTCCTGTCTTCTTCGCGTGGAAAGCTCTGGATGAGCTTAACCCCTGTGTTCCCCTCGCGTTGCTCTCCCCTGATGAGCTTAACCACCTGTTCTCCCCGTGAAAGCCCTGGATGAGCTTAACCACCAAAGTCTCCTCGCGAAAGCTCTGGATGAGCTTAACCACCTGTCTTCCTCGTGAAAGCTCTGAAGAACTGTCTCTCTGGCAACCTGTTCCCAAGGTGCAGCCCTGGGAGAGTTGCATCATAGGCAGCCAGTCCCAAGCCTGACGTGCCTGGGAAAGCTGCATCGCAGGGAAGCCAGCCAAGCTCTAGGAAAGCTAACCCGCTAATCTGCCCTGGTGAGCCAACCCAAGTTAAGTCTACGCGGATGCTACCTGCTCGACTCCCCTGTGGAGTTTCCCTAAGAGGTTCCCATGTGGATTTCCCCTGTTGTTTCCCTGCAGTGAGCTGGAAGCTCAAATCCAGCTCATCCAGCCGAATGACCCTGCACAGACCCCAGTGAATCAGTCCCCTGCCTGAACTGTGATTCATGTGCTTGTGCCTTAAATAAACTCTTTGGACTTTTACCAGTGCCTCCGTGTGTGTTCTGCATCTTGGGCTTACTCTCTGTGACACCCATCATGACACACATGGACAACCTCTTTTCAACACAACTCCGATTATTTACAAAATTTCCCCAACCCAACAGGGTGAGTAGTATTTGAGAGTATTTGTCTGAAATGTTAACTTTGCGGGAGGACAATCGATCAGTACGTTTTTCAAATCAGCTGGTTTTAGAAGTCCCAAGGTCAAGATGTAAATGAAAGTTTGATCAGGCTTTTTGCTGCCCCGAGAATCTGGAACAAGTTACCCCTGGAAATTTGCCCTGCCACAGATATCGCTCTTTTTAGGTCCAAACACAAGACATATCTGTTCAGGCTGGCTTTTAATATGTAACAGTGGTGTGACAATTTCATTTTTTGTTTCTTTGTATCTTTTTTGATTTTACTGTTTTCTATGTTCACTCTTACTGTTATACATTGTGGTTCTACTCATTTTGTTAAGCACTTTGGATGCTTGCTGACTGTTGTAAAGTGCTATCACAGTCCCTCAAAGAGGAAAGGTCACAGTTTTATTCTGATGCCATCAGAAACAACCCAGGAAATTCCAAGCAGCTTTTTTCCACTATATACTGTATCTTCACATCAAAAACTGCACTTGTTCGCTCTGTTCTCTCTGGTCCTCCTACCCAAAGTGTTCACCCAACTTATACCCTCTCCAATTCCCCAAATCTAGTTTCCTGAGATTTCATCAAAAGACGTGAAGAACATCATCAGGAAGATGAAATTCTCCATCTGTCCCATGGACCCTCTAGCAACAGCCCTGGTAAAATCCCATATCACTGCCCTAAGCCCCCTGATTTGCTTTTATAAATAACTCTCTTCAATCTGGTCATGTTCACCTGTCTTAACAAAAGCCATTATCACACCATTGCTTAAAAACCCACTCTGGATTCCCTTTCATATCAAACGTACTTGAGAAAGCAGTTGCCAATCACCTTCAGGACCACCTCAAACATAATAACCTCTTTATAAAAATCCTAGTCAGGTTTCCACTCTGCCCACTGCACAGAGACAGCCCTAGTCAGAGTCAAAAACAACCTCCTCATATCATCTGATGCTCGGTCTTCATCCCTCCTCATCCTCCTTGACCTTTCTGCTGCATTTGATACTGTCGACCATGGGATTCTCTTAAACCGGCTGCACCTCACTACTGGACTAAATGACACTGCTCTCAGTTGGTTCAGATCATATCTCACAAACCGGACAGAATATATCTCCCCAGGTCACTCCAAATTAAGTCCACACACAGTTAGGTGTGGTGTCCACCAGGGGTCAGCGCTTGGCCCCATCGTCTTCATCCTTTACCTTACCCTCCTTGGCCAAATCATCAGCATAAAACAATATTTCATTCCACTGCTACGCTGATGACATACAGCTCTGTGTCAATGTCAGAGCTGACACCCCACCCTCACAGCCATCCCTATCAAAACTCACCACCTGTCTGGAGGACATAAACGAATGGATGGAGCAAAACTTTCTTCAACTCAATAGCTCCAAACCCAAAGCGATCCTGATTGGAACTCCTTATTAAACCAACGTATTATCCATAACCAGCATCTCATTTTCTGGTACTAACATCCCGCTCTCATCAACAGTTAGTAATCTTGATGTAAAAATTGACTCCAAACTTACTTTTGAAGCCCATATAAATCACCTGTTCTACTTACATTGCAGTGTTCTTAAAATCTGTAATACTCCCTGCATGAATTATAATAAAGCTATTTATATGCATAAATCAAGTGGAACACTATGGCAATAGCTACTGCTCCACTTGTGAAAGAAAAATCTGTTAGGCTCTCTTCTTTTCATCAAGACAATTATTCTTATTGCCACATGGACAGACAGGACACTGTACTGTAAAAAAAAAATTGAAGTAAAAAAACAGATATGGTAGCAGCAGCTACGCATTTATCTTCCTGCACTGTTGTGTGTATTTTGGTTCTGTGGGCTCAGCAGCTCTATGTCCCGCCTTAAACCATAATACTTCAATGTTATTGGCTGACCTCTTGTCGGCCGGACCGTACATTTAAGTTAGCGTGGTTAAAGACGTATTGTCATTTGTTGGTAAACTGCAAATAGTGTGAGAATTTAGCTAGCAGCAGACAAGATTAATGTTTTCACTTGTTCATAACAGTGATTCATAACCTCAAGGGCATCTTTATTTAAATGTTGTCTTTGATTTGTTATGGATTTAAAGTGACAAACCACTGTTGCTATGAGCACTATCTTTTAGAGGGTGTGAATAAAAATAGCAGAACTAAAACTTCTTCTGGTACTTCTTTTTTTTATTTTCATTTAGATTAGCAATGGAAACTGACACCTTTTTCATCACTGAAAGTCCCTTTGCCTTTCTTGAACTCATCTCTTAAAATAGGTGTTTGATTTTCATATATTTTTCTAATGTTTAAAAGTATTAAGTGTAAAAGAAATTGACTTCGAAAGTAAACGAACCACTATGTTAAGACTCCTTAGCCATTATGATATGTCAATATGTTCAAGAAGCAACATAAGTAAGAACATGGAGTGAAGTCATGGTGAGGAAGTAACACCCTCCAACCCTCACTGAGCTCATATGCATTTGTTTTTTAAGAAGAGGCCATTTTAAACAGAGTCATTTGTGACCATGAGAAGCAAAGAGGCAGGTTTAGCAAAATGGCTGAATTAGTTTAGATCTAACTGCGTGATTACTCTTCAGGTAAAGTTGCCATTTTTCAACTATGAATATAAATTCTTTGATTATTATTAATGTTACTGTTTTAGTACTTTTTGTCTAAGTAAAGTGAGACCGTTATCTGGTCTGTAGCCTGGTGGCTCTAGCTGACTCTGAAAAGAAACAACTCATTTGGTATTTTCCTTTATGTGATATACAGAAAATTAAGGTTTGTTAGATTTAACTTTGACATTTACCATTTTAAAAGCGCATTTCTGGATATAAATGTAATCCTCTGGTGAAAAATTCGGTAAAAGAAACAACTCAATTACTTAGAGTGCGATAGATAAGACTGACTTTGCAGTCCTACTCAAAAAACACCATATGTTAGAAGGAACTATTTAAGATTAATGAGGAAGTAGATCAAACAGATTGTTGGTCTGCCCATCCATTTATCTTACTGTGTTTTCCTTTTAACCGCATCTCTCCTCCTGTCAGATCAATGCAATTGCCAATAAACTGCTGCGTAGTCTGAATATAACGGACATGGCGTCTATCTCAGTCAGCAACAGGGAACAATGCTACATCCAAGCAGGAGAGAGGCTTACATGGGGTTTTTCACAACTCTGTTTTCTCTGCTCAGCCTTGGGATGATCCCTTGTGGTTGGTCATGGCTTTCCTGGGGTTTCTGGATATTGTTGGGATCTCTTGTCATCCTATGGCTTTGATTTCTTGTCCGTGTGCTGGAATGTGGAATGTCTTTTACTGGCACTGCGGTCTGGCACATTTGAGGGTTTGGCTCAATCCTCGCAGGGAAGGCGGCTGGTTGGGGTGGGGGGAGTATGTATGGCAGGTGGGATACAACCACTGTGTCTGGATGCACCTCAGGAGGCCTGTGCCTGGAGTCGGGTGAGGGGAGGCTGCCTGGTGTCTGGTGCCTGGGCTAGAATGACTGGCACCTTGTACTTGGCCTAGGAGGATTGACAGCCTGGGTTTTGACTGCCGCCATGGCTATAAGAATACATAATGGATGTGGGGGAATGGCATGGCTGTGACTGACTGGGGGAGGTGTGGGCTCCTTGGAGGGTTGGCCACCTGCTCGGGCACATGTGGGTGCAGATCTGCGATTTATGGGGTGATGTCGTTGAGGGATTATGGCCGCCATCGTTTGGGAAATGTCTCCCGGGGAGTGTTTGGGGTGGTGTTTGAGGCTAGACCTGGGCTACAATGCTGTTCCTGTCCTTTTGGTGGGGCCTGATCCCAGATCCTTTTTTTCTTTTCTTTTTCTTTGGAGCTCAAGCTATCAGCATACTTCCCATACTGGGGGGTCTGGGGATCTCTTCCTGGGTCTGAGGCCAAATCTCCTTAAGGGGGACAATGTATTTATGAGGAATGTGATGGCATGTTTAGTGTCTTCCCCGTCTGCATCTCGTTTGATGCAGATATATATCTCCGTAGGGGTGTAAGGGTGGGATTATATGAATATGACTCAATGAACGTGACTTTGTATTTTTCTGCTCGATGGGTTGAGTGTTTGCCTCCCCTACTAGAACATCATTGGCCCCAAGTATGTGCAGGGCTAGCATAAGAAGGGTCCACCCCCTTGTTTCGCTCCCTGCAGATGACAGGTGCCTGTTTTTGCTGGTGTGCTGATGGTTCTCTCTGGCTCCTAATGCTCTTTTTTTCCCATGATGTCTCCATGGTTTTTGGTTTGTTTAACATTTTAAGTTGGATTTCTGGATTCTGAATCTGTTAGAACTCATCTCTGCTCCACTCATCTCTGAATCTTGTCAGGAAGCATGACAATCTTTCTGAAGAACTGTCGGATC
Source organism: Cyprinodon brontotheroides (assembly GCA_018398635.1). Lineage (NCBI taxonomy): Eukaryota > Metazoa > Chordata > Actinopteri > Cyprinodontiformes > Cyprinodontidae > Cyprinodon > Cyprinodon brontotheroides. Next base: position 4,710,728 of record JAGKQL010000007.1, on the reverse strand, counting down.
CCTCTGGATAAGATGGACACTCTCAGCCCACCTTGGAGACGGGTATGCGCTGCTGCCAATCTTAAAATTATTTTAACCCCCCAAACTAGTCTCCTGAAACCCTAGGGTTTCTGGACATTTTAGAAGAGGTGGAGTGGAACCACAAGGTGGCTTTTGCTCAGCTTTTTAATAAACATCCTACACCTCGACCACAATCACGTGCAGCGGCTGCCTGCTCAACCTCTCCCTCAGTTCCTTCCACTTCTCCCTCAGCCTCTACAGTTTCTCCCCTACCATATGCTTCCTGCAAGCGTAAGCGCCGCTGGGGGAAGAAGACCACTCCCCCTCCAGCGGGTCAGCCTGATGCCTCCACTCCCTCTCTGGCGGGTCAACCTTACGCCTCCACTCCATATTGGGCGGATCAGCCTTACAGCTCCACTCCCTCTCCGGCGGGTCAGCCTGACACCACCATTCCCATGGGTCATGCAGCTGCTAGCATTAAAAAAAACCTCCTAAACAGGTCAGTCATCTCAGTCGGCACCTCCATGACCAGCAGCTAGCTTCACCGGTTTGAAGGCTCAGACCAGTAGCCATTATTACACCCCCTGCAGTCAGAGCTCACCATCTTGAGGAGTCTCAATTATGGGGCTTCTTTTATGGGGAGAGGGAAGATCTTTACCCTTTCCTGCCACCTCCATCAGCTTCTAGCCAGCCAGATCCCCTAGCGTCAGAGCCCTTTAGCGGGCCAGATCCCCTAGTTCAAGAGCCCTTTTAGCGGGCCAGACCCCCTAGTGTCAGAGCCCTTTAGCGGGCCAGATCCCCTTGCTTTAGGAGCCCATTAGCAGACCAGTTTCCCTAGCTCCGGAGACCATTAGTGGGCCAGTTCCCCTAATGCCACAACCCCCTAGCATGCCAGTGCCCGAACTAGAACCTGTTAGCATCCCCACTCCTCAGGCAGATTCACTAGGCTGTCAGGTAGATTCACTAGGCTGTCAGGCAGATTTACTTAGCTGTCATGCAGATTCATTCAGGACCCATCCTTAGACAGACCCACTCAGCACTCCTCCTCAGACTGAACCTCTTTGCCAGCAAGCTCAAGCCTCCAAGGCCCCTCAGCAGGCGCTCCAAGCCACCAAGGCCCCTCTGAGGGGCACTCCTCGCCCCCCCCCGATTTTGTTCCAGTGCTGCAGTCGGCAGCCCCTCTTGAGGTTGGTCCAGTGCCGCAGTTGGGGTCCCCAAGGTTCCTGTTGCACCAGAGACGGCGTCCACCAAGGCTGCAGCTGCACCAGAGAGGCGGCGTCCCCCAAGGCTGCTGCTGCACCAGAGACGGCATCTCCGAAAGCTGCTGCTCAACCAGAGACGGCGTCGTCGGCCTCCTCCAGAGGCCCTCCTTCGTCGCCGGCCCCACGGCCGCCCTCCAGAGACTCTGCCTCGCCGCTGGCCCCACCTCCGCCCTCCAGAGACTCTGCCTCGCTGGCAGCCCCAAGGCCACCCTCCAGAGACTTTTCCTTGCCGCCGGCCCCATGTGGAAAATTTTGGCAAAATCTTGATGAGATACGTTACCTATTTTCTCATCCTGTTTTTTTTTTACTAAGACTGGTCAGGGTGCAGGGTTCGTACAGCATAAGGCAAGTTAAATTCAAGACATTTTAAGACTTTTTAATGCCACTTGAAATTGAAATTTAAGACCAAATTCACAAGAAACACAAGAAAAACCCACTTGCGAACACTTAACCCAAAGGTTTATTATATTAACATAAACCATTGAACTAATGTTTCAAATTTTGAAAAGCTTCCTTCCATACAGCAAGAAAGCTAAAACACACAAATGACAGATATATTTTTAACAATTATTTAACTGAATTCACAAACTTTGTTGTTTTAGCAGGAACAAAAGAAAGAAATCAGTTTTAAAGTTTACTAAATCATGACCATAACCAACAAGACTTTTTTTGCAGCTTATTTTCTTTTGTGTTGTTTTTAGGTATGTTTGACTTGGTGATGGCTGTGGAGGTGTTGTAGAGAGACAAGGGTGGGAACAAAACCTCAGAAATATCGGCTGCTCGTGAACTCCATTTTGACACTTTTGTGTTTAGGCTGCTCGCATGTGCAACTCCAATACCTTAATTCCCCATTGTTCCGGTAGCTTGAATGACTTCTTGCACAAAATACACTGAGCCTCATATATGTTCCCTTTGTACTGGTTTTTTATCCATGGAGAAAACTCTTGGCTGGAGCCAATTTTCGTTACATTTACACTTCTTGCTCATATTTTCCAGACAAAGAGTTAATGGTGCATCTCCCCAAATGTACCTCATATGTTAATGGTTTCGCTTATCGGGGCGGAACCAATAATGGCGAGCCATAATTTTTTTTATAAAGAAAAAAAGTTTTATTTAGATTACAAAAATAAATCTTAATAAAAAATAATCTTACTTATGATGTTTTAAAAATTAAGACCTACGAAAAGACTGATTTAAGACATTTTAATACCAATTAAGGCATTCATTTTATTTTGAAGAATTCAATGCCTTTTAAGACTTATTAAGGACCCGCGGGAACCATGGGGTGATACTTACTTTTTTGTAAACTTAAATTACTTCAAAAGAGTAATCATTTTAGTATGAAGAGGTTGTAAACAACAGGATAAACTAATTATGCTGATAAAGGAGATGCTCAGTCATCTAGGTCATAGTCATTCCATATAAATTCAAAAGTATCCACTGGACTTGGTTTTCAAGATTTGAAGATGTTTTAGCCACCTCTCCAGGAAGCTTTTCTCAATTCAAAAATGTCTGGATTGCCTTATTGGCGCCCCTCTCAAACTGTATTGCTTGGAAACATGCAATGGTAACCCGATGAAAATGGGTGGTTAGTTCCATCGTTAGCCTGTAATATCTGAACCTGTCTATGATTCTAGAGGTCGGCTTTAATTGGGGGATTGCCATTAAGGGTTCAGATATTACAGTTACTGTTTCTGTTAAAACTACACTCCTCAAGTTCCAATTGGATGTAACTTTTAGCTCCGTCCATGTTCCTGAATCAAATGGACTCAGTATGCATGTTGGTTCCACAGAGCCATGCTAATGACCTGATTATTCGATTTAGAAACACTAAGGAAGAAACACAACCTAAATATACAGTATAACTGGCCTCCAAGAACTGGGATTTGACAACTGTGCTAATCTGTTGAGATTATAGTAAGTTCAGGGAACTAATGATCATGAGACGAGAAACTGCTTTTATATTTCATAGTTTTTGATTTAGTTGCAGCTCTCTCTGGGCACCTAACACCAAGTTACCAAACAATCTGTTAGAGTGACTAGTGGAGAAGGTTGGCAGTTATATTACCATACTATGCCATACCAAATTTATTTATAAAGCACTTTCAACACCCAAGACGACCAAAATGCTATACACAATCAAAAGATAGAGATAGTCAATGATAAAACAATGAAGTATTACATAAAAGTAGCCATAAAATAAAAAGCAGTAATAGAATAATAAAAAGAAACATAGTAAGACAAAGTCAACATCTTAGATTGTGTCAAAAGTCAAGGAAAAGAAATCAAATCAAAAGTGAAGAGGCCTGTCTAGTGACCGAGGGAAGGTCATTCCAAAGCTAACTGCAAAAGAAAAAGCATGGTCCCCTTCTTCGCTTATTTTTTGTCTTTGTCACCTTCAGTAACAACTGATCAGCTGAAAGGGCGAGTAGGGATGTAGCCGCTTGGACAGGTAAGGTGGGACACAGCCCTTTAGAGTTTTAAAAGCAAATAATTCTAAAATGAATCCTAAAATATAATAGCAGCCAACTTAAACAGGCTAAAATAGAGGAAATATGATCATATTTATTCGTACCAGCATTCTGTACTCTCTGAAGCTGGGAAATGCAAGTATCACAGATACCGTGGCATGGACCCCTGTTTCAAAATGCTGTTGTGAAAGGACAGGCTTTACTTTGGCTACCTGCCACAAGACTTAGATTCAACTTTATTTATCCCTTGGGAATACTCCTTGAGGGAAATTCTGGTTTCAGTAGCTTATATAGAGTACAAAGATAATATACAAAGATGGTATATAGTACAAAAAAAGTATAAGAAAAGAAAAAAGTTGTAAAGTCCTGGAATAGGTTTTCCTTAGATATAAAAATATCTGCACAGTAGACGGCTAAAAGAAAGATCACGCAGTAGTTGAATTGGATTATTGCACTTGTACTTCAGAGATACTCTGACCTTATAAAATAAGTAAAAGTATTACACAGTAGTTGGCATGTGTTATTAAACAGTGAGAGAGAAGAATATTGCACATGAGTGACAGCCAGATAAGGTATTGCATAAAATGTCCAAAGGGATCTCAACGATTCCCACATTACTAAGGGGCGGACCCATTCTTCCGGTTCAATTTGCATGTTTTCTAAGCCAAAACAAGGTTTTTTTTGGGCTACTTTATAAAGCAAGGATCTCACTGCTAATTCTGACATTTTGAATTGAAAAAGCTTCCTGGATGGGAAGGGAAATGTCTTCAAATTTGGAAACAAAGTCCAGTGGATTGTTTTTCAACTTTTTTGCAACATCTGAAAGGTGTTTTCTTTTACAGTCCTTTGGTAATGGCGCCAGCATACCTTTAATATTTGGAGTGGCATCTGTAAATTTTTTGCTTTTTATTTAGCTCTGTGACAGTCCCTACTTGCAGCTCGAGTGTCATCATTTAACAGTGGTTCATGCATTATTTTATGGTGTTTAAATACATTTTTTTAAGAGGCCGAATTAAAGTTTACATCAGATTCCCTGCTTGTTTTCTTTTCATCTGCTCTTAAATCAGGTCAATTCAAAGTGGATGTAATATAATGCTGTTTCGACACATTGATTCTACTTATAACTAAGTCCTGATTTAATTCAGATCAATCCAGTTTCTTAACATCCATCCATCCATCCATTATCTGACACACTTGTCCCAATTGGGGTCGCGAGGGGTGCTGGTGCCTATCTCCAGCTGTTAATAGGCGAGTCCAGTCCATCACAGAGTTTCTTAACAAATAAAATAAACAAACATAACATATTAATGTATTTTTTGGCCTTCAATGAAAATAATCAAATTGAATCCAGTCTCACAATGCTAAAGTTAGATTAAGGTGATAAATCTTAATCCAGTTTATATCTGGTTAACAAGTGGCTCAGTTGATCACTTAATCATTTCCCTCTTATTAAACAATCATGTTGCAACAGTGGAAAGAATTTACTCAATTTTGAACAATACCAACCCTGCAACTTGGAAGGGAAGTAGTGAGGACACAAAATGGTTGGTGTTTAAATATTTTCTTAAGGAAATCTAGAATATGCATCAATAAACGGAACCATGGACAGTGGCAAGGAAATGGACTGGGCAAGAAAATGCACATTTTACATTTTAATCCTTAATTTCTATCCAATTGTAAGTTTGTGATAGAAAATCAAACTGTATTTTGTGTATTTTGAGACTTTTAGTAGCAGATTACATTACACAGCTTTATTTAACCTAATTCCTGTCAGTAGGATTTGTTCATAAGCAAATGTTATTCTTTACACAATTTCTGATGTCAAACTGTATATATTATGCTTATATGTCAGTACGACATAAATAAAAAAAATGAAACAATAGAGAACAACATGGAAGGGAGCATGTGTTGCTCTTTCTTCTTTAGAAAGCCTATTACCAGTGCTGCACTAAAGTCGGGCATACACTGTGTGATTTTTTCAATCGTTGCACGCAGCTACAGCTCACACTGTATGACCACCTGCGGTTTCATCATACAGTGTGAGTTCACAGCTCACAATGTATGTTCTCACACTGTGCGACCCAATACTGTGATGCAGTCTACCTGCTCACAATGTACAACTAAAAACCACGTCAGACTCAGCTCTGCAGTGAGATGGCGCTACTTCGACTCATCAATCCGCAAGCCAAATGAATACAAGCTCACTAGAGTGAAATGCTCTTCCTTGGCAATTTGTGCAATTTTGTGTGCTGAAAGGCCTAAAATAAAAAAGGCAACGACGTATTTGGACAAAGACATGTCTGAGCAAACGTGGCTACGACGGTCTGTCAATTTTACAGAAGGAACTCCACTCACACCCCCGCCATGCATTTGTGTTTTCATCTGAGAGGAAGAACAAGAAGAAGAATCCTTGTTTGCGCATGATGGCATGTCCTCTTCTTCAGGGGGAAACAAGGATACAGCAGATTTTAGTATTGTGAATGATCTGATGCCTGTTCCTTTTTTTTAGTAGCATACCATATCCTTTTAAAAAACATCAAATATTTTTGTATTATTATCAACAAATCTTTAGACATTTTTTATGTTTTACCCTGTTGCTATAAACAGAGTGCTCTCAAATAAGAGAGGGGAAAAACATAGTGAAGTCACTGAGGAAGTGAAACTAGACTAGCAAATACGCATTCATTTTTTTTTTTTAATCAGGAGAGAAGGAATCATTTGCAAAAATAAGACAGAGCGACGGAACGGCTGCAGTTTGAAGTTAAAATGTTTTTATTCCTGATGTTCCTGCTTCAGCTTACAGGTAACTGAGTTGGTTTAAATTTTGCAAACATCACTGCACAAGCCTTGCAGTCATGTTATTAATGTACTCTGTGTCATTCTTTTAACAGCAGCGACCGGGACAGAACCAGTTTTTTTCACCGTCACCCATGGAGATGAAGTAACTTTTGCTTGTAGAAACAGTGATTGTCAGAATGATTCTGTGTCTACAGAGTGGCTCTTTAGTCATTTCAGATCGCCTAAATCAGAAATACTGTTCAAAAAGCCAAGCAGTGGAGAGATCTCTAGATCTGACAGACGTAGTTTTACAGGAAACTGTTCTCTGGTTATAAAGGCAGTCACAGCCGAAGATGTTGGCATTTACACCTGCAGACAAAATGTATCAGGACAGAAAGATGACCAGTCCTTCTTTTTGTCTATTATCGAGAGTAAGTAATAAAGTCAATTTATGAAGCTTAGTCATCCTATTGCAACAAAGTAAAAAATAGAATTTTAAAGTTAATCCCTTGTTTTGTTTTCTTAAATTCTGACCTTTAACAGTAACTGAGCAGATCATCAGTCCCTCGTTCATCTTGAACTGCTCTGTCCTGCAGTACGAAGACTGCAGACATGAGGTGGTGTGGTCGCATCAGGGTAAAGAGGGAATATATTCAGGCATAGTGATTTCACCACCATTTTGTTTTGCAACTGTGACATTTCCAACGTCCGAGCTTCATCAGAAGTTTAAAAAGTCAATGATGTGTAAAGTCACCAATACCTACACTAAAAAAGTGCAACTCTTCCCTTTCAAACCTTCACCTTTCGGGACAGCAGGTAAGAACTTGTTGATCTTTTTAATCATGTTTTTTTATACTTTTGTTTGGAATGTCAGTTTTTGGTTTAAATGATCCTTATTTGATGATGTTTAGTGTTTTCTTTCCTGTCAATTTCCAACCTTAGTTGTGTCACAAACTTCTCTTTACCTCTCCCTTTGTTTCTTACCAGGAATGTTTTTCAAATTTGGTTCATCATTATTTCTCCTTAGATGTAATATTCTCTTAATCTTTGTCATGATCTGGCCTTTTTGCCCTCCCTTAATTGGTAATTTCTTTCACCTGCCGTTTTCCCTCCCTTAATTGGTAATTTCCTTTCACCTGTCGTTTTCCTCTCTTGGTTATATTCAGCTCAGCCTGAGCATTCAGGGCCAGACGATTATTTGTGTTCTGTTAGTCTGTCTGTTTAGTTTGATTTCATGGTTCATGTCCTGGATCCTGGAGGCCAGTGGAAAGAGGGTTTTGTGTCTGTCTCGTCTCCTGATCGTCCACTGTTCCTCCCCCGCGGAGTCCTCTGGGTTTTGGCTCTGTAGGCGGGAGGTTCAGTTTTTATCTCAGTAAGCCTGGCTCCAGGGAGGAGACCCAGTTTAAAGTCCTGCATCAAGCTTCTAGTTCCACGTCCTGTCTCGGCTACCCCTCTTCCACTGAGCCTGCTCAGCTGCACCTGATCCTGTCTGCTCCTGTGCGTGACCGCCTGGTCATGCTTCCGGTCCCTGTCAGACTCTGAACCCTCCTAGGGAGCCTGTGGATGCCTGGAAGTCTGGATCCTGCCACCTGTTTCTGTTCCTGCCTGATCTGGATCCTGTTCCTGTCAGTTCTGGATCCCTGACCAGGATCGAAACTTCCAGCATGTCCCTCTGGGACTGCAGCACTTGGGGACATTCTTGGACTGGACTGTTAAACTAGAGTGTCTGTGATTGGGCGTTGCCCCTCTCCCCATCCTGCAGTGTCCGCAAGCCACAGCTCCACTTTAGTTTTGTTTTATTTAACTTTTTGAACTTTCCTACTGACTGTCTCTCCTTGAATACTGGGTCCATCTGTCCTCGCTTCATGACAATCTTAGATATTCAGGTTTAGGTTTAATTTGTTTCCTTCCTTCTATTCTCCAATTAGGATACTGTTCTTTATTCCAGTTTATTTTCAACTTTTTCTGTCTGTCCTCAACAGTTTTGATTATTTATAATGCAATTGAAACATTTTTAAAGAAGCGTCTTAAATAAGCTAGGTAAAATGCTAAATGTTTTTTTTGCAAGTCTTTCAGTAATTTCAACTGAATGCCGTTAAACACTGTGAACCATAGTCCTACCTTTTCATTTTTGTGCTATTTCAGGATCATTTGGGAAAAATCCAGCACACCAAGGTACTCTGTTGATCTGCCTATAAGCGTTTTTTGCACTTGTTAGGGGAAATGTGCCTGTCTAATGTTTTGTAATAATGTGTTCCAGCCTTGCCACATTTCCTTAGAGACATCATTGTGTGTGTGGGTTTGGCAATACTCATAATGTCTGTTGTCATACTTAACATATGGACAAAAATCCAAGGTGAGAAAATGCTAATTTCTTGTTTTTTCATAAAGAATTAGATGTTTTTCTACTCATTGAATTAATGTAATATTTAATCTCTGCTTGTTTTTTTTTTTTTTTTCAGAAAATCAATCACAGATGAATAAAGACATTGTAAGTTTAGATAATACATAATAAGATTAACAAATGTATCAAAATATAGTGCCCTGATTCTGTTTGAGATATTTGATAATCGAGTAGTTTGTAGATGGCAACCCATTTTTGCTATTTGTCAAAATAGCAAAAATGAAAAAGTAGTAAAGTAGTTGGCTGGAGGCATAGTGAGAGAAATCATAATTTTGTCCCAGATAATAAAAAATGCAATTTTAATGAAAAGAAGAAGAAAATAAGATTTAAGTGACTTGGTGACAGAAGAAAACAGATTGAATAAATTTAAACAACAATACTATCTGTCATGGTCAAAGATTTATCATTTTTTGTTTCATTTCAACAGGAACTTTCAGATAAAGATGAAGATGAAAGCGCAGAAGTTTATGAGAATATTCAAAAGCTTTCTGCATCAGTCAGTCTCAATTGATAAACAACAATGCATATGAGATTAAAGCTGGTAAAGTTTCATGTTTTACACCTAATGGAACGCGGCCCATCACCTGGAGGGAGGCATTACTGGAAGTTTTCCAATAACTCATACACCGGAGATTTTATATCTCTGTAGAAAAGGGTTAAGGAAGTACCACAGACTGTGGAACCAGTGATTGGAGATGCTGTAGAGGTTTTGAAAAGAACTTTCTAAATTTTAGAAATTAGTTGTTAGACCACAAAATGGAAATTTAATGTTGTTGTTCCTCATATATGGATTTTTTCAATAAATTGTTGGAGTTAATAGCTGCAGGCAGGATGGATCTCCTGTAGTGGCCTGTCTTGAAGTGAAGCTGGAAAAGCCTCTGACTTAAGAAATGAAGAGGATGTTGTTTCATTTTATGAAAACTTCCTCTTTATATTGTAAAACATCTCCAGAGGTTTTTGAGGAGTGTTCTTCTCATTGCTGTTACACTTGCTTTGTGGAGAGTGTTCTCAAACCAATATTTAGCTTTCTAAAAGTCTGTTTTTTTCTGTCTCTCTGAAAGTAGCTGTATGTTCTTGGAGCCAATTAATCTGCCATTCTTGCCATTACTTTGAATATTTTGCCTTTATTACAGTTTTCCTTTGATATAATCTGAATTCCAGCTCTTTATTTCTCCGGTATACAAGTAAATGAGTTGTATGTCTGTCTCTCCAGTAAACTGTTCATAAATGCCCTCATAAGGGGATTCAGCCTTTACCTGTTTTGTAGCAGCTTGCTATAAATCTATCACTTTAAAGTCGCCATGGTAACACTAACAGAGTTTAGTACATGTGGTACTTCAGAGTCCAATAAGTATGTTATTGTGTCCTGAAACAGTGCAGACTTGTGTTTGTTCCTCCTACTCCTCCTGCAGGTTGTGACAGGTGCTGCAGGCCAGTGTTGTTTCTGACGGCCATTTTACATTTAGTCTTAGTCTTCATAACGAAAACTATTATTAGTCTTAGCTGCATTTTAGTTATTATGATATGTGATAGTTTTAGTCGGTTTTAGTTGACTAAAACTTAAAAAGCTTTTAGTTAGTTTAGTTTTAGTCAGCTTAATATCAGTTTAATGTTGCAAAAAAATAATTAACCTGTAGAATTTGCAATAACATCCAGATTTTTTACCAGACTGACAGCTCTAGCCTAGATAATACAATAGCTGGGTATAGAATGCTGCTGTGCAGTTCATCATTGCTGTTGGGTAGAAAACTTTGATTTATAGAACTCAAATAAACTTTTTTGAATTAATGCCCTACTTTATACAGAAGTGTCTCACTAAAGCTTTAAAAATAGCAGATCTAGTTCATCATATCATATTGGTTAATGTAGCAGACAAACAAGCTAACAAAATGTACAATAAAGGAATAGTTTCAGACATACAAGGTTTCCATTATAAATCAAACACTGCATGATCTAATATGAATTATGCGTTACACACAGATCAATAAAACCCTGTTTGCTCTAAAAAAGCAAAAAACAAAACAATTCTTCTTTTTATTTTGGCTTTTTACCCCTCGGTTCCTGCTGCTCAGTGGTCAAAGTAGATTTAAGTTCATAGGGTTTTGATATAAAATAATCTAGCGAGAACCTACATAATTGCCTTGTAATTCCATGGCAATCCAGACCTAAATTTATTGAATATGCTAACTAAAATGTTGACACATTCAAAGAAAACATAGAAAATGTTTTAATGACAATACAAAGAAACATTTACATCTTATTTCAATAGATAGAAACGAGAACTATGCAAAAGAAATATTCAAAGATCTGTGTACCTTTTCACCTGGCTTTTTATCCAAAAATAAACAGCACAGAATAAAATGTTTTCTTTTGATATAATTTATGTATTCCTTTTGGTAGAAATTAAATAATGTTTATTATAATCGCTTGTGAGCTGGAAATAATATATCTTATTATTTAGAAATCTCATACAAAAAGAGGTGCAAAAAAATGTCATGATAAACATATTGAACCTTTTCAGCAATTAAGATTGTTTGAATTTAATTAAAGCAACTTTAAAAATGCTATTTGGAATGTAAATGAACAAACAATATATCAGGAAAAGATAGAGGTGGTGGTTAGGAGTCAGAACCTTTGTCAAGGTCAAGATATAAGAAAACTCAATGACAACCAGCGGGGTTGAGGCAAAGGCAAGTACTGTAGTTATGAGTTAGAAAGGATCAGTAGTACAGTACTTGTTATTTATATCAATTAGAAGAACAATGTTTTAGTTCTTTAGTGTCTAACATAGATCACAGGAAATTTGTTCTGTCAATTTCTTGTCAATTTCTTGTCAATTTAATATTCAGAATTTTTTTCGATAAACAGTTCTTTCACAAATCTCAATTACTCACCTGTATTTGCAGTGTTTAGAATAGAAAATCCCTTTATTGTCCCTTTATTAAGTGTGTGAAGTGTGTGACAGATAAGAAAACAAACAAATAGAGTATTATACTGTATAGTGTTTTGCAAAATAATACTCTGTATCTGGAGAATAATCAATCTATAACAGCTGTGGACATTTTTACAGTGAAGGATATGTAAAACAATAGAAGGAACACCAGACATGTGCAAAAAATGACAGCAGCATGTTATTGAAGTGATCTAATATTATTTAACTAAGACAGAAACTCTGCAAAAATCAGGATGAATGTAACAACTTATTGAGATCGTTCGGAACAGTGATGGTTATAAAGTCTTCTGATGCGAGGGAGGATCTGTGATAACGTTCCCTGGTGCATTTAGGGTAAAGCAGTCTGTCAATGATGGTGCTTTCCAGTTCAACAACAGTTTCATGCATGGGGCGGGAGACATTATCCAACAGAGATATTATATTTTCTAATTAGGATCCTTTTGTTTCCCACCTCCTGTACTGAGTCCAGGCGGTATCCAATCACAGAGCTGGCTTTCCTGATCACCAACTATTCTGGTTTAAGTGTTATTGTGTTTGCTTTCATTTATTTGCTTTTGAAATGTCATATAAGAACAAAACATTACATCCTAATTGTTTATGTAGATTGTGTTAATCCATTGCCATTACCCCAGGACACCACTAGATGGAAGCACAACTGTTTAATTGATGAAAAAGGGGATGGCTGATATTTCTGATCAACCCCAAAAATAGCTCAAACATTGTATCGTTTCAAATTCTCTGACCTCTTATAGTGTCTTGAAATATTTTATTTGTAAATGTATATTATTTGTGGAGCAGCTGAAAACCTGGATCAATGTACTAGCAGGTCTTGAGGACCTCATCGGACATAATTGTTTGCATTGTGCATACTTTCTGCATACATATCATGTCACAGGAAGCAAATTAGCTTTTATTTTTGATAAAATGCAGCCCCTATTTCATAAAAGTGCATTTCTTAATAAAAATCAGTTTTATTTAGGGTAGTCTTCTAAGCTGAACAATTTACCAAAGAAAACTTAAATTAATGGCAGAAATGTTCTTCTGTGGGCCTTTTCATTGGAGCCATTTTGATGGCATTCAGTAACTGTTGGTAATCTTAAATGGAAAACTTTTGCAAGTTATTGTTGTAATTTCACCATCATGTATGCATAAGGAAGGCAACTTCCTCCTGGTGATTGCTCATGGAAACTATAATGACACACATGAATGTGTTAATCATGCAGGCTCATCTGCTGCTGCACTCACATTTTTACAACAACACTTCCTACTTTTTCTAAAGACATTTGGGTCAAAGTTAAAAAGAGGAGTCAGCAGGTGCTGGTGGGACAGAAAGTTCATTCCTTACTAAAAATGTGTTTTATTTAATTTTATCCACATTTTTTGAACACATTAATAAAGAACATTGAAGCTAATAAAATAAATTTGCTTCTGTTGGTTCTAGAATTGCACTGATTAGGTGGCTGCACACTGGAGTAGCTCTGTGAGCTTTACAGTGACAATTTTTTAAGAGACCTTTAGTTCAGCAAAATAAAGTATGTTATCATTTCCTTAGATGTGAGCTTTTATTATGGTATTAAAGTACTTTTTACCATCATTGTACACATAAGACAGGTAACCTTAAAGCTGGAGACTATTAATAGAAACTTTAAGGACAGCTATCAATGTCTTAACCCCAGAGGCTGTTTTTAGAAAGGGAAATATGCTCTCTTCCTCATTTTTCAGAAGATATTCAGCTCAGAGTTAAAATGCACAGCCAAGCAATAGGGAGGAAGTGACTCAACTAATAGAAATGCAATGTGTGTTAAGAGGAAACCATATCAGAATCATTTGTCAACGAGTCATTTCTCAGAACAACTGACAGCAGGATAGGGGAGCATCATGGGTGCATTTAAATGGATTAATATGTCTTTACTTCTGACACTGATGCTTCAGTCTAAAGGTAAGGATCGTAATAAGACAGAGATTCTTCCTCTAATTGACACAGGCATGTTTTTCTTTATCTGTATAACTTCAGCTGTAAGCCATTATATGACTGTGTTCAACATGTTTTTTCTTATTAACAGCAAAAGCTGAGGCAGAGTCAACGTTCCTTTCTGTCAAAGTTGGAAATGAAGTGACTTTGCCTTGTGGAAGCAGGAGAGAAACTCAAGATAATTTGGATGAAGCAAGTTGGGTCTTCAACAATAGAGATAAAACAACAACAATACTTGTCAAGCTTGTAAATTCTAGAAAGCAACTAAAAACTGGATCTGGCAGACAGAGTGTTACAGAAGACTTTTCCCTGGTTCTACATAATGTCACAGAGAATGACGTGGGTCAGTACAACTGCCTCTGGACCATATCAAGACAAATGCATCGTTCCCAGCTATTTCTGTCTATTATTAATTGTAAGTGTTTACATCATATACCAAAACAAAGAAAAACAATGCAATAATTATTTAATGATCAAGTTCATTTTTTGTCTTTTTTTCTCTCCTTATGTCTCTGTTATCACCAGTGGTTGAGCTGAAGAGCCCTGATACAGTCTCCTTGTTCTGCTCTGTGTTAGAATATGATCTCTGTCTTCATGAGGTTGAATGGCTTTATGAGGGGAAAGAGGAAAAACCCTCAGATATGAATATGTTCCAACATGCATGCTCTGCCACAGTGACATTTCCAACATCCTACATTCATGGGAAATTAGACATTTATCAGTTACTGCAGTGTAAAGTCACAGACAGTATCACTGCAAAAGTTCAGCAGTTTCCTTTTAGCGCTCAGTCCTTAGGTGAGAACATGATACAATCTTTAAAATCAGTTCAAATATTGGCTTTAATCTGCCAGGTTTTTATATAATTGTATTTTTTTCTATGCATACATTTCTAAAGGGGATAATCTAACAAAAACAAATAAAGCGGCAAATAAACCGACCCTGTCATCAGATCCTCAATTAACATCACAGACAAGTAAGTTGACAACTCTGGAGGTAACACGAATCCAGTAACCAAACCTTCGATGTCATCTTATAATTAATTATCGAATGTTACATAGTAGATAATAATCTTATGTTAAAACAATATTGTTTTGTAGGAATATAGAAATATATAATTCCTCATATAATTATTTCTCTTTCCAGCTTTACCTTGGTGGTATATTATCAGTGCTTTACTCCCAGTAGCACTGTTGATAACTGTCCTTATGATCATCCGTTGGAAGCAAACCAAAGGTGAGATAATTCACAGATGAATCCTCTGTTTTAAATTATTCTATGTCAGATCTATGTTAGAATTGTCCAATGATATTTCGTGTTTTGATTTTCATATTTGAGGTCTTTTGCTCCATACTAGAGTTATCAACAATACACAGCGACTTGAATGAAAATAGAACTGAGGCATTTTGATGTGTTTAAAAAAGCAGTTTTAGTTTAAAAAAAAAAAAAAAAAAAAACACGAAAAAAGCAGTCTTTTTTTAGGTTTGTATTTATGGTTATAAATGGGGAAGGAGCATGGAGATTCAAGTCCGTTTCTGTTTTTTTTTTTTTTTTGTAGGAAATAAAATGCAAGCTGAAGACAGCAGGGTGAGTTTGTCATGAGCCCCATAATGAGCCAAAAACCCAGAGTTTTAAATATTTTTTATGTTAAACAAAGCAAAAAATAAATTTTTTTAATTTGATTTCAAAAATGTAAAAAAAAAAACAATCCACTGGACTTTGTTTCCAAGCTTGAACTGTCAAACCTATAATCAAAGTCCAGTTGATTGCTAACTTTTTTTTTTCTATGACTTTGACCTGGATGACTGAGAATCTTCACCAGCATTTAAATATGATTGTTTTTCTGTACAGGAACTAGACCAAGGTTATATTCACTACTTGTAGTTACATCAGTGGCATTCTTACAGCACAAGTTATAATTATCTTACAATATATAAAATGTGAAAGCAAAACACACCAAATAAATTATGTTGGCCAAATAACATTTCTAGTGTGAATGCAAAATAATGAGAACTAGTACCAAAACTAGCATGATATTGAAAGGTAAGAATTAGATCAGAGAGTAGAATAGTTTTTAAAAATGCATAGAGATCTGTCAGTCCAAGGAAAACAAACTGGCTTATTTAGTATTGCTGTGAAGCTGAGATATGGTATCTGAGATTTTTTCACCAGATGGTTAATTTCACCTGAATACAGGGAGTGAATGAGTTATTTAACTCCTTGCTGTATGAACAACTGTTTTAGGGTTCTTACTGTGGGATTTTTTTTTTTCATCACAGATGCCCTGTTATGAAGAATTAGTAAAGCAGGATCTGAACCAACCCTCTGCAGTGGCCACTGTTCTTCCAGAAACACATCAGAGCCTAGTAGGACCATACAGACAAACACA
The DNA here is from genome assembly GCA_018398635.1 of Cyprinodon brontotheroides. NCBI lineage: Eukaryota > Metazoa > Chordata > Actinopteri > Cyprinodontiformes > Cyprinodontidae > Cyprinodon > Cyprinodon brontotheroides. Next base: position 4,694,502 of record JAGKQL010000007.1, on the reverse strand, counting down.
CCTATGCACAAAACCAAATACAGAGGAATACAATCCCTTCAGTTTGTTATTCAATGATTTGTTTTGTTGTCATACCAGCTCATATTTGTCCCAAGAAGCCTAATATTCAGATGAAACTAAACTAAGCGACAACCAGAAATGCCAGGCTGTAGGGAACCAAACATGGCTTCATCTGAAGAATTACCCGAAGACTCTGCTATTCAGTCTGTTTTAGATTGAATGCCCTCTATTTCTTGTTTTGAAAAACAAACAAAATAATGTGATTTGTGGCTTTCCTGGTGGGAAGGACGTTTTGTGGATTCCTCCTGACTGGATTTGGCAAGAGTTTGATTTATCAGTTAAGTCCTCTCTCAACATGAGAGGCAGAAAGACAGATAATTCAAAAGCGTTTATTTTAGAAACGGATCTGCAGTAGCAGCAGCTAGAGCATCTACTGCAGAAACCTCTGCAGAAAAAGAACACAGGTTTACTGCTTTACTAGTTCAGTCTAAGCCCAGAGAATGAGGTAGGATCCAGCCAGTGGGCTGACTACAAGATGCGGTGGGGACCGCCAAGAGTGTCCCAAATGCTACAGCCCCGCTGGATGGAGAACAAACAGGAGACCAGATCCAGGGAGATGAAGGAAGGCAGGATAATCCAGAGGACAAAGCCAAAGTCAGTGCCAAGGACGTGCACAGGATACAGAACCAGCAGACCAGAAGTTCGAAGAGATTCCGAAGGGAAATCCAGGTCCTTGTCAGGAAGCATCTCTCAAGTTCAGCAAGCAGGCAGAATCCAACAGGAGTCCAAAGTCAGGTCAGGCAAACAGATCAGACAAGGGACAGGCAGGCTAGTGGTTGAGATGCAGAACAGGTAAGGATCAGGTAATCAGAAACACTAAGGTAATGCTGAAACGCTCTCACCTCTGGCTCGTGAATAATCTCGTCTGATGACTGGAAGCAGGCAGGTTAAAACTGATCAGATGAGAACAGGCAGGCTCAGTGGTTGAGAGGCAGAACAGAAAATCAGAAACTCTAAGTTAACACTAGAACACTCTCCCCACTGTCTCCAAGATCATGACCCATAATGTCACCAGGTTACTATGACCCATCAGAGCATTGGCTAGATGCTAAGAACAGGTTAATATATGGTTAAGTTTGTGGTCCAACTGTTTAATTTCTTTACGGCCTGCCCTTTTTTAATCATTTATTCATCTTTACTTGCTTTTTTTCCCCTTAAAGTTCTTTGAATTGACTCTGTGCTTAATTGCGCTATATAAATAGATGTGCATTGCGCTTGCTTTACCTCTAGCTGGCAATTTAGCAGCAGCTGGTGAAGCCGCTGCACCTGTTTGAGCCGCCATGGCAACATTTTAATCAACTGTGATTGTACCATTTTTATGGAAACTACATTAATATGATTTTTTAAAAACAGAAGCTGCTACAACTATGGATATGAAATTTTAAAACCAAACTGTATATCTGTGTGGTTTAGGACAAATTTTAATGAACACCTATTTTTCTGTATCAGCCTGATCCAGGTGATGGTGTTTCCTACGCTTCCATCAACTTCAAGAACACTAAGAAAAAAACAGCCAATGTAAGTATTTTCAGTGCATTATTGTGAAACAATTCAACTAATACAACTATATTAAAGTATCGTAAGGAGACATCTTTACACTGTGCTGTTTTTTTCACCTTAGGATTTGGTGAAAAATCCTTTTTTGAAATTTTGCAAAGAGGAAGAAAACAATTCTAACTTTCTGTTTCTTTCATTAATTGACATCAACGAGTGCATATTGAGGTAGATTCCCAGGCCTAGTTGCTGTAGAGCACCATGGGGTTCTTATGTATAACCCCCCCCACCACCCCACCCCCCACCCCCCCATGCTGCTGATAGTTAAGCTCAAGCTAACATTAACTATACATGTAACAATGATTGTCTTTAATTTGCCATTTAGTTATTCCTTGTTGATTCTTTCAAGTTGCTTGGTTTCCATTTGATAAAATAAGTAAAAAAAATTTTTCAAGAATACAGTTTGCCTATTGCCATAGTGTAACCCTGTGCAGTTTTATCATTTCCTAGTTACATTTTTACCTGCAAACCATTTTATATCACATGGACGAGCAGATCACTGTTTTATTTATGCAAATATGGAGAAGATTGGGGTTAGGATATTCAAATCTCACGTATAATAGGATTATTTATTGTTTTCTGAAAAAATGTGTAAAATTTCTTACTGCATGCTATAATGAATTTGATATTTCCCTTCTAGATCCCTGAGGCTGTCATCTACAGCACTGTGGGAAGTTCTTCCTTTTCTGGAATTTCCTCTGATATAAACTGCCTTTACTCTACTGTCAAAAAGAGCTAGAAATACAGTAGTACTAATAGCGTAAAGCTGGAGCAACCAAACTATATATGGGGGCTACATACAGCATGAGTCCTCATTTCATTAGGTAACAGGTTAAACTTCTAAACTTGAACTTAAGCTAAACATTTTCTGTCCTCTTCGGTCAAGCAAAAGTTAAAGAATATTTCAAAAAGATTAAAATAGAATCCTATTTAGTTTTGTTATGAGAAAAAGAAAAGTTTTTGCATTATAGTAGTAAAGAAATGATTTAACTTTGTTTTGATTTTTTTCTTTATTACACGTAGGCTGATCAGAAGAGAACTTTGATAACGGTTTATGCGATTATATATGTGATATATGTGCATATATGTGATTAACGTAGTGTATCATGTGAATTACTTTCAAAGATGGAGCAAAGCAAAGACCTCCTCAAAAAACTTACTTCAGCATATAGTCATCTTGCAGAAACACATTTTGGGACATGCGGACGGGCTAATGTTTGCATATGTAAACTGAGATGTCATCCGGCGAGTGCAGAAATTACATGCTGTTTTCATATGCTGCTTCTTTGTCCTCTTTATTCTAAAATGAAAGACTTATTGATTGAGTTAGTGTCTCTTTTTAAATAAAAATTGATATGATGATAATTTTGTTGTTATCCTTTTTAATTTCTCATTAAAATTACATTATTCATAGTTTACAATAATCCCTACATGTAAAAAATGAGTTGGCACCTTAATCATAGAAGACTGATCTGATCAGGCCTGACTGACACATTAATTAGTCTTAAAGGGTCTGTGTGTTTTATTATTTGTTTTTATAATATGACCTGCATGAACTCTTTGGAATATACATTATTTTTCTTTCTCTTTTACTCCAGGTAAATCTGCCTCCTCTACCATTCCAGATAATAATGGATGTGCATAACTCCACACTATGACATATAGTGCTTGACCAGCTGCCTACACTCAGCATATAATCCAGAGTTTGTTTTTTTAAATAAAAAACATGATAATTATTCTGTGGATGACGAGACTGTCTTGCAGTGAAAGTCTGAGGTGTACGGAATAGAAAGGAATTTGGAGTGCCTGTTGAACACCTGGTTAGACACTATCATGTTGGGTTGAAGGCGTCTAACCCACATGCAGAAATACTCGTGAGACAGGGAAAAAGTTCAAAGGTTTATTTACAAAATATACAATGAGTATGAACTGGTCCTTGGTTCGGCAGACAGGTCACGAGGGGAACACCACTGAGGAGGACAGAGAGGTTAGTGTTGATCCAGGTTAACTGCAGGTTTTCTGATGTTGGAGTTAATACCTGCTCAAGGGTGGAATGGAGCTGCAGGGGAGGAACCTTGAGGGTCCAGAGGCTAGTTAGCAGGCAGAGGGCTGAGGGCAGGGGCAGAGGCTTAACTGAGTGCAGGCAGGCAGATTCCAGACAGAGATTACTCTCCAGGATTTCACTGAGTGCAGGCAGGCAGATTCCAGACAGAGATTACTCACCAGGATTTCCCACTGAGTGCAGGCAAGGCAGGGTCCAGGGGCAGAGAGGCTCACTCTCCCAGGATTTCAGGCCAGACAGGGGACAGGACTCAATCTGTGAGGCAGAGAGAAACAGGGTGAGAGACAGGGTTCACAAAAGTCATGAGATTCAGGAATCTGGTTGTTTGGCTCAGGTCTAGCTCTACCATTACTGGCAAACACTCTGGCAGGGAAGTGTTAGCCTCCTCCTCCTTAAATAGGGCTTCCTGATGAGCAGATGGAAGACAGGTGTTGCAGTCAGCTCATGCCCCCAGGAGCTTTGTCCACTTTCTGGTGGAGAAAGTGGACAAAGCCTCCAGATCCCAACAGACACTTAACCTTTTTCTTACAAACTGGTGTGTTAGTGAGATCATTCAATCTAGGTGATTGTGGATGCTACCAGGGTCTTCTAGAGTCTCTGGAAGGCAAAATACCTTGAATTGTCCTTGGTGTTTTGTAAATATTGTCCAACTCTCTCACATACAAACCGTATCTCCTGCGCAGCCTCCGTTCTGTAGAAAATAGAGATAAGTCCAGTCAGTGTGATAATTCACACCAGCTTTATGGTGCCATAGTATGACAGCACTTCTCTGTAATCTGTCAGAAAAATAAGCTGGCAAGCCAGATTGGTCATTTGCAATACTCTTAGTTTAATTGACTAATATTTAATCTTGGCCTGGTTCCATTAAATCAATTCAGGCAAAAAAAAAAAAAAGGGACATTCAGCAGAACTTGCAGAATTGAGGGGGTGAAGTGCCAAAATATCAAGTTTGTTTTTAGCCAATGCGGAAGTAGTTACGCTAATCAGAATCAGAAATACTTTAATAATCCCAGAGGGAAATTATTGTGTTATTATTAAAACAGTAAATCATTCTCTTCAACAACTTGAAATGTTTTCCTATTTCAACCCAAATCTGAGCTGGTCCATTTTGTGAAGTCAGAAACACACTGAGACTCGGTGGAAGGAAGGCTGACTCAGATGGGACTGATTGTGTGCTCACAGAAGCACCACAACTCTGTCAAAAGGCGGAGCCTTATGCTGAGTATATGACTGCAGAAATAGAACATGACAAAAGAAAACTGAGTGGATATCTGCTGTTTTCCACCTGGCTATTTATTGCAGGCACAACAAAAATCTACACTGAATGAATTATTTTATTTATTTAATTCATTTTCTCTTCCAAAATGAAAGCTTAGAAACCACCACTGAATCTACAGCTATAAGGCTGTTTGTCGGGTGAGAGGCTTCAGCTAATCACTTTAATCTGACTCAGACCAACTCAAACTATAAATCAGCCTCTGTCTACCCCCACTGCACCAGAAATACATTTTAAGATACATGATAAAGAGTTTAGTACACTGATTTGCTTCTCTCTAACTGTTATGTTAATGCTTAGGGGTTTCTTCAAAGTGGAGAAGAAAACAAGACAGCCTTTGTTGCAGCTGTCCTACGTCAGAACAAATGACACAGCTTTCTGAAACTAACACCTTTCTCACCTCCTGCAAAAATTACTATCAAATCAGCCATCTGTCAAACAGGCTGTTTAAATAAATTGAAAGCAAAATAAACTAATTCAAGCAAACATTTTAAACAAGAAAACACAAAATAAATGCATGCTTTAAAAGTTTATATCAGTGCTGCAGAGCTAAATCAACTATGTTCACATATTTACATGAGTGCAAATGCAAATAGAAACTAACACTTCAAAACCCCCAACCAGAAAACGATGATGTTTCATGTGACATCATACTTTGGCCGATACTTGGTCAGCCATTGTTTCAGTGTTCACATATTCTCTAAAATAGATTTTCATACAGTTACCACTTTGGGTTTCCCCCCCCCCATCACATGCCTTGTATGAAAATTGATATACCACAATATATTTATATTCAATATATATATTCTCACCTTTAGCAACAGCCATGACAAATAAAACAGAATAAAGTCAGAGTGAGGTAGTAAACCACATATAGTGCAAACAGGTTTGCTGTTTTAAACAATTTATAGATATGCAGAGAGAGATATAGAGAGAGAGATATATAGATAGATGAGAGAGAGAGAGAGAGAGAAAGACATAAATGATCAGGGCAACAAGAGAAGGCAGACAGAAGCATTATGCTTTCATGCAGAAGGATTGAAATGCTTTTACTCCTGATGATGATGCTTCATTTGACAGGTAGGAGAAGATCTCACTGAAATAACAAATACAAACAGGTACAATTATAACATTGTTGAAGATGTAAAGCATAATCTTAAAAACGTTTGATTTGGTTTTGAGTATTAGTTTGCCACAGGCTCTCTGAAGATTAGTCAGGATATGCTGAGCTAACAAATGATCTTGAGCTGATTGTTTATGCACCATGTTGCACGTTTGTTTGAAAATGCATAATTTACTTCTAGTGTAGCTCAAGAAAGATATAAATCAGCTTTGTTATAAAATGCATTGCAAAGCAAAAGAGCTGCTGTCAGGAGTTTTTATGAGTTTGCAAGTTCTCAAAGAAAGACAAAGGTTAGGGTTGGTGGGAAATTAGATGGTCAAGAGAACTAAACCACAGCTGAAAATATTTACCGAGCTTTAAGGTTTGCTGATCTAATGTGAGGTTAAAGAGGACCCAGTGACACCTACTGCATGTAGTGCAGCCTCACTCTGTCAGTTGTGCCCTAGGGCCGATGTGGCTAAAATCTAGCTTAGCAATCCATCACTGTGTGAATGATTAAATATGAGGCAAAGCGCTTTGGAAAAGCTTAAGAAAGCCGGTAAGTTACTTTTTGGAGACCCACAGAAGTGACTATAAACAAAACCTAATAGTCAAATCACAACCATGCTTCATTTTTCCAATGCTCTTTGGAACATGTGTAGGACAGGTGAAGCACTGTGCTCTATATTATCAAATTAAACACATCTTAAATTTGTCTTTTACAGATATACAGCTAAATGCATAATTGCTTCATGTTCTTGTTTAGAAGCTTGTGTAAGTTCAATTTATTATATACATTTACAATGCTCACACCTTATTTACCATAGTCGAGAGGTTAACAAACCCCTTCATGGCTCCTTTCTAAAAAGGCCTGCAATGACTTTGCAGAGTTCTTTACTGAAGCACAGCTAGAGTAACACAATACTTCCTCATTCTGCTCCTGTCAATTATAATGTTGGCTGATAATACTCAGGTTTATGACTTCTTCAATTATAAGGATTAGTTCAAAAATTCTTTGTGGGGAAACAAAACTAGGCCAGGATGATCTCCTTATAATCAGCTTTAATTAAAAGTAGGTACATTTAAATCAGAGAACAGAAAAATCACATACGGGATTCCTCAAGGCTCCATTCTGGGGCCCCTCCTATTCAAGATCTACAGTACATAGTCCCCCTTAGATTATAGCAAACAAAAAGATCAGTTACCATACTGTAACTACACAGCTTTACATCACAATGTCACCAGATGACTATGAACCCATCAGGGATTTTTGTTAGATGCTTGGAACAGATCAATATGTGGATGCACCCTAACTTTCTCCAGAAGAGATCCAGAGTTAGCCCATACCATGAATGAAACTTTGAGTTCAGAAGTAGGGGGAACATAAGTATTTTTTAATATAACTCTTATATATAAGCTCAGCTTGTTTTCAAGTAGATCCTCTGTATTTGTTTGCTCAACATTCTCAGCGCTGTGACCATTTAATCACAGACCTGCTTTACTGCCGCATCAGATGTTTGTGAAGCGAGCTTCTCAGGAGTGACAGCAGCGTGGACAGCCAATCACACAAGAAACGTTCGGCCTCAGCAGATGGCCGCTCACCACCGAGCCTGGTTCTGCTGGAGGTTTCTTCCCGTTGGGAGTTTTTCCTTCCACCGTCGCTACAAGCATGCGTTAGTGTGAGGGATTGTAGTTTTAGTCAATGAGTCAATGCAATCAACTGGTTTTCCTGAGAGCAGAAAACTTTGAATCAATCTCTGACTGGTATGATCTGGTTGAACTGTAAAGCTGCCTTGAGATGACATGCTGTTGTGAATTTGGCGCCATATAAATAAACTGAATTGAATGAAATTGAAAAGATGGAGGGCCAATCAGGGGCTTGTGGGCGTCGCTAAACCTCCTGTGGGAAGCAGGCTTCAGCTTGAGCTGTTGTTTTCTTCTTGGTCCTAGTGCTTGACGAGTGTCGGTGTACTGCAGAGTTACACTGCTTTTAGACAGTAAAAAGGGGGACCAAAACAGACTTTTAAAAAAGTGCAGGGGACATGTCCCATGTGGTTTTGACCAGGTGAATTAACAGAAAGATCCATTCAGTGATTCTTAAAAAAAAATTAAGCTTTTACATATTGTAGCTATAAATGATTTCATACGTATTCTAAACATAAGCATCATTTTCATCCATCCATCTTCTGCTCACAGGAGTCACGGTTGGGCTGTTGCCTATCTCTGGCAGTCTATGGTCGAGAGGCAGGGCACACCTTGGACAGGTCACCAGTCAGTCTTTAGCACTACTTAAACAGTATGAGAACAACTGATCCACATAATATAAACCAATTGGTTACAGAAACATCAGTATGACAATAGCAGACATTTTAGGTGTGGGCCAATATAATCCAATGTTCATTTTTGGGCTGATATTGGATGTATATCAAATATTTATATCAGGGACTCCCCTAATTACAACAATCTATAACATTTTGACTCAAAAGAAATGTGTTAATCTAAATCAAAAGGTTACTTTAATGCTTTGAAACCTGTTCATGATAAGTCTCCATACCTTGTTGTGTAAAGGCAATAATTGTGTATTAATTTCTTCTCACTCTGCTGGTTGGTTTTTGGTTTTACAGATATGATGGCAATGGCACAAACAAAAGAACTGACCACAATCACAAAGCAAACAATGACAAAAAACCAGACAACTTTAATAAAAACCAAAAAATCTAAATTGACAACACAGATGAGGACCAAGTGGCCAATATCGATGACCATACAGCCATTGACGAGCAGAAATCCAACAAAAGGGGAAGGTAGGGAGTTTCTTTGATCTTTTAATGCATCCTCTCAAACTTCTTTCTCTGCATTTCTCTCTATAATACCTTGAAAGTATCAAACTGTAAATCTAAAAATAAATTTGTTTGCTGTGTCCTTTTGAATGTTGCAAGTATTTAGCTTTTTATTATATCAATTTATATACAGCTTAAACTTTATTCAATAAAATGACATGGATTTTAATTACTACTTTTATTGTATAGTGTCAATATTAGTTTTATGAACACATCAGTTTATCTGCATGTTTTTTTTTTTTCCATTTGTTACGTCCACCTGGCTTGTTAGGTGGGGTAACATTAATGGAGACCACACAAGGATTTTTAGAGTTGATGAAAAAGGAAATTTATTAAATTATATTAAGTAAAACCTAAAAAAGGATTACCTGAAATAAGAAGCCAAAACAGATTAATACAAAACCCATAACCAATTAGAAATAAACAAACGCAAAACAAACCTAACAAAACTCAGTCATAAAGTCCAAACCAAACCAAACCAACTGGAGTTCTGAAGAGGGAGAGGAGGAAAAAAGCCTCCTGACTGCTGCAGCATGACAGCTTTTAAAGCAGCAGAGCACCAATCAGGGAAAAAACATAACACCTGCAGAAGGCCTGCCTCCAGGACCCTGAAAGAAAAAGCAGAGACCCACTGCAGCCGTAACACATTTGAATATATTCCAACATTTAAGATTTGTTTCATTAACTTTCTCTTTTTTGCCAACCAGTGCTCAAAATCCTGGTGATAAAGTATTGTTCTTTTGACAAATATGAGATTAGTACATTTTAATAATGAAAAAATTTTTGAAAAATACAAAAAAATCTTTAAACTTATCACATTGGGGGTCATATAACAGACACAAAAAATATTATCTTTATTTGTGAGGGATTTCATCTTTACTTTTTTTACACCTTCTGCAGCTGTTTCCAAAAATGTAGCAACTCCTCCGACATGTTCTCTCTAGGAAATGCTGAGCTGCATTTTCTAACCTAACTGCTAAGTTGAGGATGTTGAATAATTTAATGCGGTTATTTTCATGGAATATGTGATTCCGTAAGCCCAATTTACTCGGTTGGGCATGGAGTTATTAGATGTTGTGTTATAATTTCCATAATTTGTAAGAAGTTTATTTTAGACTACCCTTTAAACCTTTGATTAATGTTTGAGCATATGCAACCACACACCACCCATTAACTGCACCTCATCAACATCTCATGAGACGAGACCGAACAGACTCACTTCAGCATACTCAACTTTTTTCTTACCTTATGGCTGTTTTTATATCATATAAAGCATCATATAGCTGTGCTTTAGCTCTTTTTTCAGTATGGTTAACTACAAATAAGTCAATAACGAATTAATAATTTTAATGTATTTTTCTAACTGTAAAAAAATTGAGCAAGACTTAAAATCAAGAAACTCCTGATTGGACTATTGTTGCCAAGGCAACAAGTTGCCAAGGTTCGGATGACTTTTTTACCTAAATGTTTGTTATTTTTTGCTAACACTTTGTTAACATTTTTGACAAAGTTAACAAGAAAGGGATGTGAAGGAAGCCATTTATGTTAAGAGAGAAAAACCAACCTTAGACAAAGGGGGTGGATTCAGGTTTCAGCTCTCAAAAACCTACAATGCCCCAATAGAGTTTATTCCTTTCCACTATCATCTCAACCCCCAATGCTAATCATGGGACCAAAACATCTCACCTGGTCAGCCAGGCCAACAATTAGCCTAACAACTCCCCTTTTTCAGAGGCATAGACCATTATCGGGTATTGCAGGCTAACAAATACTTCAAACATGTCCCCATTCCTAAGGGGAGGACTTGTTCTGTTCTTCCAGTTCAATTTGCATGTTTTCTAAGCCAAAACAAGGCATTATTTTGGCTACTCTACAAAGCTTGGAACTTAAGGTTAATTCTGACATTCTGAATTGGAAAAGCTTCCTGGATGGGAAGGGAAACATCTGCAAACTCGGAAAACAAAGTCCAATGGTTGTTTTTTTTTTTACCTTTTGGAATTTCCAGCAGGAGTCCGAAGATAGGTCAGGCAAACAGATCAGAATGGGACAGGCAGGCGATTTTTTTGCCCATATGTGACCTGGATCTGATCTTTTAATGGCTGTCACAACACAGATCTGTTTTTCTTCAATCCCACCCCTCTGGCCACTTGGCTATGTGGTCCTGAATTCGATACGCAATCTGATCTTTTCAAATACAACCTGTGTCTGAATGGCCAGGTCGGATTCATCCCACCTGAATGCCATGAATACTCGACAAAGGTCACTATTAGCGCGCCTTGCCACGCAGAAGCTGCAAGAAAAACAACAACCATGGCAGATGATAGATGCGGAGAGCATTATTTACTTTTAACAATATTGAAAAGATAGGGTTTTTATGGCTAGATGCGCGCCCGCAAGCACTCACCATCCATGTTTACTCCGAAAAAGAAAGCACCCTGGCCTGTGACGCCATTGCATCCTCTACCGCGCATGCGGAACACTTGCTTGTATGACTGCAGTTCACACAGGAGATCACATACACAAGCCGCATATATATTTGGAAATATGGAAAGGCAACGCGAAAAAATCGAATTGAGCATCAAGGCCTGCAGTGTGAACGTAGGCCTAATGGTTTCGCTTTAGATTACTCTGCACCACAGGCCTGCTAAAAAATCCTGGTACTTCGGATGACTGGTCTGAAGGTTGGTTAGAGAGATGCTGGTGCAGGTGGAATCAGATGAGTGGTGATGAATGAGCTAGGCGCAGGTGAGTGAAATGAATAATCAGCGAGACATCAATGCCGCGATCATGACAGAAATAACCTAGTGAAATCGGGCTAACAGATCACCCAATTCAATGAAAATAACCAAATTAAATTATCCAACATCCTCAACCTAGCAGTTGGTTTAAAAAAACAAAACAAAAAAACAACCCAGTTTTTCTTAGAGAGTATGTTCTCTCTAAGAAAAGCTGGGTTGTCACTTTCTTACCTTTACCCAGTGTTGGCCCCTCTCACAGTCTCATTTAGAAATGTTTCTTTTAGCGTCAACCAACGCAAACATGCCCTACTTGTTAGTAATGACTTCAAAGATCCTACAGATGAGCTTAAATTACGTTGTAGACTTACTGTTTCTGTCTAATAATTTTGTCTTCTATCTTGCCATGTTAATAGAAACATGGCTACATATCTAAAAAAATTTTAATGAAATCAAAAGCATAAATCTCTGTGTGAGATGTTAAACATAGATAAGGATGCTTTGCTAATAATCTGCTGCTCTTTCCCATGTATATTTTGGATAATATTTAGGTTTTTTTTTTGCCTTTTACAGGATTTCAAACGTTTCTGTCAACAGTCACAGCAGAAAGGGCAAGTCTATCGTTCTATGTTGCCAGAATTGGAGATGACGTTACTTTGCATTCTGCAAATGTGTTTAAAAAGAACAATTGTGAAAGTGTTACCTGGCTTTTCTCTGATTACAAAAACCGAACAACAGTAGCGCTACTGGAAAGTGGACAGTTACTGAACATTGATAGAACAAGTTCGAACAGACTGTTCATCACTACCAACTGTTCTTTGGTAATAAAGAACTTCTCAGCTCATGACGTTGGCTGCTACACCTTTAGAAATTACTTTTTAGTACAACAACAAGGACCAGACTCCCAAATATGTGTCACTGTCATAAACTGAAAGTATTATGTTTTACTATTGATGTACACTTATTACAACCTTGCCTGTTACTGCTTAATACAATTTTATGCAAATTACTCTGCCAGTCCACCATTATGCTATTATTTCTCATTTAAAAAATGTTCTTCCTTTTATTACAATATCTTTAACTGCAACAGTTACTGAACAGATGAAAGATGGCAAATGTACTTTGATCTGCTCCATCTTGGAATTTCACCCATGTATCTACTCACTGACATGGGAATTTGAGAGAAAGGAGAACATGTCATCACAGGTGAAGAAATCAACAAATTCCTGCACCTCATCTGTCACTTTTACTGCAACTGATTCTGAACAGAAATCGAAGCTTTATAAGTCACTGAGGTGTGAAGTAAGGAATTATTACACAGACCAAATGTGGCTTTTTGTCTTCAGACCTCAGTCCTCAGCTAAACTTTCAGGTGAGTTTTAAAAATACTTCACTTTAACATCTATTGTATTTAATCTTAGAAATCTACATTTTAAGTTGAAGCAGGGAGGGTTGAAGGATAATATACAGAATAAGAAAATATATATTTCTATTAAGAATAAATCAGAGAAGAAATGCACCAACATCCAAGTGTAAGGATTGGTGTGAAAAATGGTTTCCTTCAAGTATCCATCTATAACTTTTCATTTTATTTATTCCCATTTGCGTTTCAATGCAACAAAGCAATGAATTAATGAACAGGTAAAAAAGCTGATTATAAAAGTTTATTTTTCTTTGCATAATTTTTAGCATTATTTGTAAGTTTGCAAAGGGAGATCCCGTTTGCGAGGCTAATCATTTGTGCTATTAACTATCTGACCAATCAGAGACAGGTATTGACCATTATACATTAAGGACTTGATGGTCTATTGAGCCATGAACATGGTAAAAACCAATATGAAACATTGAGGTAAAGGCAAAGTTAGCATAGCCAGTCCTGTCACAGTGTTTTATAATTCCACACCCTGAGACAATCTTGCTTCCTGTATGCCAGAATAAATGGTTAGATATGACACTGCACTGCAAAAAACAACTAGAAATAAAAAAAAATTCTTACTGTAGATTAGGTGCATTTGCCCTTATTTTGAGTATGTAAATAAGATTATTTATCAATAGAAAGAGTATTTTTACTCTTAAAATAAGATAATTAGATAATATGCAATTATTTTTTCTTATTTTAAATGTAAATTGAGGTAAGGGTCTCACTTACAGCAGTTCTGTACCATTTATGAATGTATTTAATAATTTCATAGTACAGTCCAAATGAATATTGTATTTTCTGAGCTACAGATGCAGCAACTGTAACAACAATGCCAAAAACGATAACAAAATTTCCAGCTTCTGAGATAACATCCTCAGGAGGAAATTGCTCAACAACTTGTACAGGTGATGAATGCTATTTATCATTGTATTTAGAAATTAACAGTCCAATATAAAATCCTTTTTGTGATATTTTCTTTTTTATCATTAACAATTTTCTTTTTTTCTTTATTAGATTTTAAATATATTATGAGATGCATCATTGTGTCTGTTGGTTTGGCAGCTCTGCTTCTATCTCTGGTTACCATTAATATTTGGGCAAAGTCCAAAGGTGAGCCTATCAACAGATAAACCAATGAACCTCAGGTTTAGGAAAATAAAAAAGCTAGTACTTTTGTGGAACTCTGAAAAGTATGGATAAATAAAACATTTAAGCATTAATATTATGTGTACTATATTATAATTTAAGATGACCAGCAGCAGTGATACAAATGAAAATCCCAACTTTGATATGATTTATATTTTTTTCCAGGAGCACAGTGATGATCCATCCATCCATCCATCCATCCATCCATCCATCCATCCATCCATCCATCCATCCATCCATCCATCCATCCATCCTTATTCCTGCTGGTGTTGTGAGGAATGCTGTTGCCTATCTCTTCTGCCAATAGGCAAGAGGTGCGGTACCACCTGGACAGGTTGCAATATATCCCAAGGCAACAAAGAGACAAACAGGACAAACAACCCTTCATGCACACACTGACACACCTATGGAGAATTTAGTGAAGCCAATTAACTTAACAGTCATGTTTTTGGACTTTGGGAGGAAGCCGGAGTACCCAGAGAGAACCCACGCATTCACAGGGAGAACATGCAACTCCATGCAGAAAGACCCCGGGAACTGAACCCAGAACCTTCTTGCTGCAAGGCAGCAGTGCTACCCACTGCAGATTCTACTGATCAACAGCCTCACACATCTCGGCTTTGCACAAAATGAGACTTTATCCATGAAACATTCACTTATATCTTATTTCCACAGGCAGCAGTTTTATCACAGGATACTTTAAAACAAGCCAAATGCATGGATAAATATAAGTTTACTAAACTCATATTTTCTTCTTGATTTAACAGGGAATGAAGGCAACAGATATTATATTCAATGGAAAATAAATACTGTAAAATCCATCTCTTTAAAATGTCTTCAAACTATAACATTTAGCTTAGTTATATTATCATCAATATATCCTACCCTTTTATATTTCTTATGCTTAGGTTGTTATTTTTTTCATGTCATATCAGACTTTTAGACCCTCATTGGTGAATGCAAAATGTGAAAGGGCTTTAATTAACATTTTTTATGAAATAAAAATTGTGTAAATTTGTATTCTGCTTTAATGATATAAAGAAAAAATTGTAGTTTTGTTATTTTTTTCTTGTTTACGATAGCAGACTGTGGAATAAACACGTCTGACAGAAGTAACAGCTCCTTGCATAGTATTCTTTAGATAACCATAATACAATGTTATACCATGAGCGTGCATTCCTTTGTAATGTAATTTCTTTGTCACCTTTTTTCCTCCTGGTGTTTGTTTGGTGTGTTGTAACTTTGGTGCTGTTTTTGCATGTTTGATTATATGAAAAATACCTAAGTGCAGCAACCACTAGAGGGCGGAAATATCCCACAAACCAGGGTTCTCTAACTGCTGTCCCAAAGGAAATAGTGTACACGCAAAACATGATTAGCGCTTCTTTTTCTACTCACCCCATACTTGAACAACAAAACTCTGAGTACTTTTTGATATCTCAAATGCATCGGAGATCTGGGAGGCTTCTTGCTGTCTGCTGACATTCAAATAATGGAGGTCTATGGCCCGAGACAGAAAGGTCCACAAAGTCACAAAACGTGTCAATATTCTTCTCCATACCGCTCGTCAATGTAATCCAAGTGTCCTGAGTGGGTAGCATCCAGAATTTACGAAACGAAGTCATTTAGAGCGTTTTAGAGCCTAAACAGTAGTGTATAGGATTCACCTAATAAGCCCCATGCGCGCTCACGCATTCCTACGGGAAGCCGGCAGACCAAAACCGGAAGAAAGTGCGCATTCCGCGTCTGCTCTGCCGATAATGCAAGCGTAGAAGAAGAAAAATGTGCTGTTTACCTGTGCAAAGAAAGAAACAACGAAGAAAAAAATGTCTGAGGACTTCAGTGTTGAGGAAGAGCGTATTGAGTTCTTTGCCCACGAGCTGAATCGCTGGTTTGGTCTGCCGACTTCCATTGAGGAATCACCGGGGGCAAGCATGGGAAGCTATTAGGAAATCCTATACACTACTGTTTAGGCTCTAAAACGCCTTCTAAATGACTTCGTTTCAGGAAGTAAATTATGGACGCTACCCACTCAGGACCGCTTGGATTACATTGGACGCGAGCAGTATGGAGGAATACTGACACGTTTTTTATGGACTTTTATGGACCTTTCTCAAGTCTGGGCCGCCATAGACCTCCATTATTTGAATGTCAGCAGACAGCAAGAAGCCTCCCAGATCTCCAGATGCATTTGAGATATCAAAAAAGTACTCCAGAGTTTTGTTCAGCATGGGGGTGAGTAGAAAATGAAGGCTGATCATGTTTTGGGTGTACTATTCCTTTAACTCCTCCTGCCCTGCAGCTCTTAGATAAATTCCTGGTTAAATTAACAAATGACTCATTAACAGGTTGAAGAACAGGTGAAGGTAATTTAATTATTACAGTGAGCTGTGTTTAAGCAGGGTCATTTAAAGCTTCAGCAGCTCTAGAGTCTAGGAAAATATAGTTAGGTTTATAGGATATTTATGCCATCTAGTGGTTGCTGCAAATCTCTTAAATTGTATATCTGTTAGAGGCACATGGGAGATAGTTTCCAGGTAATTGAAAAACATCACATTAAAATGAATGTTGAATGAGTAGAGATGTTGTCTGTCTTGATTTTTCTGGCCCTTCCTGAAGTGTTTGTTAGCTTTTCTACTTCTGAATGATATAGCATTTAAGTAGTAATCATGACAAGATATGGAATTACATTTCCACAGAGGGTTAGGCTGAAATCATTTTTTTCCTTTAATGAATGAGGTCATTAATTAAAGGAAATTAATTACTTGTTTGATAGTATTTGTTTTGTGCATAAAAAAATATATATATCATTTACTAAGTCCGTTAGACACATCCGCTTTTAAAAACTAACACCGCATGTCTGTTTGATGAGGATATTAATAAAAAATTATGGACATTATTTTACAGAGAATTATACATTTATAGCGAGAAAATTCTACAATTTATTTGATCAGCTGGGGCAGGAAGGAGGGCAAGAAACAAACAAACAAAAAAAAAATCAGAGTCCAAAAACACAAAACAACCCACCAAAGGTATTCAAGGACAAGGCGCAGTCTCTAGAGGCGGGTAATTAGGCCAGAGGTGCAGAGCCCAGAGGCTAGCCGGGAGGCCGACAACGAAGAATAGTGCGTGGATGACTGCCAGGAGGCCAGCATCTCAGCAGCAGAAACCTTGGGGGCCACTGTCTCAACAGCAGGAACCTTGGGGGCCACGGTCTCAGCAGCAGGAACCTTGGGGGCCACGGTCTCAACAGCAGGAACCTTGGAGGCCGAGGACAAAGACGAGGAGCGCCCATGAAGGGGCCTTAAAGACAATGAGCACCCACAGAGGCCTTGAAGATGAGGAGCGCCCATGGAGGGGCCTTAATTAACGAAGGGGAGCACATACAGAGGGGCTTTGAAGACGACAATCACATGCGGAGGGGCACACACATTTACATCACAATGTGACCAGGTGACTATTAACCAGCCAGAGTGTTTGCTAGATGTTTAGAACAGATCAATATGTGGATTCACCATCATATTTTCAGCTGAATAAAAACAAATGAGCCAATAATGTTCGGACCAAAGGAGGAGAGAGATTCAGAGTTAGCTCACAGCTTCAGCTACTACAGCTAAAAACCACTGATCTTGGCTGAAATTCTGGTGTCATAATGGACACAGACCCGAACATTAGGAGGCACATAAAGGCTGTTACGATGTCAGCCTTTTATCACCTGAAAATGTCCAAGCATGATCTAGAAAAATGAAATCAGTTCAATTTCAATTCAGTTTATCTATATAGTGCCACTTCACAACACGTGTCTTCATAAGGCAGTTTACAATTCAACCAGATCATTCAGCCAGATTGGTTAGATGTTTTCTATCTAAGGAAAGCCAGCTGATTGCATCGACTCATTGACTTGAAGGCCATACCTCACACCAAACATGATTGTAGCGAGAGTGGAGTGGAAAAACTCCCTTTTAACACCTTGAAACTTCCAGCAGAACCAGACTCAGAGTGAGCGGCCATCTGCTATGGCCGACTGGGGTTCAAGGAGACAAAAGCAGAGACACAAAAGGCAACCAGCTACACAGGCAGCCCTGAACCAGGAAAGACACAGCCAAGCAGACGAGCTCCGAGTCAGCACCAATGTCAGAGCGTGAAAGAGAGCACATAGTCAGTCGCAGTCCATTTATCTTTAGCAAAATTGATTAATGCAATAGTATTTTCATATGTTTGCCTGAAAAGTCCATCAGAGCTGCAGCCGATCCAAAACGCTGCTGCCCATGCTATCACAAGAACTAAAAAAGTAGAACACATTAGCCCAGTTCTGAAGTCCTTCCACTGGCTCTCTGTAGGTCAGAGAATAGACTTTAAAATACTTCTGTTAGTATATAAATCAAAGGATGGATCAGCACCTCAATGCATAACAGATTTGTTGTCAGTGTATAGAAGTAGCCATTGAAATTTCACCACTTTCCTTCATGGGCCCTTGGCTGGTTCTTGGCTGGTCCTCTAAAATTCCTTTTTAAACATCAATCTTTGTACTAAAATATTCTGTCATTGTTAGTGGACAGTAAGATTTAAAGGTAGCGCCATCTACTGGTCAGACCCTGTCATTCAGTGAAAGGGTGGAGTCAGAGTAAAAAAATGATCCTCGGCGCCCTCTGGTGGGCAAGCCTCAGGATCCCAACACCAACTGTTTTGTTTCATTCATATTTATCTTTATTTGCTTTTATTTGTCTCCTATGTTATTATCTAATGCATGTAAAGCACTTTGTATTGTCACTGCACTGAATTGTGCTATACAAAAAGCTTGCCATGCCGACCCTTTGTGATTCTCTGCACCTTTTACCTTCCTTATTGCAGACTGTGGGCTTCCTGTCACATTTTGAGGGCTGTGCTCTGAAAAACCAAAAGGGGTGAGGGATCAAACAGGCACTTTATAGCAAGATTTTCCAAGGCCAGAGGGAGGTTTTACATAAAAACTACAAATAAAAGAAACAGTGATCTACAGTGCTAAGTTGAAAAACAAAACAAAAAAGAAAAACTGACCTATAAAAACTACTTCAAACTAAAGTTCGATAGCAACACATTACGTGCTTTTATCCACATACTGAGAGGCTCAGCTCACATATGAAACTAACACCTCTCTAACCTTAGATCTGCTCACCTGTCTGTTAGTTGTCTTCTTATCCCTTGTTAGATATGTATATATTTGACATAAAAGTTTCACATAAAAGTATATTGTAATGCCATCTTTAAAAAAACAACAACTCTAAATTGGATCAAGACTTTATTCAAACATTTTCTAAATCAGCTTCCTGATATAAGACAGGCGCTGATGTCATCAGGAAGTAACACCTTGGAAACCTGATGCAGCGTGCAAAGTTTACAGCTTTAAGAACAAACCACTTTCAGCCATCGAGTCATTTGTTTACAAGATAGCAGAAGAGACAGAGAGAAACACTGATTTGATACAGAGGGATTAAAATGTATTTTTTCCTGATGCTAATCCTTATGTCTACAGGTAGGTTAACCTAAAATAAAAATATACACCTAATTAACATTTATTCTATATATTCTCGAATTGACTGCTAAAATGATATTTATCCCAAGATAGAAAATATTTGTATATATTATATATAAATTAAATTGATTTAATATACTTAAATTAAACTTCATATGTCTTAAGTTTATACTAACATTTTATTCATTGTCTGGCTTATTTTCTCAACAGCAACTGCAAAGCAAAATGGATCCTTCTTCATCGTCAGAGTTGGTGATGAAGTCACTTTGCCTTGTAAAAATGTGTCTGATGGGCAATATAAATGTGACGGAACCACTTGGCGCTTCAGGGGATCCATACAAACAGTGACATTGTTTAAAGATGGTCAGTTTAATTCAACAATTAATTTAGACAAACTGAGTGTTACTGCTGACTGCTCACTGGTTATAAAGAATGTCACTATTAAGGATGTTGGTCAGTATGACTGCAGACAGTTAACATCAGGACAAGGAGAGAACTCTACTGTTTTTCTGTCTGTTATTTACAGTAAGTATGCATATGTTATGTTATTTGCTCAAATGGTTATGTTAAAAACAATTTACAGATGATGTAGCTTTCAATCTTCCATCTTACTATTTCTGTCTTCAGTGACTGAACAGAAGACCAATGATTCAGTTGTCTTAAACTGTTCTGTAGTGGACTATAACCACCTTAGACACACAGTGGAGTGGCTGTACGAGGGGGAAGCGAACATATTCTCACATACGGATACATCACCACCCACTTCTCATTCTTTTGTGGCACTGACAGCTCCTCTTCATCAAAACTCAGCAGCTTTTAGATCCAAGTGTAAAGTTACAAATAACGAATCTGGAAATGTTCAGCTTTTCACCTTTGGCCACCATTCACAAGTTCAGACAACAGGTAAGAAATCAAAATGTTTTCTTTACCTCAGGATCATTGATTTTAGGATATCAGGTTTACTCAGGTTCTCTATTGTGAAAAACGTGCATATTGTTTAATGTTGTCTTTTATAATTGTTTTTGGATAAAAATACAACCTAAGCTTTGTCAGCACAATTAAAAATGAGACTAAGCCAATAATCACAATCTCAGCTACAACTACTTAAAAAAAGAGCATATTGTGGGAATTATTACTTTATATTTTCTCAGATACAACAGGTCATCTTTCTAGCCCGAGAAATCTCATAAAATATTCCAGTTTTATCAAGTGACTCAGAGTAAGTCCAACTAGTAGTAAATTAGATCTTTTTAAGTATCTCTGAATTTTGAATTTGAACGATATTTAAAATGGTGCTATTTGTTTAAATAGTATTCTTTTTTTTAAATGACAAATTCCAAGCAGACGCTAATAACTTTAATAGTGAGTCTGAGCAGCGGATACAATTAATCCTTTTGAATTAGCCAACAGGTTATCAAACTAGTAAGTTGATGAATAGGTGAGATAAATGCCATGGAAATATGGTGAAATATGATCTAAACAGCTGTATTTACGAGGCCACAAAACTTCAGGTTCTGCCATCCAAATTTACTATGGTCCTGCCTATGTGTCCTTTTCGGAATTAATTTATTACAACATAAGTCAGAGCGTAATTTTAAAAATCTCCTATTTGCAAAGGTACTACCATTTTTCTCCCTCTTGTTCCTTTTTTTCTGGTTCATAACGCTATTCTTAACCAGTAGAACTCTGGTAGAATAGAATTTCCCTGTATCGTTCTAAAACGAGGAAATTGAGGTGTGAGTGGCATCTTTACTGTCATAATTGTTGATGTAAGGCAGCTTAAAAGTGCATTTCTACAGATATATTTATGCAGCATATTATTTTATAAAAGACAATATTACATAAACTTTGGACGCTTCTCTGTTAAGAAATGAGCAACAAATTAAAATATGGTGTAAAACTGTAGAACTTCTAGAGTCCACTTACAAATAAATACCTTTGTTTGACAAATGTAATGTGCTTTCTTTAACGTCTGTCTGTAGCTGCAAAGGTACTGACTACTAAAACCACCACAAACACTACAGTCTAATTTGAATAAATAAGGCTCAGCTTATTCTGCAAGTTTGTAGAAAAGGAACTAGAATCTATCAAATCAGATTAAATAGTTTCTTGCAAATTAGCAGCATGATTAATATAAGCAATTATTTTTCCAGATTTATCCTGGTGGCCAATTGTAGTTTCTGTGGCTTCAACAAGCATCTTAATAATCATCGTGGTGTTCATTGCATGGAAGAAAACTAAAGGTCAGAACCATTAAAAATATATCTTTTGCATAAAAGTTATTTTGGTTTCAATTGATATCAAGGCATGAAAAAATGTATTCACCTC
Organism: Cyprinodon brontotheroides; assembly: GCA_018398635.1. NCBI lineage: Eukaryota > Metazoa > Chordata > Actinopteri > Cyprinodontiformes > Cyprinodontidae > Cyprinodon > Cyprinodon brontotheroides. The sequence goes on along the minus strand of JAGKQL010000007.1, from coordinate 4,672,467 downwards.
ATATTCAATGCAATTGGATTGCTGGTATGATGATTGTCATTTTCTGCTTATAAAGTATTAATAATAATCATTACACTTTACACATTACACTCAATCGCTTTTTCAGGACGTGACAAAAAGAGTCAAAGGGATACGGTGAGTTAAAATTAAGTAATTTTTATATATTTTTTTATGAAACGATAAATGTTCAAAATAACATTCATCAAAACATGTAGATTCAACCAAAAATTAATTAAGAGCAAACACATTGATACTGCCTTTGTCTGTATTTCTGCCTGGAACCGAATTTATGGCTTATAATGACTATTTTGGATCACAATCCAGGAGAGGATTTGGTAAAAGCAAGGTTAGACCACTTCAAAACTCAAGCACACTGTTAGTTGATATATTTTCTTTAAAAGTTGCTTAAATTACAGACATTCGGCAAATAACTTCACTTATTTCATAAAGCACCGATTCACGTGTATCTCAAGACACTTCACAGAGTCAAAATAAACAAAATATACAGACAGATCAATACTATTTAATATTTCTTTTTTTTATATAGAATCAAAGAAATACCATATTGCATCAAAGATATAAGATGTCTTTCAGAAACAGCTAATAGTCAAAAAGAAAACACACACACATGAAAAGCTTTTATGGGTTTGCAAAAGTTCAAAAAAGTGCTGGTGGTTCATGTGGTAATCTGCCTCTAAAAAAAGAAAAAAAAGATTTACTATTGGGAATCCATTGGGACCCAGTTTCAAGTCAAAGTGTAAGATTATTACACCACAGATGAATTGAATTAGAGGGGAAAAAAAATAATGTAAAGCTATACATTTTTACATCTGCACATGTTTCAACATTACCTTCTGTTTTTAACTATTAACTTTGTAAAGTTAATAGTTGCCTTTTACAAGAGGCCGCCTTGAACATACTGTGGTCACCACCTAAACAGTATTGTCATTAACTAAACAAGGGATGTTTTGACGAAATAAAGAACCTGGAATCATCAACTAAAAATTGTGATGGTGTTTGGTTCAATGTATATTAAAACTAACAAATCCTTAAGTTTGTAAGCAGGCTGAACAACTTTATGCCTTTATCAAGGAAAACTGGATTAGACATCCAACGATCGTGATAAATCAGTCATATAAAAAGTGTTAAAATAACATATTTTCTAATTTACCAGTGATTTTTGATAAAAAATATAGATTTACATGGTAGATGAAAGATTTTAAGCGATCAAATTTCAAACGATCAATGTAACTATTGGTTTTATCTTCCAGTTAATTGTATTTAAGTAGTGAAAAACTTTGAGAGAGGAAAAATATTCCAAAATTATAATAAACAAATTAAGAATTAAATGTACAAGTGCTAAAATATATACCTTGGATGTTATAACATACCGAGGGACACATACAGATAACATGTGGAAGTTTTCTCTTTCTTTTTTTCTTTTAGTTAAATTTTTTTCTAATGTTTCCATCTCTGACTTTGCACCAATAGTAGCTGGGGTCTTACTGTCGGGTGGACACGTGTCTTTATGCAGCTAATGACCACAAACAGATGTATCTTATTTAGATTAATGAAGTGAAGTGACGTTTTTTTTTTTTTAAAGACAGATCAACAGGTCCTTGAGGGACAGAATTTTTGCTTTTCGGAAGGTGTTCAAATACTTGCAAAATGGTAGTGTTTAAATTAAATACTTACTTTCCTCCCTGTATGTCTCCTTCTTTTGTTAGCTCATTTATTCAGTAGTCACCATATGACTCAAAGACTCGGTCAAGTTTTAACACTGTATGGCCTTTCTAAAACAATGGGATCCAAACCCAAGTTCCTTATTCCAAGTCCTTCTGTTAGCATATTTAAATTCTTTTTTTTTCTTTTGTGTGTAGGCTTATCCTGAGGTGGACATTGTTTATGCATCAGTTTGCCACAGAAAAGACAGAAGGAAAAAGGTGGGTGGTTCCTTTGTTAATAGTAAACAGGTTGTATCGCTTCCAAGCAGATTTCTTGTGCGGTAAAAGCCGGCAAGAAAAGTAGAAAGTATACATGTCTTTGGACTTAACAAGCCAGGGTATTACTATCAAAATCATATCTGAACTATTGTTTGTTACTAAGCAACACTGCTGTTAAACAGCAGTGGATCTACCTTGGCCAGTAGGAGTTGTTCTCGAGCACCATCACATTTTCTGCTACAATTTAAATTTGCAGTCAATTAGTATGGAACTAAACAATGAAAATCAGAAGCTTGTGTGACCTTACTATGTCAATATAACACCTGATATGCAGTAAACATAGTAGCTAATCAATATGTATCAGGAAAGTAAATGTCACCTTCTGCAGTTTAAGAGTTTAATAATTCAAGGTAGGAGAGTTTGAGGCAAGGTAGGAGATCGATGTCCAGATATCAGAAGCCAATAGGAGTATTCGGCTGGAGCAACGCAGACAAGAAAACAATCAATGAAACAAGACAAGGCAAGATAAGGTGTTTAACACAAGGATTGCTTAAAGGTGTAGTCACATGAATGGCTTTCAAGAATCTGGCATTTACCCACTGGGAGAGCAAGAAATATATATTGCAGCTCCTAGTAAATGAAGCTGCCACAGTTGTACCTACTCAGAACTGACTACCAGTAAAGGAGAGAAAGCAGGGAGTGAAATCATAGGACTGTACACAGCAGCTTCACCTGCAGGAACAGGCTGGAATCATTACAAGTGTCATAGTTCTGGCATTTGTGGACTTAGTTTGGAGTTTCTTGGTTTTCAGTTAAACTTTGATTTTGTGTTTTCTTGGTCATTGGTTTCATTCCCATTTTGTTTTATTGTAGTTGTTTTCTAGCAATTATTTGTTTCTTGTGTTGATCTCTGTTGCCACGCTGTGTCAGTCTCAGTTTCCCTGAGCTTCTAGTTCCTTCTGTCCAAAACTGCGCCCTGTCAGCTGATTAGCCCAGTCTTTGTTCCGTCTCCCATATATACTCCTCCTGTGCAGTTCCTCGGTTCCCTTCTTTACGTTTTTCCTGTGTGTTTCTCTCTGGCACCTGGTTTTTAGTTTCCTGTTTTTGGATTTATTCTTTTGTTGTCATTTGTTTCAAAATTAAATCTGCAAGAACTTGTGATGAGTTCATGAAGCGTTTAAACACATTTGCAAACTGTATTGATACTTTGCCACTGAATACTGACACCTGCTGGACATTTAAAATCATTAGAGACAACCTCTTTGACGGACTAAATTGACACTGATTTATTGACCCATAATATGATTTAAGCTAGTGTTTGCTATAATGTATTATTTCATATCTATCCTTTAAACTGAAAATATGTTTGCTATTTTTATATGCAATTCGTGAATATGAACATACAACAGGAAAATGTAGGAGAACCCTTGAATATGGATGTTTGTGGACTAAGATGTTTTTATTGAAAATAATAACTACAGTAAGAACAGCAAACTAAGAGTATATTGTATAATACAATAGTGTATAACTATTATTATTATTCCTTACTGTGGAAATCTGGATAGAACAGTTAGGTAATCTCTACATATCCTTTAACAGAAAACATGTCTACATTTTATATTTGTTTTAAATGTCTTCTAAATCCTTCCTGTTGATATTTGGAATTTAAAAAGTGGCAATGGGTTGTAAAGTACAGTAGTAGCCATTCAAAATTTCCCCTCTTTCTTTGATGGGCCCTTGGCTGGGCCTTGGCTGGTCCCCTACAATTCCTTTTTAAACATCAATCTTTGTGCTAAAATATTCAGTCATGATTTGTGGACTTTAAGATCTAAAAGAGAGACATCATCTTCTGGTCAGACCCTGTAATTCAGGGAAAGGGTGGAGTCAGAGTAAAAAAATATGCACACCCAGGAGAACAGGGCTTCACCCCAGAGGCTGAATGCTGGAGGGGAATTTGCTGGGAGTTGCAGGGAAGTATGCTGCCATTCGGCTGCCGTTTGACTCGGAAGGGCCATTTTGAATGGCTGCTACTGTAATCTTGACTTTAAAGACTTAAAGGTTGGCAAAACTCTTTAACTGTGTCTCATGTAAATGTTGTTTTCTGGTTCCTTTCTTAGGTCAGTTGCCCTGTGACCTACAGCACTGCGGACCTTTCCTCTCCTAAAGCTTCCCATAATCAAGACGTTGTCTATTCCACACTTAAACACAAGGAGTAACATTGTTATTGAATGTGTTGTTTTCAGAAATACTGGCTTTGGTCTCTAAAAGGGATTTTGAGGCAAACCAGTTCCATTGTTGAGATGGAACTGGGGTTGCACTTTGCTCTCAAGAACTACTTCTTAAATACTATGAAAGATCCAGATTGGCTCCATAACGTTAGTGAGAACCTCGACCCTCTCTCAGTTGGTTCTCCTGTTAAATTAATGTGTCATTTTAAACATGTTGCTTGTCAAATGTTTGATCCTCTGGTAAATAATGAGCTACTGTGGAAGATCACAGAGCAGAGGACTGAAACATGTTAATGCTGTCCTAATTAATAAGCAACACTTCTGAAAACATTTTCTAATAAACTAAACAGCAAAATTATTTCATACAGCGTGTTATTTTTATTTTGATGCTTACTGGATCTTTTAGTTTTGTTTTGGGCTATCTTTAAACATGGCAGATCAAAAGTGAAAACTAACTTGCGACTTTTAGCAATGGAGCTCCAAATGTGATTGTTGGTCAAACTCCATTTGCCTTTAGGTGCTGATTAAAGTGGCTCTGCTGTTTAAAGTTGGAGACTGAGAAGTCCCAGTGTATTGGTGCCAAAGCTAAGCATGGACTAGAACTTTGGTTATAACGACTCCTACCATTTGAAAAACTGTGCTATTAAACATGCTACCTCCAAAGAATTGGCTAAAAAATATAATTTTTGGATCTTCATTTTTTTTACACAGATATAGATTTAGTTGTGGAACTCACTTGAGCTTAAACGGGCATTAGCTTTAACTCTGCATGTTTGCAGATGGTTGTTTTGACCACAGACAAGCCAGACCACTGCTACAGCTGCTGCTGTTTCCACATTCATTCATGTTTTGCAAACAACAAAAAGAAACCATATTTCCAACCACTAACACACTGTTGCAACATGGTCTTCTGTGAAAGAAGCAAGAGATACAGCATTAATTACGATTCTTTTTCAGACTGATTAAAAATGACCCTTGCAGATGCTATTTTTCTGTGTATTAGGTAACAAAAAAATATTTCCAATCAAGCCAGTTATGTCAACCTAAAGGTTTCAACACTTTGTGAAAAGTAATTTTCCAAGGTATAAATAACATGGTAGAGAAACAGCAGGCATCCCCAAACTCAGTCCTCAAGGCCCCCTGTCCTGCAGGTTTTAGAGGTTTCCTTGCTCCAGCACAGCTGATTGTAATGAAAGCTGATTAACAGGCTTTTGGTCTACTGCAATCATTATAACCAGCTGTGCTGAAACCTCTAAAACCTGCAGGACAGGGAGCCTTGAGGAATACAGTCAAACAGAAGTCATAATAACGAAGTCAGAGGTCAACAACTAGAGTAAAACAATATTTATATTCTAATTGACCTTTGTCTACTTCATGATAAGAATTTCTGTGGTTTATATATTCTGTACATAATATTTTACTATCATCCATCCATTTCAAACACAGGAACAAACAGGACAAGCAACCATTCACACACACTCACACCGAAAAAGAATTTAGAGAAACCAATTAACCTAACAGTCATGTTTTTGGATTGTGGGAGGAAGCCGGGGTACCCGGAGAGAACCCACGCACGCTTGAGGAGAACATGCAAACTCCATGCAGAAAGACCCCTGGGTAGGAACCCGGAAGCTTCTTGCTGCAAGGCAGCAGTGCTACTCACTGCTCCACAGAGCAGATATTAAAGGCACACGTCAGACTTTGTGACCTAAAGAGTTGACATATATGACTTAATTTTAAAGATTTCTCAGGCCAATATACAACACTTGCCACTATCAATGCTACGGGCGGGGTTCCCCTCTTGAGATACCAACCATGTACAGTATGTTGGGCCAGGTTGTGTGACCTGGAAGAACGTTTTGCTTTATGGCCGCAGGCTCTTATACCATCATGGTGCTAAGTCTTTTGCTCTACCATTTTGCCACATGCATGACTACTGGTAAGGCAAGGAAAAAGTTTAAAACTTGTGAGGTTTAAAAAAGAAAACGTGAAAGGGATGTGCCTGAGGAAAAACAAGAGTCGATCGTGGAAAATAGTTTTTTCGTTGGTGCAGGCAGAAAGAAGAAGCCGGATGTAAGACTGATTCTCTTTTCTCAACTTTATTATTAGACTGGTAAGTTATTACATTGCTTCTATTATACAGTCATATATCTTTGTTATTATTTTCGATGATGTCAGGGTGCTGCAGTGGTTTATGTGCCGGCATACTCTGTTTTTCTCCCTCTCTCCTGTAGGTGGATGCTGATTAGCAGGAAGGTCTGGTGCTGTGCGCAGGTGTGTTAGGTTTGAAGTGGTTGTTCGGCTATCAATCCCAATTTGGAGCACCTTCCGTGAGTCATAGATTTTGCCGAGCCAATTATCCACTGGTTCACCCTGCAGCCTCTCAGAGATTCAAGCTGTCATGCCACCGCTAAGTCAATGCGATGCCCAGATGACTGTCACTCACCGCCAACCTGCAGACTGATCAACCGAGCCCTGCCGAACCCTCCACTGACCAGCCTCCTCCCACTTGGCAGCCACCTTTTCCGCTGCAAGCTACTGCATTTCCCACCACGGGACCTCCACAGCCCCGGTCACCCCCCCAACCCCCCCCGCCCCCCACCGGCGGAACTCATGTGGTAAGCCTTTCAGTGCTTTTGTCGTTGATTACAGACTTCACACTCATTTGCCTGCAACTAGTGAAAATTTTTAATCATTGTGAGAATCATTGTGCTAGCAGAGTAAGGTGCAGGTCAGGATCAAGACAGGTTGTCCTCAGGACAGGCAGACATTCCTATTAAAACCTATCATGTCAATTTTTTAATGGTGTCCGTTTGCAGGCACCAAAAACAGATCACAGAAGCTGGTATAAGCAGTTTATTTCAGGAGTAAGAATGGAGGACTTTCTGGAACTGGAGCAGCAATCGGAAGTATCACTTGAGACGAGGGGTAAGTTGTAAATCCTGGAGGTAATTCTTTCAATCCTAGGGAGTTTTATGTGTCAGTACGGAAGACCAGAAAAATAGCATGCAGGATTCCACTAGGCTCCACTCTGGGGCCCCTCCAAATCAACATCTACATGCTCCCCTTTGGTCTGATTATAGCAAACTACATGATAAGTTGCCATAACTATGCAAAAGACGCGCAGCTTTACATCTAAATGTCACTAAGTGACTGTGCACCCATCAGAGCATTGTCAATATGTAGATGCACCATCATTTGCCGACCAGAGGAAGAGGGATCCAGAGTTAGCTTGTGAGCACCACATTGGTATCTTCGTGCTGCAATAGGTCCTTTAAAAATTAGAGGGAGCTAGTGAGTCAGAAGCCAGGGACCTGAGAACAAATCAGGTTTAAATTCCGATTCTCAGATTCAGAGAATTTACTCTCTTTAAATTGTTTCTTAAAAAAGCTAAAATACAATGAAATTGTGTCATTAATAAAAAAAAACTCAGTAAAACGACTAAAACAGGGATGCATCCAGTCCAGGATAATCGTGTCCTTAATTTGGGACTAAAAGACCCTTAAAATGCTGGAATCGCAGCACCAAAGACAGCGGAGAAAGTTATTTCCTTCGTTCCACCCCGCAGTCGTCTCCCGATTGGCTCAGTAGTGCCCCGTCCCTGCTGTGATCCACCTCTCATTTGCCACTGAGCTCCTACATGTACAAACACATGTTGGGCAGAAGTGTTGTCCATGAAGCCAAAGTATCTTTACTGCATCCCTCCTAACAAGGCGAAAGCTTTCAGATGTCGGTGTCACAAATGCGGGGAAAGTTTCACATCTGCCAACTGCCAATCCAACACAAAGTTTTCCACTGAACTCTTGTTTCTGCCACAGAAATGGTCCACGTCTGCTTATACTGGGCGATCACTTAGTCCTCTCACCCCACCTGGCTGCCAGATGCTGCTCCCTTCTTTTCATGTAGTGAGTTCTTCACCCCGTTGTTCTGCCCAATGCCCTTGGCAGGGATGTAAAACAGTTGATAGGTGCACCTTGCTTATCCAGACTCAACTTTAACCCATGTTGCCACAACTTCTGCAAGACTGTCTCCAGCTGCTGCAAATAGGTAGAGAAATCAGGTGAGTAAATTTTTATATCATCTGAATAGTCCAACACTGATTCTGAAATGTGGCTGCTTGAGTACCGCTGCATGAGGTGCTGGAATGTGGATGAGGCATTACAAATAACAAAAGGCCTATGATCAAACTCAAATAGGCCTAATGGAGTGGTGAAAGCAGTCTTCTCATGATCCTTAGGATCCATTTCTACCTGCCAGTACCCAATGGCAAGTTCCAATGTGGAGAACCACTCTTCTCTGGTCAAGCATGTAATTGTCTATTGAATTTGAGGGAGGGGGAAGGCATCTTTATTGGTTATGCCATTTAGCTTCCTGTAATCCCCAGTGAACTGCCATCTGCCATCCTTTTTTCAAGAACTCATCAGGTGCTGCCCTGGGAGTACTGCTGAAATGTGGCTGAGGCATTACAAATAACAAAAGGCCTATGATCAAACTCAAATAGGCCTAATGGATTGGTGAAAGCAGTCTTGTCACAATCCTTAGGATCCATTTCCACCTGCCAGTACCCAGTGGCAAGTTCCAATGTGGAGAACCACTCTTTTCTGGTCAAGCATGTAATAGTCTATTGAATTTGAGGGAGGGGGAAGGCATCTTTATTGGTTATGCCATTTAGCTTCCTGTAATCCGCAGTGAACTGCCATCTGCCATCCTTTTTTCAAGAACTCATCAGGTGCTGCCCTGGGAGTACTGCTGAAATGTGGCTGAGGCATTACAAATAACAAAAGGCCTATGATCAAACTCAAATAGGCCTAATGGATTGGTGAAAGCAGTCTTGTCACAATCCTTAGGATCCATTTCCACCTGCCAGTACCCAGTGGCAAGTTCCAATGTGGAGAACCACTCTTTTCTGGTCAAGCATGTAATAGTCTATTGAATTTAAGGGAGGGGGAAGGCATCTTTATTGGTTATGCCATTTAGCTTCCTGTAATCCGCAGTGAACTGCCATCTGCCATCCTTTTTTCAAGAACTCATCAGGTGCTGTCCTGGGAGTACTGCTTTCACGAATGACAACCTTTGTCAACATGTCTGTCAGGAATGTCTTAATCTCCTTTTTCATCAGTGGTGGTAGAGTTTAATGGTTGTTGTCCTGGTGCATTTTGGCAGAACCAAGCAATATGCCTGATATGTTTACCACAATGGCAAATGGGTTGTCCATCCCTGGTCCAGGTGTTACTGTAATTGGAATGCTTTGGTTTAAACCTTCATCTGTTAGGAGCTGAATTGGCTGAATTTTGCTGTGGCAAGAGAGGTTTAACTTCATTAAGAACATCTTTAACAATATCTCTCATTTGGATTTTTACCTCATCCACAATGTATTTTTCTGTGTTCCTTTTTCCAGTCTGTTTCACTAGGTGGCTTAATATATCTAGACTCACCCACCGTGAAGCAGGTAGTTTGCAGCTCCTGGTGTCCCAAATGTTCCTCCTTCAAATGTAGGGCCGCACTGTGTACTGCTGCAAAATCATCTTCTGGGTGGTGGCACACATAAGCTTGCAAAGTTTTAGACAAAGGGCCCTCTCTCAAGCCCATATGCATCTGCTCCTGCACAATCTCTTTGTTGGGTGCATGGTTAGGATTGCGCTGCTGTAGCCTGCAAGACAACTCTCATACTCATAGGGTAAAAGACAAAAAACAAACAAACAAAAAAAAATAGGAAAAGCTGACCTATAAAAACTGCTTCAAACTTAAGTATGATAAAATCATTTGAAAAGGGAGAACAACCAGATTACGTGCTTTTTTTCCCACATACTGAGAGGCTCAGCTCACATATGAAACTAACACCTCTCTAACCTTAGATCTGCTCAACTGTCTGTTAGTTATCTTCTTATCCCTTGTGTATATATTTGACATAAAATTGTTACATAAAAGTATTATGTAATGTATAGAAATTAAACTCTAAATAGGATTAAGACTCTATCAAAACATTTTCTAAATGTACTTCCTGATGTAAGACAGAGGCTGTTATAATGAGGAAGTAACAGCTTGAAGACCTGATGCAGCGTGCAATGTTTGCTTGCTTTAAGAACAAACCATTTTCAGCGAGAGAGTCTTTTGTTAACAAGATAGCAGAAGAGACAGAAAGAAACACTGATTTGATACAGAGGGATTAAAATGTATTTTTTCCTGTTACTGATACTTACATCTACAGGTAAGAGAATCTTTAACAAAAGTATTAGCCTAAATAACATTTATTCTACAAATTCTTTTATTAATTGGTCAAATTATATTTATCCTAAGAAAAAAGTATTTGTATGAATAAGATTTCAATTAAATCATTACCAATATCTCCTAAGTAAATACAAATTTTTTTTTTATTGTATGACTTATTGTCTCAACAGCAACTGCAAAGCAAACTGGATCGTTCTTCATAGTCAGAGTTGGTGATCAAGTGACTTTGCCTTGTGAAAATGTGTCTGATGGGCAAAATAGCTGTGACAGAACCAATTGGAGCTTCATCGGGTCCATACAAACAGTGACATTGTTTGAAGATGGTCAGTTAAATGCAGCAATTAATTTAGAAAAACTAAGTATAACTGCCAGCTGTTCACTGGTTATAAAGAATGTCACTATTGAGGACGTTGGTCGGTACGACTGCAGACAGTTAACATCAGGAGAAGAAGTGAGCCCTTCTGTTTTTCTGTCTGTCATTTACCGTAAGTATACACATATTATTTTTTCAAATGGTTATGTTTAAGAAAAAAATACAAAATACTTTATTTTACAGATGATGTAGCTTTCATTGTCTTTCATCTAAACATTTCTGTCTTCATCAGTCACTGAACAGAAGATCAATGATTCAGTTGTCTTAAACTGTTCTGTGGTGGACTATAACTACCATAGACACACAGTGGAGTGGCTGTACGAGGGGGAAGCAAACCTATCCGTACATACGCTTCTATCATTACCAGCGTCTCATTTTTCCGTGGCACTGACGGCTCCTCTTCATCAAAACTCAGCAACTTTTAGATCCAAGTGTAAAGTTACAAATAATAATTCTGGAAAATTTCAGTTGTTCACCATTAGCCATCAGTCACAAGTTCAGACAACAGGTAAGAAAGAAAGTTTTTTTCTTTACCTCAGAATTATTAAAGGATATCTATAGGTTTTCTTTTGTGAAAAAAAGAGCTGGATGTTGTCATTTATAATTGTTTTTGTCAAAAATAAAACCCAAGTTTTGTCAACAAAAATTAAAAATATGACTAAATCAGTAATCACGATCTCAGCTAAAATATCTTAAAAATAGCTTATCATAGGAATTCTATTTTCCCAGAACCAACAGACCATCTCTCTAAACTAAGCTGGTAGTACATTAGATCATTTCAAGTATTTCTGAATTTTGTATTTGAAAGGTATTTAAATAGGTGCTATTTGTTTAAATTATGTTTTTTTTTTTTTTCAAATGACAAATTTCAAGCAGATGCTGATAAGTTTAATAGCAAGTCTGAGCAGCTGATATGATTAATACATGTAAATTAGCTAAGAGTTTATCAAACTAGTAAGTTGATAAATCAATGAGATAATTGCCATGGAAATATGGTGAAAAATGATCAAAACAGCTGTATTTGCGAGTCCAAAAAACTCTTCAGATTCTTAGCTCTGGGCTGTCAGTCTGAACTGTAGTCCCCGCCACAAAGGTTTGAGTTCGAAGTTCGGTCTGGCTCTGCTCCATAGTAAGCGTATGGTATGATCGCCGCCGTCGTCAGCCGATCCAATCAAAATTGTCAGAGGCGGGCTTTATGGTCGATGATGGACAGATGATCAAGAGTAACGTAATCAACCGACGGACCAAAGCCGCCGCTTGAGTGACAACAATAATGGCTGCCGCTGGAGAGTTTGGGTGGTAGATTCTGCTAGGTCTGTTCTAGAAGATATCGACAGTAAAATTAATTTTAAAAGAGGAACAGAGAAACGCGATCAAGTCTCATCTTCTCTTATTCTAGGCGTGCAACTGCACGCTTTGATTTTTCTGGACAACAACTATGCCTCACTTAACATACGTCATTTAATCCGTTGCTCTTATTGGTTGTAGAGTCTATCCAACGGAGATTGCATCACAGCTCTGGCGGAGCAGTATCCAGACTCATATTCTGACTGAGAATTGAGGTCGGACTACGTCAGGCTATCAGATTCTGCCAATATTTTCAAATCTCCTGTTTGCCAATGTACAACCTGTTTTTCTCCCTAACAAGCTATTTTATTTTCTTTTTTTGGTTCATAAAACTATCTTGGCCCAGTAAAATGATTTAGGAGCAATGTAGAAATATCCTGGTATTGGTTCCACCATCAAGCGCGAGTTTAGCTATCAGTGGCAAAGTCATCTTTAGATAGCGATGTCGATGACAGGCAGCTTAAAAATCCATTTCGATCAGATATTTATGGAACCAGTTATTTTCTAAAAGACATTATTACATAAACACATGGATGCTGCTTTGTTAATAAATTAGCAACAAACTAAAATATGCTGCAAAACTGCAGAATTCATAGAATCCAGTTATGAATAATTACCTTTGTTTAACAAATTCTACCGGCTTTTTTTTTACGTCTGTCTGTAGCTGCAAAGGTACTGACTTCTAAAATCCACCACATACACTACAGTCTAATTTGAAGAAATCAGCCTTATTCAGCAAGATTGGAGAAAAGGAATTACAATCTAACAAATCATATCAGTTTAAACGTTGTTCTGCTCTTTGGCTGTATGTTTTATGTAAGAATTATTCTTCCAGATTCATCCTGGTGGCCAGTTCTAGTTTCTGTTGCTTCAACAAGCCTGTTAATAATCATCGTGGTGTTCATCAAATGGAAGAAAACTAAAGGTCAGAACCAACAAAAATGTATCTTTTGCATAAATGTTAATTTGGTTTCAATTGATATCAAGGCCTGAAAAATTTTATTCTCATGTTCAATGCAATTGGATTGTTAGTATGATGATTGTCATTTTCTGCATTATAAACTATTAAATAGTATTGAAACTCTTTCATTACTCTGTGAAAGCTAAAATTCAACTCAATCACTTTTTCAGGATGTGAAAAAAAAAAGAGTGAACGGGGACATGGTGAGTTCAAATAAGTTAATTTGATATATTTTTACTGAAATTATAAATTTCCAAAGTCACATTCATCATTACATGTACGTTAAACCAAAAATGTATCAAGCAAATAAATAGATACTGCTTTTGTCTGTATTTCGGCCTAAAACCAAACTTATAGCCTAAAGCGACTATTTCAAAATCCAGGAGAGGATTTGGTAAAAGCACAGTTAAGCCTGTTAAAAACTAAATCACACTTTTAGTTGAAAAATTTCCTTCTAAAATTGCTGAAGTGACAGACATTCTGCGAATTACTTCAGTTATTTAATTTAGCCCCGATTCACTTCTTATCTCAAGGCACCTTACAGAGTCAAATTAAACAAAATATAGACAGATCAGTTAAAAGTTTCTTTAATAAATTCAAAGAAAACCCAGTATATTGCATCAGAAACCATAGCCACATTGCCAAAAAAAAAAACTTTTACGGGTTTGCAAAAACAAAGTGCTAGTGGACCATGTGCTGATCAGCTGCTAAAAAGAACAAAAGAAGATGAATTACTGGGAATCCATCAGGACTCCCAGCTTTTATATCAGACTTATACTGTTACACCACAGATGGATTGCATTCAAGGAAAAAAACTTAGCTGAAGCTATCAATTTTTAAATCTGCACATGTGTCAATATAACCTTCAACTGTTCTTTTAAAAGTTAATAGTTGTTTGTTTTTGTTTTTCTGAATGAAAAGTAACACTACCTCAAAGATACCAAAACAGTATTGTCACTATCTATTGTGATGGCGTTTAGTTTAATGTATATTAAAATTTACAAACCCTTTAGTTTGTAATCATTCTGAGCAACTTTATGGCTTTGTAAAGGAAAAACCTGATTGAACATCCAATGATCCTGATAAATCTCTCTTAAAATATTTTTAAAATAACATACTTTCTAATTCACCAGTGATTTTTGAGAAATAAAATTTCAATAAATATATATATACTAGCTAGATCTAAAATTTAAACAGATCAGTGTAACCATTTGTTTTATCTTACATCATTTAGATCCGTAGTGACAAATTTGTAGAGAGGGAAAATATTCCAAAAATTGTAAAAACAAAATAGGAATTCAATGTACAAGTACTATAATATATAAATTGTATAATATACAGATAACATTTGTTAAAAGCTTTGGGGAAAAAATATGTTTTTTCTTTTTTTCATTTCTCTGACTTTGCACCAATAGTGTAAAATGGCCCATAAATGTTGTGAGGAACATAAATATTTGAACACCCTTTGATTTTCGGGTTCTTCAACTTACAAATTATTGAAGACACACACCTGACATTTTCATCTCAGGTGCATGTTTTTTTTTTTTAGAGACCTAATCTAACCCCCCAACCATGATAGTAGCTGGAGTCTTACTGTGGGGTGGACACGTGCATTTGTGTCTTTATGCAGCTAATGACCTCAAACAGGTGTGTCCCATTTAGAATAATAAGTGAAGTGGAGATGAACTTTTTAGATGTGGACTAACAGATCCTTGAGGGCCAGAATATTTGCTCTTTGGCAGTTGTTCAAATACTTATTTACAGCAGTAACATGTAAATACAATATCATATAAATATAATATAAAAAGATTACACTGTGATTTTTGGATTTTCTTTATAGGATAATGTGTTTTACAATGGATATGCGCCTTGCGAACTTGCAGAATCGTAGTGTTTAAATACTTATGGTACTTTCCTCACTGTGTCTCCTCTTTTGGGATTGGGATTTAATACTGATTTCCTTCAAGTCCTTCAATTAGCATATTCAATGTTTTCTTTTGTGTGTAGGCTGATCTTATGGGACACGTAGTCTATGTACCAGCTTTCCACAGAAAAGACACCATGCGCAATAAAACGGTGAGTGGGTTCTTTTGTTAATGGTAAACAGGTTTTATCTGCCTACACTTCCAAGCAGATTCTGGTGTGGTTCTCTTCAGGTATGAATACAAACCAGATAAGCAGAAAAGATACAGGTCTTTGGACTTAACAATCCATAGTATTACTGTCAAAATCATAGCTGAACCACTGTCTTTTGCTTAACAACACATGTGTAGGCAAGCGGTGGATCTCCACTGGCCACTAGGAGTCATTCTCCAACACCATCACAACATTTAACTGATTGCATTGCATTTTAAATTTGCAGGGAATTCATTTATTTGAACCTCTCAGCCACCGTAGAATTAGTATAGAATTTAACAAAAAATAGAAGGAGCTTGTTTGCTCTTGCTATCCCTGGTCCAGATTTCTAAATGTTTTTGCCTCTTACTTTGTCAAAATGACACCTGCTGCATGCAGTAAACACATTTAATTAAGGAAAGTAATGTTGGTCACTTTCCTGCTGCTTAAGAGCTTTAATAAGTCAAGGCAGGCGGCAGGGAGTTTGAGGTGTCAAAGCCATAGAGATCAGTGTTATAACTTGGAACCAGTGTGGCGCGAGGTGCCAGGCAAACAAAGCTGCAGGAGTATCTCGGAATATGAATCTCAAAGGGAAAAAAAGGAAGATTGCTGATGAGAAAAGAGGATTCAAATAGGCCGACTCATTTGCTTTCATTATCAATGCTGAACGATTGCCTGCATTTTCGCTTTGTAATGAGAGGGTGTCAAAAAAAAAGAAAAATTTGGAAAGGCATTTCCAGGGAAGGCTAAATCTGCAGCCCACCAAGCTGGGAGGGAGAGAAAAAGTGCAATTTCAGGATAAATTAGAGGAGCGCAAAGATAGATTTAAGAAGTGGATTGCATTTCCAAACTCCACTACTGCTGCTAGTTTTGTTGCAAGGATGGAAAACGATCCACAGATCAAACAGGCAGCGCTTTGATGCAGGTATCTGAACTTTCCTCCATTTTTTCCCCAAATCCTAAAAATATTAATCAGACCAAGGAACAATGGTGCCGACCCCTGAATGTGGGATTTCGGGGGTAGAGAGCACAGCTCTGATGTCAGTTCCTGCTTGGTTCCTCATGACTCCTCCCAACAGAAACACGTCCATCATAGAAAGATTTCTTTATTGCAATTCTATAATTTTATCATTGCAAGAAAACTTAAACCGCGCAGTAAAGGTGGTGAAGCGGCGCTCGGTGAAGCGGTGCACGATCTCAGCGTTCACTGTTCCTCCGTCACCTCATGCTACTATGTGACATTTGCTTCAGGATAAACATTTCATCGTGAATGTTTATTAAGCCCATATAGTCCTTTTCTATAGTGGGATAATACACTTAGAGCCTGTGTTGCTATACCAGGCTTATATAAGGCTTTTAAATTTTTTTTTTTTTTCTGGTCCAATATGGCTCTTTGAGCAGTTTGCGTTGCCGACCCCTGGTCTAGACTATTAATGGCTTTCAAGAATCTTGCATTTATATAGTGCTGGCCCCACATAATCTCTACATATCCATAAACAGAAATGAAATTTTATATTTGCTTTAAAATCATTCCTGTTGATATTTGGAATTAGAAAAATGGGGCAATGGGTTGTAAAGTAATGTTGACTTAAAAGACTTAACGGTTTCCCACACTGTTTAAAGCTGCCCTATGTAAAAGTTGTTTATGGTTCTTTTTTTAGGTCAGTTGCACTGTGACCTACAGCACGGCGGACCTCTCCTCTCCTAAAGCTTCCCGTAATCAAGACATTGCCTATTCCACACTTAAACACAAGGTATAAATTTTTGTTATTAAATTTGTTATTTTCCGAAAAATTGGCTTTGGTCTCCAAAAAGGATTATGAGGCACACCAGTTCCATTGTTTAACTCAAAATGGGGATGGAGTCAACTCTTAAGAACAATTTCTTGACTACTTTGTGAGAACCTCGACCCGCTCTCAGTTGGTTCTCCGGTTAAATTGATGTGTCATTATAACCAAGTTACTTGTGAAATGTTTGATCCTCTGGTAAATAATGAGCTACTGAAATTTTTTGTCAATATTGTCCTAATTAATAAGCAAAGCTGTTTTCTGAAAACATTTTCTAATAAACTAAACAGCAAAATTATTGCAAACAGAGAGTTATTTTATTATGATGCTCACTGGACCTGTTTGTTATGTTTAAGGTGATCTCTAAACATGGCAGATCAAAACAGAAAACTAATATGGGGCCTTAAGGGATGGTGCTCCAAATGTGTCCGTTGGTCAGACTCCATTTTTCTTTCGGTGCTGATTAAAGTGGCTGTATTGTTAAAGTTGGAGACTGAGAAGTACCAGTGTATTGGTGCCAGAGATAAGCATGGACTAGAACTTTGGTTCTTAACGATAACCTACTCCCACTATTCGAAGAACTGTGCTATAAAAATTATTAATTAACAAAATCTCTTTTGGTACTTAATTTTCTTTTACACTGATATAGATCAAGTTGTGGAACTTACTGCAGCTCAAGCACGCATTAGCTTTAACTCTGCATGTTTCCACGTGGTTGTTTTGACCACAGAAAAAACCAGACCACTGCTGCAGCTGCTGCTGTTTCCACATTCATGCATGTATAGCAAACAACAAAAAGAAACCATATTTCCAACCACTAAGGCACTTCTGCTATTTGGTCTTCTGTGAAAGAAGAAAGAGATATAGCATAGATTATGATTTTTTTTCTGACTGATTAAAACTTAAAACCTTTGCAGAGGCTAATTTTTCATGTATTAGGTGAGAAATAAAAGAGAAATAAAAATATTTTAAATTAAACAGTCATGGCAACCTCAATGTTTGGCTACTTTTTGAAAATACTTTTTTAAATGTTTTAATAAAAAAACATGACAGAGGAACATTTTTCTTATAAAAAAAACAACTACCGGTAATTCTGATGAAAATGCAATAAAGGATATAAATAAGACAGGCAAATAGAAGTCATGATATGGAAGTCAGAGGTCACCAACTAGAGATATAATATCATGGTTTCAGGAAACCACCGTAGAGATCAACTTTTTGATCAACTAGTGAATCTAAAGAAAAGAAAAAAAAAAAACAATACTTGCATTCTAAATGACTTTTGTATACTTCATTATAAGGATTTCCCTGGTCGATATATTCTGTACATTAGATGTTTACTTTTTACTCCGAATTATAACTGCTTTTTTTTACTTTTTTTATTTATTTTTTTATAATAATAGTTCTGTAGCCTGTGTGTGTGTGTGTGTGTGTGTGTGTGTGTGTGTGTGTGTGTGTGTGTGGAGGGTGAGGTGGGGGGGGAGCCTTTACACTCACTTTCCTGCAACTAGTAATAAATTGTATAAGACCATGTCATCAAGCAAATGTCCCTTAGAATAACTGAGCTGGCAAACCAAGGTGCATGTTAGGATCAAGACAGAGGATGTCCTCCTCAGGACAGGCAGACATCCCTATTAAAACCTGCCATGTCAGTTTGTAAAGAAAACCTTTAGCAGGCAACAAAAATATAAGCAGTTTATTTCAGAAGTGAGAACGGAGGACTTTCTGGAACTGGAGCAGCAATTGCAAATATCTCTAAAGAGATATGAGATTTAAGTTCTAAATCCTGGAGGTAATTGTTTAAATCCTACCTGAAGGTTAGGGAGTTTTATCTGTCAGTTGGTAAGTTTAAATTTGAGACCAGAAAAATCACGGGGGTGAAAACAAGGCTGCACTCTGGGGTATGTTCATGCTTCCCTAAGGTCTGATTATAGCAAACAACACGATCAGTTACCATAGCTATGAAGACGACTCACACTTTTACACCACAATGTCAACAGGTGACTTTGAACCCGTCAGAACGTTGGGTAGATGCTTATGTGATGCCCACTGGTGTGTGCACACAATGTAAAAAAGGAGCATGCATTTCTTTAAATGTTTATGGGGTTATGATAAATAGCTATTTTATTTGTTGTTAACAGGGGTTAATCCTGATGGGTGCAGTAACAGTGTTTTACCAATAGGTGACGCATGGAGACTCTGAGCTGCCAGTTTCTCTGCTGTTTCTCGTACGCTGAGAGGAATTAGAGTAACAAAGTCTGCGTCTCCCATGTGCTCATTTATATCCTGTTTTTTCAGCTTCATCTGCTGCTGAAGGGTCCGGAACCCTGCTACCCATAACGGTTGTCGCGCTTGTCTGGTATCCTACTCCCTGCCAGGCCTGGACGTGGTGAAGTAAAAGACAAAGGGCTCCAAGACTTTGAAGGGTGTAGTCAACTGCTAGGAAGAGGGAACAGCTATGATGGACGGTGAGAGGAAAATCTTGGTGTGGTCCATCAAGAAGGACTTGCTCAACCTACCTGCAGATGAACTCTTCAAAATGGCCAGGTCTGTGGGTCCAGTTTCAGAGGAGGAGCAACCTCATCTTGAGTCTTCAAATGAAGAGGATTTCTATAAGTACATCATTAGTTTTATGAGCAGTAAGACTTTGCTAGAGTCCAAGGACACTGGCATGGCTCATTTATTAGAGTTAAGTGACATTGTGGATGCAGCCATTCACTTACACTTAGACAACTTTTATTGTCATTTTGTATAGAATTGGTGAATACAAAATAAAATTAGGTTTTTTTACAGCTTTCAGACAGAAATTAGCAGCAGGTTAACAGTGAAATGAAAATTTCCATTTCATAAAGTGCAGCAGGGATCAAATGTAAACAGTATGGGAGAAAAAAACTTGTGATCAATGATTTGATTAGTGTTTTTTAAAACTTTTTTTTTGTCATCGTTGTAAATAGGTGATCTGGTGACTGAAACTCCGCCCGCGATCGACTGGTTGGGCATCCCAGCTCTAAACTATGCACCTGTTTTTTTGTGGTATTGATTACTGCAACAGTGTACTCATAGATAAAAAAAAAGTCAATTAGACAGCTGCATCTGATCCAAAATACTGCTGCCCATGTTCTCTCCAGAACTAAGAAAGTAGAGAACATCAGCATAGTTCTGAAGTCCTTCCACTGGTTCCTTATAGCTCAGAGAATAGACTTTAAAATCCTTCTGTTTGTCTATAAATTAATTAATGATTCACCACCTAAGTACAGAAAAGATCTGCTGTCAATTTATCAACCTCCCAGACCCCTCAGGTCTTCTAGTTCCAGCCTACTCTGTTCACCCAGAACTAGAACCAAACATCTTCAACATCTTCAGTTAAACATTAGCTAGAACAAACACCCAGAATACTGTAAAAGTGCTGAACGGCTGAATTCTTTTAAGTCAAAGTTAAAATCCCATTTGTTTAGAGCTGTCTTTGAATGTAGAAGTCAAACTATTAACTGAGGTATTATTAGTTTAAAGTTGTAATTCAACTATTTTCATTTATTTTACTCATATTTTTATCTTTATTTGCTGTTATTCTGGTTTTATTATCTTCTATTATATTATGAAATTCATAAAAAGCACTTTGATTTGTCCACATATTGAATGGTGCTCTACAAACACAGTAAACTTGCCTTGCCTAGTCTAACTTTTGGGACTCTCTGTGCCTTTTGCCTCCCTTTTTGCAGATTGTTTCAGAGTTGTGTTCTGAAAAACCAAAAGCTGTGAAGGGTCTTTTCCAAAAATAACAAAGAGAGAAATAATTATCTATAGTTCAAATTTGAAGAAAAAAACAATTAAAAAACAAAGAAACCAACAAAACTGACCTATTAAAACTACTTCAAACTAAAGTTTGATAGCATCGTGAAATGGGGGACCAGCACATTATGTGCTTTTTTCCACATACTGAGAGGCTCAGCTCACATATGAAACTAACACCTCTGTAACCTTAGATCTGCTCACCTGTCTGTTAGTTATTTTCTTATCCTTTGTTTATATAATTGACATAAACGAAAAAAGTGTTACATAAAAGTATTATTTAATGTCATTAAAAAAAGCTCTAAATTGCATTGACTATCAAAACATTTTCTAAATCAACTTCCTGATGTAAGACAGAGGCTGATGTCATCAGAAAATAACACCTTGGAAACCTGATGCAGCGTGAAATGTTTACAGCTTTAAGAACAAACCACTTTCTGCCATCGAGTCATTTGTTTACAAGATAGCAGAAGAGACAGAGAGAAACACTGATTTGATACAGAGGAATTAAAATGTATTTATACTTTATGCTGATCCTTACATCTACAGGTAAGTTAACCTTTAATAAAAATATTAACATATATTAATATTAACATTTGTTCTACAAATTATTGTATTAACTGGTAAAATTTGATTTATCCAAAAAAAAAAAAAAAAAATATTTGCATAAATTCGATTTAAATTCAGCTGTACTTCATGTCTCCTAAGTATATACATTCTGTTTGTTGTCTGACCTATTCTCTCAACAGCAAAGCGAAGTGAATCCGTTTTCATCGTTAGAGTTGGTGATGAAGTGACTTTGCCTTGTAAAAATGTGTCTGATGGACAGAATAACTGTGACAAAACCACTTGGAGCTTCAGCAGGTCAATCCCAACAGTGAAAATACTTGAAGATGGTCAGTTAAATGCAACGATTAATTCAGAAAAACTGAGTATTTCTGCAAACTGTTCACTGGTTATAAAGAAGGTCACTATTGAGGACGTTGGTCGGTATGTCTGCAGACAGTTAATATCAGGACAAGCAGAGAGCTCTTCCGTTTTTCTGTCTGTTATTTACCGTAAGTATACACGTTATTTGCTCAAATGATTATGTTAAAAACAATTAACCAAAAAATACTATAATTTACTGATGATTTTGCTTTCAATGTCTTTCATCTCAACATTTCTATCTCCATCAGTGACTGAAAAGAAGATTGATGATTCAGTTGTCTTAAACTGTTCTGTAGTGGACTATAACTACCCTACACACACAGTGGAATGGCTGTATGAGGGGGAAGCGAAACATCTCCTCACATAACGCACCCATCACTTCCAGCTTCTCTTTCCTCTGTGGCACTGACAGCTCCTCTTTATCAAAACTCAGCACTTTATAGATCCAACTGTAAAGTTACAAATAATTACACTGGAAAATTTCAGCTGTTCACCTTTGGCCACCAGTCACAAATTCAGAAAACAGGTAAGAATGAACAATGTTTTCTTTACCTCAGAATTATTGATTGACTTTTTTGTGAAAAAAATAGCATATTTTTTGATGTTGTCATTTATGATTGTTTTTTGTTAAAAATACAACCTAAGCTTGTTAGTACAATAAAAATATTACATCACCTCTAATCGCAATCTCAGCTGCAATATCTTTTAAAAAGAACATATTGTAGGAATTATATTTTCTCAGACAAGACAGACCATCGTTATAGCCTGAGAAATCTCATAAAATATTTCCGTTTTATCCAATGACTCAGACTGAGCCTAGCTAGTTGTACATTAAATCTTTTCAATTATTACTGAATTATGTTTTTGAACGCTATTTAAAATGGTGCTCTCTGTTTTAATAATGTTATTTTTTTTATAAATGAAAAATTTCGAGCAGATGCTGATAACTTTAATAGTGAGTCGGGTCGGCCAATACAATTAATACATTTAAATTAGCCAACAGCTTATCAAACTAGTAAGTTGATGAATAGGTGAGATAATTGCCATGGAAATATGTTGAAAATTGATCAAAACAGCTAAATTTGCCAGTACACAAAACTCTTCATGTTCTGCTGTCCAAATTGACTAATGCATCGTTTATAATATGAATGTATTCCTACAACATAAGTCAGGGCGTAATTTTAATAAAATCCCTTTTTTGAGAATGTACTACAGTATCTGTTTTTCTCCTAAGAAGCTTTTACTTTTTTTTTTTTTACTTTTTTGTTCTGGTTCATAAAGCTATTTTTAACCAGAGAAAGTTGAGTAGAATAGAAATACCCTGTATTGTTCCATGACAAGGAAATTTAGGTGTGAGCGGCATCTTTACCGTCATAATTGTCGATTACAGGCAGCTTAAAAATGCATTTCTATCAGATATATTTATGGAACAAGTTATTTTAGAAAAGACAATATTACATAAACATATGGATGCTGCTTTGTTAATAAATGAGCAACAAACGAAAACATGTTGCAAAACTAGAGTTATTAGAGTCAAGTTATAAATAATTATCTTTTACAAATTCTTTAGCGTCGTTCCATAGCTGCAAAGGTACGGATTACTAAAACCACTACATATACTATAGTCTAATTTTGAAGAAATCAGCCTCAGCCTATTCAGCAAGTTTGGAGAAAAGGAATTAGAAACTATCAATCAAATCAGTTTAAATAGCTTTTCTGCAAATTTGCATCATGATTAATGTAAGGAATCATTTTTCCAGGTTCCTCTTTGTGGCTCATTGTTGTTTCTGTGGCTTCAACAATCATCTTAATAATCATCGTGTTGTTCATCAAATGGAAGAAAACTAAAGGTAAGAACCATCAAAAATTAATCCTTTGCACAAATGTTCATTTGGTTTTAACTGATATCACAGCCTGAAAAAAATCAATTCACCTCATGTTCAATGCAATTGGATTGTTAGTATGATAATTCTACCTTTTTTTCTTAGAAAGTATTAATAATAATCCTTACACTTTGAAAGCTGAATTCAACTAAATCGCTTTTTCAGGTTGTGAAAAAAAGAGGGAAAGGGACACGGTGAGTTAAAATTAAGTAATTTTTTTATATATAGTTTAATGAAATGATAAATGTGTAAAATAACATTCATCAATACATGTATATTTAAAAAAAGTTAATCAAGAGCAAACATGTTCATACTGCCTTTATTTCTGCCTGGAACAAAACTTATAATCTAAAGCGACTATTTTGGGTCCATATCCTGGGGATGATTGTGAAAAAGCACAGTTAAACCAGTTCAAAATTCTGTTAGTTGATACATTTTCTTCAAAAGTTGCTTAGGTGATAGACATTTAGGAAATAACTTCAGCTATGTCATATAATACCTATTCATATGTATCTCAAGGCACTTCACAGAGTCAAATTAAACGATCAATAATTTTTTTTTTTTTTTTTTTTATACAATCAAAGAAATACCAACATATTCCATCAACCATATAACATGTCTTTCAGAAACTCTTACTAGCCAAAAAAAAAAAAAAAAAAAAAAAAAAGGTTTTATGGGTTTGCAAAGGTTCAGAAAGGTGCTGGTGGTCCACGTGGTGATAAGCCTCTAAAAAAATAAAAATAAATAAACAGGGGGTATAATTGGGAATCCATCAGAAATCCCCAGTTTAAAGTTAAAGTCTTATATAATTACACCAGAGATGGATTGAATTCAAGGACAAAAACTAATGTAAAGCAACCAATTTTTAGATCTGCACATGGTTCAGCATTAGCTTCTGTTCTTTTAAAACTTAATAGTTGTCTTTTTTAAGAAAAATGACAAGTACGACAAAAAGGCCGCCTCCAAGATACTGTGGTCAACACCTAAACAGTATGGTCACTAACTAAACGGGATGTTTTGACAAAATAAAGAATGTGAAATAATCAACTAAAATATTGTGATGGTGTTTTGTTCAATGTATATTAAAACTAACAAATCATTAAGTTTGTAATCATTCTGAACAACTTCATGCCTTTATCAAGGAAAACTGGATTACACATCGAACAAACTTGGTAAATCACTCATAAAAAAGTCTTAAAACAATATATTTTCTGATTTACCAGTGATTTTTAGGAAATAACATTTAAAAATATATATATATTTACTTGGTAGATATATTTTAGATAACTTTTTTTGGTAAATTTTAAGCGATCAAATTTTAAACTAATCAATGTAGCCATTTTCTACCTGTTCATTGTGTTTTAGTAGTGACAAATTTGAGAGAGGGAAAATTTTAAAAACTTGTAATAACAACTAAATCAAATTAAAAGTACTAAAATATATACCTTAGAGGTTATGCAGATAACATGTTTAAACAGTTTGGAGGATTTCTTTCTTTTTTTCTTTTAATTTTATATGATTCCATCTTTGACTTTGCACTAATAGTATCTGGAATCTTACTGTGGGGAGGACACGTGTCTTTATGCAGCTATTGACCTCAAATGGCTGTGTCTTATTTAGAATAATTGAAGTGAAGGTGGACTTTGTAGAGGCAGACTAACAGGTCCTTGGAGCCAGAATTTTTGCTTTTGAGCAGTTGTTCAAATACTTATTTACAGCAGTAATATTTTAATAAAATATAATATATAATATAGAAACATTACATGGTGTTTTCTGGATTTTATGGATTTTCTTTGTAGGATAATATGTTTTACAGTGGATATGCACCTAAGATAAAAACTTCATCCCTCTCCATCTTTGCAATTGAGAACTTGCAAAATCATGGTGTTTAAATACTTGTCTCTTGTTATATTTGTAGTCAACACATTACTCTCACAGACTTGGTCAAGTTTTTACACTGGATGCCCTTTCTAAAACAATGGGATTCACACCTGAGTTTCGTCTTTCAAGTCCTTCTTTTAGCAAATTTTCTTTCTTTATTTTTTTGTGTGTAGGCTGGACCTGAGGGGGACCTTTTTTATGCGTCAGTTTACCACAGAAAAGACACAATTGCGAATAAAAAGGTGAGTGGTTCCTTTGTTAATGGTCAACAGGTTGTATTGCTTCCAAGCAGATTCTAGTGTGGTTCTCTTCAGGTATAGATACAAACAAAGCTAGAAAAGCAGAAAGCATATTTGTCTATTGATTTAACAAGCCATTGTATTACTATTAAAATCATAGCTAATTCATTGCTTGTTGCTTTGCAACACTCACGTGAGCAATCATGAGTCTCCCTTGGCCAGTAGGAGTCATTCCAACACCATCACAACATTTTTCTGATTCCAGTACGTTTTAAATATGCAGTGAATTTATGTATTTGGACCCCTCAGCTGCCGTTGAATTAGTATAGATTCTTTGCTCTTGGTGTCTGGTCCAGATTTCTAAATGTTTGTGGCTCTTGGTTTAACAGAGCTCTTATTACGTCAAAATAACATCTGCTATGCAGTAAACACTTTTACTTAATGAATATGTAGTAGGAAAGTAATTGTCATTTTCTGCTGTTTAAGAGTTTAATAAGACAGGAGAGTTTAAGTCAAGGTAGGAGATCGATATCCAGATATCAGAAGAAACAAGGAGTATTCGAGCAGGACAGGGAAAAAAAAGAAATGAGACCGGTCAAGATCAGGGGGTTAAAACAAGGATTTCTAAAAGATCCAGTCACATGAATGGCTTTCAAGAATCTGGCATTTATATAGTGCTTTTCCCAGGTGCAGTTTAAAAGTTTAATAAGTAGAGGCAGGAGAGTCTAAGGCAAGGTAGGAGATCGATGTCGAGATATCAGAAGTCAACAGGAGTATTTGGCTGGGGCAAGGCAGACAGGAAGAAACATCAAGAAAAGTCAAGATCAGAAAATTAAAACAAGGATTGCTTAAAGGTCTAGTCACATGATTGGCTTTCAAGAATTTGGCGTTTACCATTGGGAGAGCCAGGAATATGTAGTACTACTTCTAGGTATAGTACAGGAGAGAGATCAGGAAGTGAAATCATAGGAGTGCACAAAGCAGCTTCATAGGCAAGAACAGACTGGAATCTTTACAGGATTCCCCAATTTTATTTCCTTATCCTACTACTTGTAGTCAAGCCTTGTTTCCCCTTCTTTATTTTACCCTTTTCTATGCTCTGTACTCCCTGCTTTATTTCTCTGATGTATGAATTATGTTTTTGTTTGGTGTTTCTGACCTAAATTGTGTTTCTCCAGAGCACATGTCTAAACATTGTTCCAGAACAATCACAATTGATCATAACAACAAATACAAATAACTAAAGACAGAAATGAATTTTCAGAACAACTGTATGATGGACCTCAGATCAGGGCACCTGCTACTTTCTACATTTCAATATCTTATAGTAGAATCAAGTACAACTATCATTATTATTCCCCAATTTGGAAATCTGGATAACCTGTATAAATGTTATATTTAATTTTAATATTATCAAAACCCTTGCTGTTGATCTTGAAATAAGAACAAGAAGGGGCAGGGGGTTCATAAAGTAATGGGGACTTAAAAGACAAACATTGCCCACACTCTTGAAAGCCACCCTGGGTTAATGTTATCTTCTTGTCTTTTTCTTAGGTCAGTTTCACTGCGACCCACAGAACTGCGGACCTCTCCTCTCCTGAAGCTTCCAGTAATCAAGGCATTGTCTATTCTACAGTGAAACACAAGGAGTCAGATTATACTCAGTAATTTTTTTCTCTAGGAAATTTTGAGTTTGGTCTCCAAATGTAGAGACCAATTTTGCAATTTTTTGGCAAACCAGGATCAGTTAAACACTGTAGAGGTTGGAGTCAGCTCTTAAGGACTACTTGTTACCAAATTTGAAAACTCCAAATTGGCTCCATAACCTGAGTGAGAACCTTGACCCGCTCTCAGTTGGTTCTCCTGTAAAATTTATGTCATTATTACCATGTTGCTTGTGAAATGTTTGATCCTCTTGTAAATAATGATCTATTGTGGAGGATCACAGAGCAGAGGACCGAAACTTATTAAGAGTGTTCTAATTAATAAGCAAAGTTTGTGAAAACATTTTATAATAAACTAAACAGCAGACAGTGAGTTATGTTTTATTGTTATGCTTACTGGACCCTTTAGTTATGTTTAGGTTTATATTTAAACATTGTAGATCAAAATTGAAACTTAAACTAAAATTTAGCAAATATCCCAAGTTTTGGAGCTTCAAATTTGATTGGTAATGAGGTTCCATTTGCATTTATTTGCTGATTAAAATGATTCTCTCTTTTAAAGTTGGAGACTGAGAAGTCCCAGTGTTTGGTGCCAAAGATAAGCATGGACTAGAACTTTGGTTCTGATTCCCAACCCATTCAAACGGTTTGAAAAACTGTGCTATCAAACATTTTACTTTTAAACGATCAGCTAACAAAAACACTTTTGGTTTTATATTTTCTTTTACACAGGGAATAGATCTAGTTGTGGAAGTTACTTCAGGTCAAACAAACATGAGCTTTAACTTTGCATGTTTGCACACGGTTGTTTAGACCACAGACAAGCCAGACCACTGCTGTAGCTGCTGCTGTTTCCACATTCATGCATGTTTAGCAAGCAACAAAAAGAAACCATATTTCCAACCACTAAACCACTTTTGCAACTTGGTCCTCTGTGAAAGAAGCAAGAGATACAGCATGAATTAGTATTTTATAACGATTACGCAGCTAACCTTTGCAAATGCTTCATATATTAGGAAAGAAAGGAATGTTTATTTCAATAAAAAACAGTCAAACAAATGTTATGTCAACCTGAATGTTTGACTACTCTGTAAAAAGTAATTTTTCAAGGCATAAAAATAAATAAAGCAGATAGTAAAATTGTAGAGAAACGAAGTCCTCATTTAAAGAAAACTTGACTAAATCCGAGGGCAGTCCAATAAGGCGGTGATTACCGACCAGGGTACACGTCGTTACCCAGCAGGCCCGAGTGTGTAATTGCAAGAAGGTACATGAAAATGGCTTTATTTCTTAGGGCAGTAAAAATAGGGCTGGGATCTGTTTTGCTTTGTGAGGACCCAATTAAAAAATTAAAACAACCTTTTATCAGTTTAAGTGTGTTTTTCTTTTACAACCATCATAACCAGGCAGAGGAACAGAGTGGATGTAGAGAAGCTACAGGATCCAGCCTGTTTTTCCACGGTCCTGAGGTCTAGGAGCTCATCAAAGCAGCTCAGGTGTCTAGATGAAAGGAAAGTAAAACTAATTAACTTAAGATCAGCCAGACTATAATGTTTGTTCTACATTTTGTTCCTAATTCAAGGTTTAAATGTATTTATAAGCAAGTTGCTCCGAGAAGCTCCCGTTTTATAAATATAGGTTTATATGATAGGATTATATTTTGTATTTATTTAACTTACTAAACTTACCTAGGCAAACGAAAACTTTATTTTGTTTTTCAATTTTAAATGGAAAGAACAAAAAACCTAAGATATGCAAGTGCTAAAAATAAAAGATTCTAGCAAAAAGTAGTGGTTTTATATTTTTTAATCAAGTTATTAATACATACCACTGCCTGATGCGATGGACTGGTGACCTGTCCAGGGTGTACCCCGCCTTTCGCCCATTGACAGCTGACGCAGATAGGCACCAGCACCCCAAAGTGGGAAAAGGGTGTCAGATAATGGATGGATGGATAGATGAGAATCTTCATCAGCAGATGGATGCAGTTCCACTTTTGGACAATCATCAATACTTTTGACTTAGAGGGGGACTCATGGTAAGACAGTATGCCCCAAGGTTGGGAAACACTCCATTTATATAGAAATTAGCAGGCAAACATCAGTCATAATAAGAAAGTTACACAAAACCAGAGGCTTTAATATATATATCATGAAACCGCGGGAATCCAATCTGTTGCGTCAGCGCGACGTCTCCGAAAACAACGTTACGATTCTAACTGACGCATACCGTCGAGGTTTGCCATGCCGCACATTATTTTTGCACAATGTCCAGTGGCGACCAGCATTACGGGGACTTTTCTTTCACGCCAAACAAAATGCCATCTTTGGCCAAATCAACAAAACTAAAACGCTGGTCTTCGTAATATGCACCTGAATATGAAACAAAGCCCATGTTTCTTATGTTGAGGCCTGATTGAATGGAGGAAGGTGTGGGGTGCTGTTAGTAAGGATGGCGTGCGCCACATGGTCATGGTGTAATTTTCGGCTTTTATTAATGCACTGTTTCTTTTAGTTAATGTTAGTTCTGTATCCCCTTGATAATCCTCTGCAACTTGTGATAAATTGTATAAGACCAAGACATAAAGCTAATGTTCCTTTGACTCACTGAGCTGGAAGACCAAGGTCAGGATCAGGGCAGAGAACGTCTTCCACAGGACAGGCAGACATCCCTATTAAAACTTATGTCAGCTGTTATTGAGATCCTTTTGCAGGAAACAAATGCAGACAACAGAAGCTGGTATATGCAGTTTGTTTCAGGATTGAGGATGGAGGACTTTCTGGAACTGGAGCATCAATGGGAATTATCACTGAAGACAAGAGGTAAGTTGTGAATCCTGGAGGTAACTTTTTAAGAGAAGATGAAATCAGTGAGGTTAGTTTAGGTTGAGAGGGCTGATTTTTTTATGTTGAAGATGATCTGGTGTTTATGTACACTATTGCTGGCAGAGAGGGGTATGAATGGTAGGTTTATAATGAAACCTCTCCTTCAGGGAGATGAGCGGTACGAAGTGGTGGTCGTGCGTCGGAGGGTGGGCGATCCAGGGGAGCTGCAGGAGGCGAGTGTGCCGTTCTGGAATAAGGGCTTGGCGACCTACTATGAAGGAAGAACAAACTAAGGTAAATGTGAGAATATCTGGAAGTTTCAATAATATTCTGGATTTAACAGGAAGCCAACACAAAAATCTAAAATAGGTGAAAAATGATTTATCTTTAATTTACATCAGAACTCCAGCAGCAGCATTTAGGAAGAGCTGAGGGCTTTAGCTGTGTTTTGTGGACTCCCTGATGGTAAAGAATTTAAAAAGTCCTGCCTAGAAGTTACAAATGCTTGGACTATTCTTTTTGTCACATCTTGACAGAACATTTCTTTTTTTTTTTTTTTATATATACTCCCGAGCTGAAAAGGACATTTTTGATTGACTGAGAGTAAAATATTCTGGTTCTGAGTAAATTGGGTTTAAAAATAGATGTTTATATGCAAAACTTTGCTGTAAAGAAAAAATAAATGCAATAAATTATAACTCATATCAGTGACATCTGTAGCCAGTTTGTTGTGCACACAGCAAGCATTGCTTGGTTTTGCTTCTACTGTACCTTAGGGGGATTTGTTGAGTGGTCTGCTCAAAGGTTTTAGAGTTATGCAAATGAGTTTACCCTCAATGGAGGGTAGACATTACTGTACTTGCTGTTGGCTTTAATTAGCAATGAGTCTTTCGGTGCTGATCTGTGTCATGGAAACTATACCCATGGAAACAGGAACTTGGTCATAAGCTGCATTTTGTCTATCTGTGTGTTTTCTTGCATGGTGGTTAAGCTGTGGTCGGTAGATATAAGAATGATGAGTCTCAGATGAAGTTCCGGACTTATGATAAGCATCAGTCTCATAGTGCTGAGAGCTGGAGAATGGACGGCTCTACAGCATTATGGCTGTGTCAGTTTGGCAACTATAATACATAGAAACCATGGATTATTCTCATTCTCCTCTATTAACGATGAAGAAAATAGCTTAAAATGACTTTTTAAACAATAGACTTTTTTCCCATATTAAGTAGATTTCCTCTAGCTGGGTAAGGCAGCATTTTTATTTACTGATGCCTTAGATAAGCATGGACCGGAACCAGTTTGGTGTGAATTTTTGCAAAATACCACTTGGTTGGCTTTGACTTGCCATACAATGAAACACAAGCGACATTTGATTTCTATTTTTGTTTATTTTTGTTATTCATTACAAGGAAACAGCAATTTACACAAATATACATAAAGTCCAGAGTTGTTCATCTTTAATCAATGTTGATAAACCCCTTGTAGAAGCTTGTGCGCTGACAGATTCATTTATAAAGGATTTACTGTTAAATGAACCTTTGGTTCTCATGTTTCTTTGACGCCGATATAAATCTAGTTCGGAAAATACTTCAGCTTAAACACACATTAGTTTAGGTTTAGCATTTTTGCTTCTTGCTATCATTTTGAAAAACAATCAAACCTAAAAAATGCATCATTTATCATTTAATGACATTGAATAAGAAACAAGGTGCAGTGTGGATAATTTTAAACATAAATATAGAGAAATCTGTTAAATATGAATTAGGCAACCCCCACAGGTGGACTTTTTGGACATTTTACTTGATCTACAAATATAAGAAAATTATAAAGTTTTAATCTTAAGTTCTCAGATTGTATTCAATATTGGTTTGATCAACTTGTTGATCTATCTCTGTCAGTCTAATGGCCTTATTTTTACAGTTTTCTCAGTAAACAGTAAACAACAAACATGAGCTGCAAAAAAATGTGATGCAAACTCCAAAACATGCAAGCTTAAAAAAAGAAACGCAAAAGGAAAACACTGCAAACAAAAAAGAAATAATCTGCAAACAGGAGAAAATGTGAAGCATAGGGTGAAATGAGCTGCAAGCACATGTAGGATGGAAAGTCCAAAACCCAAATAAACAAAGTTAACGTCCTACCCTGCATTCATCTAATGTTAACCTGCACATTCACATAATCTTCGGCTGAAAGAAGTGTGGTTGAGCTATTTGCAAAATGTGCAATGCTCTGCAGAGTCTATGACAGTTCCCAAGTGGTCAAATAGATATAGGAAACTGAAAACGAGAAGCATGGAAAGAGAAACTTGGTCATTAATCGCAATTTGTGTGCTTTCTTGCATGGTGGTTATGCTGTGGTCGGTGGATATAAGAATGAAAAGTCTCAGATTAAGTTCTGGACTCTCGATAGGTGTCAGTTTCTGAGTGCTGAGAGCTGAAGAATGGACGGCTCTACAGCATTATGGCTCTGTCAGTTTGGCAACTATGATAAATAGAAACCATGGATTATTCTCATTCTCCTCTATTAAAGAAGAAGAATATACTGGCCTAGCTTTACAAAGTCTTTTTATAGGATAGATAGATTTTTTCCAGATGGGGTAGATTTCTTCTAGCTGGGTAAAACAGCAGTTTTATTTACCAATACCATTCTAATTTCTTTTTTCATGTTATCAATTACAAGGAAACCTGTTTTTTACTGCAGAAATTTCCTTTACAAAGAAAAGTTTTGCCCAGTAATATATAAAAGACCAGAGTTGTTAATCTTTACTTATTTAAACCCCTTGTATTAGCTTTTGCTTTGAAAGATTCATTTTATAAAGGATTTACTGCTTAATGAACCCTTGGTTCTCAGGTTTCTTTTACGTCGGTATATATCTAGTTTTGGAAAAGACTTCAGCTTAAACACACATTAACTTTGGTTTAGTAATTTTGCTCGTTGCTATCATTTGGGACATCAATCAAGCCTAAAAAAATGCATAATTTCTGCTTTAATGACATTGAATAAGAGACATGGTTCAGTTTGGATAATTTTCAAAATAACTACTGAGAAATCTGTTAAATATGAAACAGGCAACCACCACAGGTGGACTTTTAAAATATATAAGATAGGTTGTATTCAATATTATGTTTGATCAGCTTTTTGATCTACCTCTGTAGTCTAACTTCCTTGTTTTTACATGTCTTTCAGCAGATGGTTAGACACAAATTAAATGAGACATGCACAGTGGTTGTTTCAATTACAATAAAGCAGACCACTGCTGCTGTTGTTCCTCCATTCGTGCAGTTAGCAAGCGGCAAAAACAACCCACATTTCCAACCACTAAGCCACTTTTGAGACAAAGTCTTCTGTGAAGTAAGCAAGAGGAACTGTGAGAAATAGATCTTGAATTCAAATGGGTTAAAAAAAAAGTCTCTCTGGTGCTGTTTTTTATGTATTAACAAATAAATAATTTCACATATTCATGTAAAAATTGTTGCGAAGTTGAATGGA
Source organism: Cyprinodon brontotheroides (assembly GCA_018398635.1). Classification (NCBI taxonomy): domain Eukaryota; kingdom Metazoa; phylum Chordata; class Actinopteri; order Cyprinodontiformes; family Cyprinodontidae; genus Cyprinodon; species Cyprinodon brontotheroides. The sequence continues at coordinate 4,638,785 of JAGKQL010000007.1, read as the reverse complement.
CAGCACTCCTTCACAAACGGTTATTTCTAAGGTATAAAATACCATGGCCAAGCTGCAAAAACATGTACGATGCAATCTCCAAAACATGCAAGCTCAAAATACAGATGCAAAGAAAAACACTCCAAACAAAAAACAAAGTATTTGCAAACAGGTGAAAATGTGAAGGAAATTGTGAATGAAGCTGCAAACACATGTATGATGAAAAATCCAAAACACAAATTAACAAATGCAATAGAAAAAAAATGCTAGAATCACTAGAAATAGAAAAAAAAATCTCGAATCAACAAAACAAATATAAACAAAAACACAGCAATCACAAACAATGCGCTGCAAACAAAATGCTGCATCACAGAGAAATGATGCAACGAGTAATAAGGAATTGAACAAAGATCTAACCATAGTTGAATTAGCACAGCCACTGCTACTAGCCAATTTCAGCAGGTCTGTTCTATTTACTTTTATTAGTTGTAGTTTTTATAATACCTCATCTAAAATAACAAGCAAATCTAGGGGGTCTCCGAATGTCTGGTGGATGAATAAGGAGTTCACTTGCAAGCGAGAGTCACATGACCAAAAGGGGGGCTGAAAAGTAGTGATCATCTGTCCGAACAGCCAGTTAACTGAGTTCGCTATAAAGTACAGTGATTGAGGGCTTAGTATTTGGGGTGCACATTTCTGGCTTGTCTTTGAGAGAGAAGAGGCTATCCTCTGTTTCTCTGACTGAAAATGAATTACAAATGCACACAACCCTACTTAAATTGAAAACTGAGATGTAAATATAATATTAATTTTTTTTGTTTCTTTGAAACTGTCGCATTAATAAAGGTCTCCTGTATTTGCTTCATCCACTGTGTGCCTCTGCTGTTTTAAAGTTGAATTTGATAACATAGGATTGATGTCTTTAGTTTTAGCTCAGGTAAAATATTATTGACTGTCAAAAACTACTTTATGGTGTTCATCTTTATTTCTAAACATATTTAGAGTGTTATAATCACTTTCTGCTTATTGATATTTCCCTCTTAGTTGGATCATAATGTTGCCAAACATGCATTTTATTTGTTTTTTACAATTCCATTTTTACCTTTTAAATTAATCCTTCACACTGTACGTATTTAGACAAATCCTTGTCAGAGCTGAATATGATGATTACTGTATAATTACCGGTGTTAAAATACTTTATATAGCTTAAGAGTATTTACAAGGGTCATTTTAGAAAGTTGTAAATCTTTTATCACACCAGAGTCAGCTTTCATTATATTAAGCACAATTTTCTAGTAAAGTTCTGAGTTGGGGGGCAGCAAAAAAGTTAATGTCAAGACCTGCATTCATCTAAGTTTAACCTGCAAATTTATAGCTGGTAGAAGTGTATTTGTGGTATTTATTAAATGATCAACACTCTGCAGAGTCTGTGACAGCTTCCAAGTGGTCAAATAGATAAAAACCTAAATAGTCGGTGTGAACAACTGCAAGTGTTTGGAAAGAACATGTTTTTAAAGAAATTTGCTGTTAAGAAAAATAAATTTTTTAACTTGATACCGTTAGAAGAACAACAATATTCAGGTGGAAAAATAACTGTTACCGTAGTTGTTTTAATTAACTATTTATTTTACATACTAAAGGGACAGGTTAGGAAAAAAAATCCAAAACAAGAAAATCAAATTTACTTCTTACTGAGTGCAGATTGTGTGATCCACAATAGTACACAATTTCAAGGTTTTGTCCATTGAGCCAGATATTATTCATGATTGCAGTAATTACTATTGGCCAGCAGTGGGTGCTACAACTCTCTATCATCTCACACATTTTAAGAGAAATTACATTCTAGTTAAGATGTGGTCTTTTTAATTTCTCCATCAACTACACCAACACTATAACACATTAGGGCTAAAATAAATTTTTGACAGATTTTTTTGTCTCTTTCATATGAATCTAATACAAAATGTGCATAACTTCAAAATATTAATTTCAAAGTAAATCATTCAATAATGGGTTGTATGGAGTGTTACCCTCTGCTCATTTAATCAGCTTTATCGTCATATTATGATATGATGATATGAACTTTTAGATCAATTCTGAATGAATACACATCCGGCTGTATGTGAAGATTTCTGTTTAACCTCAGTATTAAGACTTCCATTGTCCTCAATGTGCACAGCATACTCAAGAAAGGGCAAAATGTGGTTCTTGGCATTATCTCTAGCGGACTTGATCTTTCTGTCCACTGAGTTGTTGTGATTGGTACATGCCTTAACTTCCTGATTTTAGATTTTGACCCAAATTTCATCCACATATCTGAACCAGTGAGTTGGTTGTGTTCTCTTGTATTTGCTGAATGCTCTGCTCTCTACCTCCTCCATATAGTTATTGGCAACAGTGGGTGAAACTGGGGTGTCCATGGCGCAACCATGTTTCTGTCATTAAAATTATCACCGTATTTGAAGTATGTGGTTAATAGGCAGAGGTCCAACAGGACATGAATCTGGTTAGGTGTTAAAGTGGTTCTGTCTTTCAGGATTTCATCATGATCCAGTTGTGTCTTGACTGTTTACTACCTCTGATGTGGGAATGATGAAGAGAGAGGTTACATCGAAATTCTTAAATGCCGGACTTTGGGAATAGTCTGTGGAGTTTTGTATGTGGTGTGGACTGTTTCCAACCAGTGAAGCCAAAAGTGTTGCAAGATGTTTTGCAATATTAGGTGTCACCGAGTTAATACTGCTGACAATGGGACCCCTTCCTTGTGTATTTTTGGAGGACTGTATATGCATGGAATGAACTCCCTAAAGACTAAGAAGCATGCAGAGATTTTACTCAAGTCATCCAATGGTAGTGGAAGACCTTTAAACAGAAACAAAATTAGATTATGTTTATGTATGGTTCTTAATTTTTTTATGTATGAGTCTTAATCAAAATTATTGAACGGCTTTTCTTACTTGTCCACCTGAAAATCATGGTTAGGACATCCGTGAATTGTTTTGCGCATTTACTCAACATTTTAATGGGGTCATAATCAATTCAGTTTATTTATCTAGTGCCAATTCACAACACGTGTCATCTCAAAGCGCTTTACAGTTCAATTAATCACAACTTAATGTGTGACTATGTTCTGTCTGTATAGTTATGGTAACTTTTGTTTTGTTGTCTCTTTTGTGAAGTTACCAAATGAGACAAGAAACTCCCAATCTTCAAGAATGCAAATGTATATAATTCAATGTAGGCAGCAATGTCTCATATAAAAACATATCTATTTTAATTCAAATCATAATTTTACTGGATCGGACACTGCATCTAATTAGATGTATCGGAGTCATATGAGAATCAGGGTTAGCTCATTTTGATTTCTTGAAAAGAGGACACATATAAAAGTGATACTCAAAGAATATTAAAAGACACCCTCTAATTTTTAAAAATATAACTAAAGCCTCCTCAAGTTGTCTTGAATCTCTGCTAGGGACAATGACTCCTCAAGATAGTGAAGGGATTATACAGAGAAATATGCTGCCTAGTGTCAGAAAGCTTGGCCTCGTTGCAGGTTATGGGTCTTGAACAGTATAATGACCCAAAACACACATCTAAAAACACTCAAGAATGGCTACGAGGAAAACTTTGGACTATTCTGAAGCGGCCTTTTGTTAGCCCTGACCTAAACCCTTCCAAGAATATTTTGAAGGAGCAGAAATATAGCATCTGGAAAAGGAAGAAATTTGCAGGAGTTTGATGATAATGAGTAGTAACAAAATACTTGCTGAGAGGAGCAGAAGTCTGTTGGATAAGCTGATGTGGACATATTGATACAATACAGGATGTGCCAGGAAATTAATGTATTGTGTTTAATGGTCCACTAGGGGGCCCCAGGACCCGCAGATGGGGGTTTTACTGTATGGCCGATTGTTGTATGTCAAAGAGAAGGACCCAGATATCAGGGAAGGGAAGATTTTTTCTTAGAATCATACAGAAGTAAATACAATCTGGAAAACAAAAGTTCTAAATTTATCTTTTTTTTTCTTTTGGTGTTTTTTTTTTCCCTTTCATGAAAGGCAAGTGAGAAAAAAAAATGTTACTTCCTAAGCCTTTGTTTCATGTAATACTTTGTTTAGCCACTATAAGGCACTAAAGTGTAGCAGTGTATTGTAACAATAATTTTTTAAACTGTGGGGACAAGCCAGTTCTTTGAGAAAACCCATGCACACAGCGAGAACTTGCAAAAAGCATGCAGAAAAACCAAAGACAGGGATTTAAATCAAGAACCTTCTTGCTACAAGGCAGCAAAGCTACACCCTGCTCAGCTGTGCATTATTAGAATCTGTTTAGGACAACGGCAGAGCGTGTGCAAAGGGTTGCCACCTTGCCAGCCTTTCTTGGCAGGTTTTACCTTCCTTCCTGTCACATTTTCAGGGCTGTGTTCTAAAATGCAAAAAGCCGTGAGAGATCAAATTGGCACTTGCATGCAAACTTTTCCAAGGCCTGAAGAAGGTTTTTCATATAATATACTGGAAACAACTATTAAAAAATAAATATATTTAATTGTATTTTTTACCCTAACACAAAACCAAGTTAAAGCTTAATAGCATTACTTTAAATGGGGGAACCACCAGATCACGTGCTTGTGCTCCACATACTGAGAGGTTCAGCTCACATATGAAACTAACACCTCTCTAACCTCAGATCTGCTCACATGTCTGTTAGTTTACTTATTTCCTTGTTATATATTTTGGTATATATATTTGACATATGTATAAAAGAAAACTTAACTTAAAGTATCAGGTGATTTCATCTATATTAGGTATAAACTCTAAATTGTAATAATACTTTTTAAAAACATTGACAAAACCATTGTTCCTCATGTGAGACAGTGGCTGATGTCATCAGGAAGTAACACCTTGAAAACCTGGTGCAGCGTGCAATGTTTACAGCTTTAAGAACAAACCACATTCAGACATTGAGTCATTTGTTAACAAGATAGCAGAAGAGACAGAAAGAAACATTGAATTGATACAGAGGGACTTCAATGTATTTGCTCCTAATACTGATGCTTACATCTACAGGTAAGTTAAACTTTAACACAAACATTATCAGATAAACAATAATTGTATATAGTCTTTAACTAAAAAGTTCTTTGTCCTGTCTTTTTATACAGTTTAAATTAGATTGTACTTTATTACCTCTTAATCCAAAGTTTGCTGACATTTTATATGTTTTCTGAACAGCAACTTCAGAAAATACTGAATCTGTCTTCATCGTCAAAGTTGGTGATAAAGTTACTTTGGGGGGGGGGATATTTTCGATGTCATCTGCCGTCTCTTTGGCTTTTTATCAGGCTAATATCTTCTCCCATTTCCTGCACTAACTATTGAGGAAACTTGGGTCACTTACCTCTTGTCATGAGCAGTGTGGGAGTTTGAGCTGCAGAACAATATCCAGGTAAGATGCAGGGCTTGGCGCTTATAAAAGTTGTTTTCACAGGAAATGTTTTCATTTATTGCGTCTATACAGCATGTCTCTAATATTTTTGAAAAAGAGCTCACAATAAAAAAAATTCTATCATTTGTAAAATGCTGCTATATATATTTCTCCTCCCCCACCGTATATTGTGTGCGAGATTGATTCAGGGAAAGTTGTACAACTTTTAGAACACCCACATTCCGCCAAAACATGTTTTTCTTGTGTGTAATAAACTACTTTGTTGTAATAAACTACTTTTATTTTATTTTTATAGTCCGGAGAATGTCTTGGGGCCATCACAAATATAGCTGGCCAGGTCCCCTGCCATGGCTGAGACTTCATTCTCTTCGAGGTGAGATTTCTATTCTGCAAAGAGCTGAATAGATACATATATTAGTCCTGATGTATCATAACTTCCTGAAATTTAAATTCCTATAATGATTAGAAGCCATTGTCAGATGCAGCTACAATGTTATTGTTGTTTTCAGAGGAAATATATTCCTCAACATATATTTGATTGGTTTTACAGCAATGATGCTCCAGAAGAGAAGGAGTACCAGCCACCTTCCAGACAGCTACGTTCAGCCTCAAGCCTCATAATTGTAAAGAACACAAATGAAAATGTAGAAAGGATACTAACTGTGTTGGATTCAGAAAATGTAGGTGTGCAAATAAATAGAAATTGAGTCTACACAGGAAAGAGATTCAAGCAGCTTCTGCAGGAGCGGAAGGAAAAGCCCAACCCAACTTCAAGCTTTCCTTCTCCGAATCCCCTCCTGCAGCCGTCGTCTTTTAGTAACAGAACATAACACATGGTTACAAAACAGTATTTGTTCTGACAGAAAAATTTATCAGTTCATAAAGACAAGATGCTCCATCAGAATGACAAGGCAGGATGGTCTCCTGACTGAATCATGAGACAGGAGTGGAGCATCCCTTGCAAAAAAAAAATGTTTCCATAAGTTAACACATTCATTTTATAATCATCATTGAATAAACCTAACAACAAACTGGTGGAAAGAAAATCAAATGGCCACACCTCACAATTGAAAAATTTTTAGCAATTTTTTTTAAACAATAATTTGCACGAATACATACTTTTCACATTTTCTTGCCATAAGCTTCTGATTATACTTTATTTTTTACATTTTTGTACAGTTTTTGGATTTCTAATTCTTGTTTTCAATAAAAATATCCCTGTTTGCTGACAAAAATTATACAATTTGTCTTATTTTCTATTCAATTAGGCCATATTATTGTGTGTCAATGCTAAATTTCAATAAATTGTTGTGATATTTTACTTGTAGATTATGAATATATGATTAACTAGAACTAGAGTTGTAGTTAATTATTTAAATTATTCAAAATCAGAGGTAAAACCAATTTAATGTTTTTAGTTCAATAATTATAACTATAATCTGCTTACTTACCAGGGTTTTGGGCCTTTCACATCTGGTTGGCTTCTGGACCGCCTGTTAAAATCCAGTTATTCCCTCCAATTTTGTGACCTAGGCTGAGCAGAGCTATTAATTGCCAACCAAAGAAATATTTGTCTCTGTTTATTTAAATATCTCCAAAAGAAGGGTGAATCTGGCCTGAATGATAAACCATTCGCTGTACAAAGCACAAACAACCGGAAGTTAAACAATAATGTCTTTATTCTAATAATCCAGGATTACAGGGTAGTACAGTAATTTACTGGAAAGGTACATGTTTCAGCAAAAAGTGGTCAGGCGCAATTCACTGCTTTCTTCTTTTTAGCGATGTTGCATCACAACAAAAGCAACGGCTAAATCTTAGGAGAAAACATTTTGCCTTATTTGCATACGGTCTCCAATAATGTAAATCAGCATATTGTCTGGTCAGGTTCCCTTTTATGAGTGGAAAAATGCATTTGGTACCATTTGGCCACTTTGGGCACCACTGTGCCAAAATCAAATTTCCACCTAGCACACTGTTCACTGAAACCTTTGTGGAACAAACATTCTTTAACTTATTCAGTCCAAATTTGCTTAAGTATAGTCAGGATGTGGATCTACAAAGTCTGAGGGTTCATCCAGAGTTTCAAATGGGGTTTCATGGTGTTTTGCAGTGTCTATTTTGGCAAGGCTAAATATTTAGCATTTGTTCTCTGTTTATTCAACTATAAATAAGACAAGGTGACATTAAAATAGTGGTTCCACCTGAAAAATATTCTTCAATGACTTTCTGTCATACAGATACAATCAATTGTATTTCCGATTCATAGTTTGGGAGCTGTACTTGCTTTAATTCACATATATAATTTCAGGCAGACTTTGCTCCTAAGACCCTCAGGGCTTAAGGGGATTAAAAAATATTGGAGCTCACTTTCTGACAGCTAGAATACAATCCCAGTTGCCTGGCCTACTGTTGCATGGTTGCAGAGGGTCTGGTTATTGGGTGATCTGTGGGTGCAACATTGATATGTCCTCAGTTCAGCACAAGCCAACACAGAAAGAAACAAAACAAACAAAGCAGAGCACAAAAACTTTATAAATTACTGAGGGTAATTTATAGTCATCGGTATATTTTTATACTTTGGAAGGAAGCCAAGGCCTTTAGAAAACCCATGCACGCATAGTGAGAACATGGAAAAACCATGCCGAAAAAGGAACCCTAGGATTTAAACCCAGAACCTTCTTGGTTCAAGGCAGCAAAGCCACACTCTGCACAGCTGGGCATTATTGGATCAGTTTATGACAACAGCAGAATGTGTGCGAAGGGTTGCCTCCTAGCGAGGCTTTTGGTACTCCTGCCTTTTAACACACACACTTTCTTTTTTGCAAATTGTGGGCTTCCTGTCATATTCGTTTTGCTCTGAAAAACCAAAAGAGGTGAAGGGTTAAACAGGCACTTGCCAGCAAGCTTTTAAAAGGCCTGCCTGCAGGAGGTTTTTCATATATTAGACTTCAAAAAACTAATAAGAAATAAATATCTATAATTTAAATTAATTTAAAAAAAATACTTATCAAAGCCACCTCAAAATTAAAGTTTAATAGCTTTACTCTTATTGGGGGAACATACCATTTCACACATTCTGAAAACTCAGCTAACATACTGAAAAAAAAAAAAGAAGTATGAAACTAACACCTCTCCAACCTCAGATCTGCTCACATGTCTGTTACTTGTTTTCTTATTTCCTTATTATATAAGTATGTATATTTTTCCCACATATTTGAAAAACCTAAGTGTTAAATAAAATTGTAATTGAATTGAATCTGTTTTTCTAAATAAACTCTAAATTAGATTAATACTTTTTAAAATCATTTAATGAACCCAGTCACTGATGTGAGACAAAGGCTGATGTGATCAGGAAGTAACACCATGCAAAACTGATGCAGCATGCAATGTTTTCAGCTTCAAGTACAAAACACTTTCAGCCACCGAGTCTTTTGTTAACAAGATAGCAGAAGAGACAGGTGAAACATTGGTCCGATTCAGAGGGATTGAAATGTATTTGCTCCTGATACTGATCCTTACATCTACAGGTAAGTTAACATTTAACAGAAACATTACAAGCTGAATTAACAGTTATCTTACACATTTTTTAATTAACTAAAACAATAATTCTAAGGAAAAAAAGCTTTGTATAACATACCCTAACAATTTATTTGTTGTTTAACTTGTTTTCTGAACAGCAACTCCAGGAAATACTGAATCTGTCTTCATTGTTAGAGATGGTGATGATGTCACTTTGCCTTGTGAAAATTTGATTGATGGTCAGAACTGTGACAGAACCACTTGGAGCCTCATCAGGTCCGTACCACCGGTGACATTGTTTGAAGATGGTCAGGTAAATGAAAAAAATAAATTCAGAGGGACTGAGTGTTACTGCCGACTGTTCTCTAGTGATAAAGAATGTCACTATTATGGACGTTGGTCGGTACGTCTGCAGACAGTTAACTGCAGGAAAAGGGATGAGCTCTTCTGTTCTCCTGTCTGTTTTTAAAAGTAAGTATTTACATGTTTCTTGCTTATTAGTATTTTGGAAGTGATGTAAGGTTTAATCTGTTTCCCCTCAATATTTCTATCTTCATCAGTGATTGAACAGAAGACCAATGATTCAGTTGTCTTAAACTGTTCTGTGGTGGACTATAACTACCATAGACACAAAGTGGAGTGGCTGTATGAGGGGGAAGCAAACATATCCTCACATAACCATCAATCAGTACCAGCTTTTCATTCTTCTGTGGCACTGACGGCTCCTTTTCATCAAAACTCACCACTTTATCGATCCAAATGTAAAGTTAAAAATATTGACACTGGAAAAATTCAGCTGTTCACCTTTGGCCACCAGTCCGAAGTTCAGACCACAGGTAAGATGGAAAAGTGCTTTTCTTTATCTCAGAAGCTTACTTATGGTTGGAACTTCTAGCAGATTTTATTTCTGTAATAAACGTAAAGAAAAGAAAATGCATTTTTAAATGGGTTATTTACTACTGTTCATCAGTTAAAATACAACCTAGGTTTTGTCAGCACAATAGAAAAAAATTACCAGTATTTCAGATAATTATTTTATTGAGAAAAAAAGTAGAGCAAAGCAGCATTATCTTAAAAAATATCTTTTTATGATAGAATTCAAGCAATTGCTGATAGCTTTTTTACAGAGTCTTGAGAGCTGAGACAGAAATTAAAATTGACCAAAAATTTTATTAAACTAGCAAGCTGAAGAAGAGCTAAGATCATTGACATGGAAATGGTACTGATAATAAAGTGCATTGCATTAGTCTGGACTACTGCATTGCACTTTATTCAGGCATTAGCAACAAGCTCTCTCCCATCTGTAGTTAGTCCACAACACAGCGGCTCGTCTTTTAACATGGACCAGAAAGCATCAACACATTACACCAAGTCAGTGCACAGCCCCTCTGTTCATTTTTGTTGTATTTTAAGATTTTATTGTTTTTGCTTAGAGATTTGAAAGGGATTGCTCCTCAATATATTATTGACCTATAATCTCTGGCGCGTGATCTGAGGTCTAATAGTGTCTAAGACGCGGCTCAAAACCAGAGGGGACAGAGCCTTTTCTGTAGTTGGTAACAGCCTTTGGATACTTTGCCCCTCCATAAATGAACAGCCTCCACATTGGAATGTTTCAAGTCTAGTCTTACCCACTTTTATATTTTTATATTTTGTCATTCTTATTTATTTATTAATTTTAAATTCTCACCACTCTTTTGTGTGTGTGTTGAGTTTTTTGTTTTGTTTTTATGTACAGCACATTGGAAACATTTTTTGTTGTTAAATGTGCTAATGAAGGGGATTAGATGGAAATATGGAGAGAATGATCAAAAGGCCTCTATTTGTGTGTCCACAAAACTCTCCATCTTCTGCTGTCCAAACTTTCTGAAGCTCCACCTAACCTAAGTCGTATAATTCAAAAGTGTTGATTTAAAAACGGCAGATCTACTGTTAGAGCAAGGGCATTGATAATGCAGGAACCTCTGCAGGAGAAAAACACAGTTTAATGACCACATTAATCTGACGGATGATGATGATTATGAATGTGAGTCACTAACATGATTTTATAGTTCAGTCCGAGCCCAGAGAACAAAGTAGATTCCAGCTGGTCGGCTGACAACTAAGACGTTGCGGGCACCACTCAAGAGAGTCCCAGATGCTGTAGTCCCAGAAGACGGAGAACAAGCAGGAGCTCAGATCCAAGCAGAAGAAGGAAGGCAGGATAATCCAGAGGGCAAAGGCAAAACTGGTGTCAAGTACGTGCTCAGGATTCAGAACCAGGAGATCAGAAGTCTGAAGAGGTCCCAAAGGGAAATCCAAGTTGGTGACAGAAAGCAGTTGAAAGTTCAGTAAACAGGCAGAATCAGGAGCAGTCTACAGACAGGTCAGGAAATTAGATCAGACAGGAACTAGCAGGTTCAGTGGTAAAGAGGCATAAGAGGTCAAGATCAGGTAATCAGAAACACTCAGTTTACACTGGACTCTTACCACTGGCTCAAAACTATTCTGGCATTGATGACTGGTTAGAGGGCAGATTAAATAGAGTTTGGAGCAGGTGGATCAGATGAGCAGCAATGAGAAGCAGGATGAAATTAGACAGGTGAATGAAATTAGTAATTAGGCAAGTCATCAACGCCAAGATCATGACACCTAATGCATCTATTCTGAGATCTATTTACACAAATGTCTTAAGACAGGGTGTAATTTTAATAAAAGGCCCCTTTTATCTGCGCCAAGGGGTAATATTTACAGCTGATTTGTTTACCTGTTGGCAGGATACCCAAAGTTAAAAGTTTAAAGTTGAAAAGTTAAGAAAGGATTTTAAGGTTTTCCCAGAGGTGCTCTTCATGCCAAGGAACAATCCATTAAATTTTGGTAATGATCCAGGTCATAATCCAGAGACAGACTTTCTTTTTAGAGGATTCATCATCAGATGGGGATATTTTATGAAACAAGAAGTTCTTCCCCATTATGGGGAGTGGGGGCCTAGTATGGGGATTGGCAGTTGGGTATAGAGCTTGGAATCCTGAGGTTCTTAGGGTAAGCCCGACACCCATAGACTGCTACTCTGGGTCTCTGAGCAAACATTTAACCCCTGATTACTCCCCAGGTGCTCCATAATGGCAGCCCACTGTTCCCCAAGGGGATGGGTTAAATGCAGAGGTAAATTTCTCCAATGTGAGATCAATAAAAAGGTAGCAGCAGTGACATTCTCAATTATTTCACAAATCATGACTTATTCACTTCACCCAAAGACATAATCAGAAACAAACAGAAATACAAGGAAATACTGTTAACTTATGAGGAAAAACACTAGTTCGTCCCTTGGCTTTTGCATTCTTCCTTCTCCCTGCTTTGTGTGCTGTCAGGGCTTTTTTTTTACTTCATGATCCAAATTACTGTAATATACCCTGGCTATCAGATAGAACCGAAAGCGCAGGTTCTCAGCCCCTCGATTGAGTGAACCTTTGCGGATTTATGGTAAAAATGATCTGAGCTGTGGATGGCTCAGTTATAGTGCCAATTCTTATCAGCTCTTTGTCGGCTTTAGAATTTTTTGGATTAAGCAAACCATTGAGGACTTACAAAAAAAGATCCCCTGTCACAAGCACAACATAGGTTTAAGTAGCCAGGAAACCGGACTTTCGTTTTTCTTTTAAGAAGTTTTGAAACCTCTCCAGGAGTCATTGTCAATTCTGTTGGTTAGCACCAGAGAAATCTGTAGTTGGAGGTCCTGATGTATTTACTGCAAGCAGCATGGAAGTTACATCCTACTTAGCACACTTTGTTCTTCTTAATTGTTGGAGTCTTTTTTGGTCTCCATGGGCTATGTGATTGGCCTATAGAAAATAATGATTAGAGGTGTTATGAAACCATCTGCCCTCTATCTCCAAAATATGAATATTTTGATCTTCAAATGTGTGTTCTTTGTTGTTGAGGTGCAAGTTTAAAGGTGAATCCTACCCAGAGTTACTGGATCTCCTATACTTTGTACATTCTTTTGTGTAGTTGTTTGTTTTCTCAATATAGGTGACTGTACAGTCGTCACTGCAGTGGATCACAAAACAACACTGCTCAGCTTAGGTTTGAGGTGTTCTTTCTTTAGAATGAACCAGTGTTTGTCTGTGAGGTGTGTTGTTTGGCAGTGATGGGCAGTAGTGCCAGCGTTGCTACCTTAACTGCATTTGTCAGTAGCATTGTTTATATGCGGTCCTGTGTTTTACATCAAATAGCTTTTCAGTAGTGAAGCTACTTTTGTGACCAAATTACCGTGGTAGCATCCACAGAGGCTTAAAGCTAAATTTTCCCAGGCATTTCTAGACCTTAAATATATCTTTTATCCCTCCCAACACTGTATAGCTGGAGTATAGCAGCTTTTTTAACTTTTGTGTTCAATCATCTTGGTTTCCGCCTAGACTATATAGAAAAGATGCCTGCAAGTATCATCAAATTCAGCCAGTGTAGATATCAGATACCTGAAATACAATATGGCAGAGCCATCTTCACATCAAGACATCCAACTCAAAATTAAGGAAGGATGAATGAATGTTTAATGTTTATGTTTTCCAGGTTTGCACTGGTGGCCCAATTGTTGTTTCTGTGGCTTCAACAAGCATCTTAATATTCATTGTGATGTTCATCAAAATGGAAGAAAACTAAAGGTCAGAACCATCAAAAATGAAGCTTTTGCATAAATGTTTATCTGGTTATAACTTGATTTCAAGTGAAAAACTATATTCATTTTATGTTTATGGCTTTTGATTGTTGGTATGATGATTATTGTTTTCTGCATTAGAAATGATTGATA
>JAGKQL010000007.1:4599630-4624553 GCA_018398635.1 Cyprinodon brontotheroides | reverse complement strand
TCAATCTACTTTTTCATGATATTCTAATTTTATGACCAGCACCTGTAAATAAAGCCTAGCCCACACTGAAAGCTAAAAACTCTTTCTGCTAATTTGATGCCTCATCTCTGGTTCAAGCTTACACACCAAAACAGAAATGCAAGCATCAGACAGAATTCCGGTGAATTTCAGAATAAAATCAACCCATGCTAACTTTACTAGTGAAAGCGACAAGGTAAACAACAGGATAAAGGCTGTTGTTAAAAAGTGGGCCGTGTTCTCACCTTTATGGCTGAAGGTGAACAGTTGGTCTTTTCTATAGAAACCGTCTGTAACTTTGCACTTTAATAACTCATAAAACTTTGAATGATTGAGCTGAGATGATGGGACTGTGAGAGCTGCTGAGCAGGAAGTTGATGTGTTCTTGTCTGGAGATATTTTCTTTTTGCCCTCATACAGCAACACCACTATATGTTTGCAGACGGGAGGAGCTGATACAGAGCAGTTAAAGGTGACTTTCTCATTCTTCTTCTGTTCAGTCACTGGAAAGATGGAGATAGTAAAAAAAGACAACAAGAGTAAATCCAGCTTCATTGCTGAATTAATAAGGGACACTTTGACTGAATAACTGTAATATAAATACTCACTGGTGACAACATTCAGATCAACCTTAATGAGGGAGACTTTTTGGTCTGTTGTGTTCCTTCTGCAGTAGTAATGACCAAAATCATCTGCTGTGACGTTCTTAATGACCAGAGAACAGTTTGCTGTAACATTCAGTCTGCCTGATTTAGCTTTAGCTTCCTCTGTGAAAATCCCTCGTCTGAAAAATGACACGTTTTTGCTTCCTGGATGATCAAACTTCCATTCTATTCTGTCACGGTTATCTTTCTCTTGTGTTCCATTTCCACAGGGCAAAGTGACCTCATCACCGACTTTAACGGTGAAGAAAGCTCGTTGTTGCCCAGCAGCTGCTGCAGTGAAAACATGGAAAACTGTGTCACAAATTACTGCCTACAAGTAGATTAAGATCAATAATTAACACAAGCTTATTAGAACGTCTCAGCTTCTGCTTTTAGGCAACAAACAAAACATAATAAATATTAAACACTCTCTAGTAACATGTTTAATAGGTACCTAAATATTGTTAATTGGACGTTTTTTTAAATATTATTTCTTACCTGTGAACTGAAGAATCAGTATTAGAAATAAAGGCATTAAAATCAATCCAAATGAAGTCATCATGCTTCTGTCTCTTCATACCTAAACTAATGACTGAGGCTGTAAAGCAGCTTCTTTTAAACATAAACACATGACACAGCCCATGTGGTTTATGGAGGTGTGATTTTTGTAATAGTGACTCAGAGGATGTTGTTTTTCTCACATCATTCACTTCATTATAATACTTAAAATATTTTTTAATATTTTTAAAACTGACAGCGAGTAGAAAAGAGAGCATAAATGTAAGACAAGAACATGAGTCTCTAAACATGAAACATTTCAGTAAAACTAACAGATTTGTGCCTAACTGCACTTCGTTTGGTCGCACCGTTAAAGCTACTAAAGCATTAGAATAAATTATATTAGATTTAAGCTTTGTTTAATGAAAATATTTCACTATTCAGCCAGGAAAACCAGAACTTTTATTATTGTTTTATTTAGATTTTGTGTTCTGTGTATCATGCCTAATGCAGCAACCACAGCCAACTTCCTCTCTGGTAGCTCATTTTCTCAGCATGTAAGCTTTAAAAGGAAGTTAACTCAGTCTCTATATTTAAAAACATACCCGGTGACATACAGAAGCTGTACCACCAGATCTGTTTCCATTAAAGCACATAGTTCATGCTCACAACCACAAACACGTCATCCCATGGTACTAAAGTGAGGGGGTTTTTTTATGCTGCACCAATTGACCAATCAAAGCTAAGTGGATCGTGGGAGGCTTTCATTTGGTTAATTTGTTCCTTTTGACACATTTTCTGACATCACACAACTGATCATAAAATTGTAGCAAAAAGACTTTCCTATTTCCTCAAGCACATACAGGGTTAATGATAGAAGTAAGTAGCTGGATAAGGGGTGGAGATAATATAATCAATATAGGGGAGGGATTACGCCTCCGGGGTGGGGATGGGGGGGTGAGGGATGAGGACTTCAGAAAGGCTTCGGGTCTGGCTCCCTGTCTCGGGCCTGGTCCGTGCCGTCCCCTGGTGGGGGCTTCTGGGTGGGCTGTGTGGGGTCTGCATGGTACGTGGGGGTTGGCTGGCAGGGGTTGTTACTCCCCCTTTTCTTTTTTGGATGGACAAGATGGGGTTGGGGGGCGGTGTCGCCCCAGTGGGGCTTCGGCTGGCCTCAGGGCCCCCTGCTGCCAGTCTCCTGCCCCCTGCTTGCTATGGGCAGGTGTAAGTGATTGGTGGGGCCCCCCCCTCCGTGTGGGCTCTCGGGAACAGGGGGGGCTTATTGAGTCAGGGGGAGCTGGTTCTGGGAGGCAGCAGTTAGCACCCCAGTGTCCTTGCTCACTATCCCCTGTGATTCCTCCTCTTGCCTGCTGCTCCATCACACTGCCACAACATGTAGGCTTTTGGGGAGGGGTTCGTCATTGGAGGGACCCAAAATTCCTCTGATGATGTCCCCCACCCAAATTTTATTTTACGCTTTTAGACACTTTCCTATCTAGCAAAACATTTTCACAACACACACCTATGGCTGGGCATTGTCTTTGGGGTGGGGCTTCATGGCACCCGGGGCTGCTATCTCATGGGTTCACCGACGGGCCTCCTCCATCCCTCTCTCGCATTCAGACATTGGGCGGTTCAGGGTTGTCGGCTGGGGGCAGCTGGCACCGCCTCTATCTCCTGGAGGGGTGGACTGTGCCGGACAGCGGGCGCAGTGAGGATCGGAGTCTTCTCACACCCTGCTCCTCCCGCTGCCGCCCGAGTCCGCCTGGAGGAAGAGCAAGCCTAGGGGCCTAGGTGGTGCCGGTGGCCGGGCTGTCACCTCTGCTCTCCCAAATAGCGTGCTGGAGCTTTGAGGCCGCAGCGCTCATAGTTGAAACGCTGTTTTTTTCCGGGGCGGGTTCTGGCTTCTGGGTGGCCAGCGGGATGGGGGGTTTTGCTGGGGGTGGTCCGGTCCGGGTGGGGGGTGGGGGGTCGTGGGCTGGAAGTCGAATGAGATGGGCTGGTGGTGGCAAGCGCTTCCTCCCCACACATCCGATTTTGTGGGGTTCTGGCTTTATGGGGTCATCCTGAGGTCCCGGACTAACCACCGTGTCACCGGTTTTTGGTCCTGGTATTATTGGATGTGAGTGTTATGTGTGAATGTGTGTCCGCGTTGTTATTTTCTTTATTTATTATAATTATTTTATTCAATTTTTTTTTTTTCTCTCCCACCTGTTCATGTTCTCTTCAAGATGTGTGGTACCTTCCTTAGACACCATTGATGTCTACTGCAAATCTGTAATTTTAATAAATGCCTTTTGAGAAATATCATACAGTGGCTGTGTGAGCAAGGGGAGATGGCGTTCCTGAGCTAAAGCAGGAGCAGTGGGAAATCAGTGTGAGAACAGTGGCTGAGTGAGCTCCAATACCGAGATGAGCCAGCCGGCTATGCTCCGTTCTGTGGCTAAATGTGGTTGACCCACCACATGATTGCTTAAATGGAGGGTTAGGGCTCAGGGTTAGTGGCCAGTAGGATCGGGCCTTAGAGTCATCTGTCCTTGTTGTTACCAAAGTCTTTTACAACAGTGGAAAAGAAAAAAAAAAAAAATGTTATTTCCAAGATTCATGTCCCTTTTCCAGTAGGAGATTATTTGAGCCTATGTCTTTAGGCTAGTTTAATCCTTAACCAGTGGGGAGAGCGTTTCAGCATTTCCAGAGTGATTCTGGATTCCCTGATTCCGTTCCCTCTCCACCCACCGTCCATGGTCTGCCTCCTGTTAGCTGACCTTAATTGCTCACGCTAGCCAATCTGTCTGGGGCCCGCCCAGTTCTTACTCATCTCTGATCTCATCCACCTGCTGGTTTCCCTTGTATTTGATCCAGCTCAGCTATCTTGGCAGATAATTGTTCTCTGTTTGTGCCCTGTTTGCCTTCTGTTAGTGTCCTGTCTGTCAGTTTTGGTTAGTTCTAAGGTTCATGTCCCCTTTTCCAGTAGATTATTTTTTAACTCATGTCTTCAGGCTAGTTTAACCCTTAACCAGTGGGGAGAGCGTTTCCCGAGTGATTCTGTTTTCCTGATTCCATTCCCTCTCACCCACTGGCCCTGTCTGATAGGTTCACCTGAACCTCTTTTGGACTCCTGCTGGATTCTGCCTGTCTGTGCATTTCTGTCTGAGCTGGTTGCTCGAAGCACGGGATTCTGAACCTGTCCTCCAAAGTGCTTTTCTGTCTGAACTCAAAACCTGTCTTAACGCTCTGATGGTTTCCTGGAACCTGTATCTGTCCGATCCTGAGCGGGCTGAACTTCTTAAACCAGGTAAGTGACTCACTCTAATTATCATCTTCTGTTCAGATGATCATTGTTGCTTACCTGTGTTTCTCTCTACAGGATCAGTGATGGGTTGCACCCACCCCTGCAGTCGCTGCGGTCGCTGTTCCACAGCAGCAAGCTTCTGTTCTGTCTGTTTTTGTTTTAATAAACATTTTAAAATTTCCTACTTGAATACTGGGGCCATTCTTCCTGTTTCTTGACACAAATATCATGGAAATTCAGATTGTAGGCAAGGTAATCATGATGTTTAAACACCTTTAAACCAACAACATTGCTTTGACTTTCTTTTTATGTTTACTCACAATAATGGTAATTTTTTAACTTTATATCATGGTGGCCTCATCAGTTAGCATTTGATGTGATTGTCTGCTGCTTAAGACTGTATTTGGCAAACATCCAACATAAAATACAGAAAAGAAGTGGAATCAGCCTTATTCCACTGTTTGAACACAATATTTTTATTCCATAATCCCTTCAAAACAAAAATAAGATTTAAATTAGAATTTAACTTATTGTCATTACATTGTCACAAAGTATAAAGCAACAAAATTAACTCTCTGCATTTAACCCATGGCTGACCGCTTCTCTGCGTTATAACAACAACTGAAAATTGAAAATGCAACTGCTTCTCACACAATAAATGCTTAAAAGAGAATAAAGAGTGGTCCTCTTAATTCTTATGTCCCCTGCACTGGGAACTGTACAGATGGGTCAGATAGAGGTGATGCATATGGTCTTTTTTCAGCCTAGCAAAAACACTGGAGCACCACCTGGTCTTTAGGAATTAAAAGCACAACAGCTGTAAGTCTTTATAAGTTATTTTATGGAAATTTCGCTGATGAAAAGGTATAGAAGAATACATTGAGTAAATGAGTGCATTTACAAACAGCAATCCTAACACATAAACAGAAGAAACACAGACAATCCTTCAAAACTGAAGAATTTATTGATTTATAGTTGCTGATGAAGATTCTCAGTCATCCAGGTCATTTTACGGATTAATTTATAGTTACAACGCTTCAGTTAAAAAAACTCTCTAGATGGTCAATAACAAATTAGCTAAACTAACGTCATACAAATTACAAGAAAAGTGACCAACTTGAAAAAAGGCAAATAACTGCAGAGTTAAAAGAAAGAAAAGTTGTTATGAAAAACTTAAAAATTCAAATAAATAAAGAAGAGTCACCCTTTGGAAACTATAAGTCATGTAATAACAAATACAAATTTTTAGCTCCTTTTTGTTTCTTAAACTAAAATAGCTCGAATACATTTTTTTATATACAATTTTTCTTACACCAACATAAGGGCAAAAGGTAGTACATATCTTCAGTTCTCAGTCCCATTGCAATGCTGTCATTTTTGGCTCCTCATCCGTTTCCTTCACCCATGAGGAAGTCATAGGGGAGGTATTTGACAGGGACTTTGAGTTTTTCAAACTCAGGGATCACAGCAAACATTCCCAGTTATAGCTCTTAATGAAAGTGAAGCCTTTCCTCCCCATACCAATAAAAAAAAATTATGTGTTCATTACCTCAAGTTTGGATTCTAATTCCACAGAAATGAGTTAATTCATCCTCCACAAGCTTCAGCTAATATAAAATGAAGGGGCCTGCCTCTCCCTATTGCTCCTATTCATACAGGATAGACTTTAAGGTCCCAAATTTTTTTTTAAAGACCATCAATGCCCATGCTCCAGCCTACATGATGGATTTCTTACCCACCACAAATAGAGCATGCTGTAAATAGGAGGATCGTTGGTTTACTGCTGTTGTCTCAAAGCTCTAGAGCTTCTTCCTAACAGACTAACAATCAATCACTGAGCCAGCAGGTTTTAGTTCAGAGCTGGAAACACATTTGTTCAGATGCTCCGTTACCATGTAGTTTAGTTTAATTTTTTTAAGTAAAAATTATCTGGATGTTTTTTTCATTTAGATAATATATTATATGACTTATAAGAAAAATTTTCAAATGCATTTTATGATTTCTTTTTTACTTTTATTCCAGCTTGTTCTAATACTCTCGACGTATAAATTACTATTAGCACCATTTGGATTATTGAAAAATTATATATGAATGAACTTTTGATATTTATGAGTTTTTTGTGCTGTAGATTTTGAAAATTGATCAGTCTAATATGATGGATGCAGAGGGTTCTCTTGTATTTTCATACACCACAGTTCTTCCTGCTGCAGACCACCATCCCCTTATTGGAAAGAGCACACAGTGGGTTAGCAATATGGATTTAGTTATGGATTTTCTGTTTCTAAAATATATTTTTTCTTCATACATTTTTCTTCATCAATTAACTCAAATCAGAAATCATGTTCTTACAAAATATGCAACATATTGTATAACTATTCAATACAGGTAATTATAACAAATGCAACACTGTATTCTGCCTGTGATGTATTCTTTTGTGAATTCAGTATCCAGACCAATAGTCTTTGTGTTTTGCCTCAACAATCAAAATTATATGTTATCAATGTTTCTAAGAACTTTTGGGATGTTCTTACTTTGCCTTTTCCTCCATATAGTAACTGTGCCAACACATATGTGAAGTACTGCTACACCCACAAGTACAATGATGTATCTCAGGAAGGAAAGTCACCTGAATAAAAAGAAAACACTTTGATCAAAGTTAATCAGTTATAATCTCCAATCCAGACTCAGGCTAGGTCAATTTCGCATGGAAAACAAACACAACCGAAAAAAACAAACAAACAATCTTTTCATTTTGTTCTGCTGTGCATTGATTCTGTACTTTTTTGTCATTCCAACCCCTAAAAAATCCAACCTTATTAATTATTTCAGCACGATCAGAGAATTTAACAGAAGAAATACTCTTGTTTTTATAGTCAGTTTGTCTTATAAAGTATT
Source organism: Cyprinodon brontotheroides (assembly GCA_018398635.1). Classification (NCBI taxonomy): domain Eukaryota; kingdom Metazoa; phylum Chordata; class Actinopteri; order Cyprinodontiformes; family Cyprinodontidae; genus Cyprinodon; species Cyprinodon brontotheroides. The sequence continues at coordinate 4,617,209 of JAGKQL010000007.1, read as the reverse complement.
ACAGCAAAGTGCAAAATATACCAAACAACAAAGTGATTGTGACATTTGAAATAACAGGTGAGAAATAAAGTTCGACACTTAGTGTTTCAAATTAAAGTTGTTTATAAAAAGTGCATCATCACATCATCTGCTGTCATGTTGTTTATGACTGTAGAAGTTTGCAGTAAAACTCGGGCTGTGTGCGAACATCCGTCCTAACCCCTCAATCACTATATAGAATGGGGACTATATAGTGGACTTTATAGTGAACTCAGTTAACAGATCATTCGACAGATGATCACTACTTTTCGCTCCCTGTTCCCTCTTTGTTATTTATGCCAAAACAAATCATATGATTCTTTGTGAGGAAAGCTCTTGCATAGCTTTCTGGGATATATCTGCTTATCTATTGACCATGGACGATCTCTACTTTTCAATGTGCATTGTGGGAAATTTTCGAGTCTATTACTTTTAATCTACTAGAAATTCAGACACTCGTGTTAAATGTCTTACTCACTATATAGTGCTCTATATAGTATAATAGTTTATCTTGAGTGTTAAAATATATAGGGCACTGTATAGCAATTAGGGCGGACATTCAAACACAGCCTCAGTCTGCGTGATTTAATTTGGCTTCCTCTGTTGTGTGTGGACTCAGTGTGAGCAGTTTCTGACCCCCTTTCCACATCCCTTCATCACTCTTTCTCCCGTCCTTTCTGATCTTGGCAGGTAGACCTTAATTAAGTCTTCTGTTATTGTGACAAAGCTGATTAATTAGATGAATGACAGAATGCTGAAATCGCAGTTTCTGAAATATTCCACTGCATTTTAAGGTATTTTTATGACCAGAAATTCAAATCAATTGAATTAATAAAGTTCTTAACATTTAATGTATGTTAAGAAATATTTATTTTTTAACAAACATGCGTTTGGCTAACATTAACTTTACCTCAGAGTTGTTTGTTGGGGGGGTTAGTACAATGATAGTAAATCTACAGTAAATGTATTTGTTTGCAGCTGAACGACGGCACTGTTTGTAACACTGCTGCTTTGCAGTATTAGGTCCTGGGTGCGATTTCTGGCCCAGGGTCATTCAGCATGGAAACACAATCTCCCCTTGAATGCATCAATTCTCTCCCCGTTCTCCGCCCTTTTCCCGAATTAACATTACATGACTGTTAGGTTCAATGGCTTCTCTGAATTTTCCTTAGGTGTGAGTGGATGTGTGTCTCTATGCTGCCCTGCGACAGACCTTGCCACCTGTCCAGGGTTAACCCCGGATAGGCACCTGCCCCACCACAACCCTGAGCGATGAAGCGGCAAAAGATAGATGAATGTATGAGCATGATATACTGTACAATTTAATTTTTAAATTCACATTATAAATCTGTCAACTTGTAGATTACTTTAATAATACATTGTTAAACACGGGGCCAATTGAGAGGATGTATAGAAAGATGCTGTTATTCCCCAGTAATGTATTCTAATATCATGTTAACTTTTTGGTAATTGAAGTTGTAATGTTAGAGTATACAGTGGTGGTTTTACAGCAATTGTAACATCATAGAAATGAAATTAAAGTAAATTGCTTTGAGTATGTTTGACAGTATATCACACAGGAGACACACAGGACAAACACCTGTTCACACACACACACGCACGACTAAGGAGAATCTAGAGAAGTCATCTCTTTGGACTGTTGGAGAAAGCCGGACCCGGAGAAAACCCACTCATGCACAGGGAGAACATGCAAACTCTATGCAGAAAGACCCCGGGCCGGGAATCGAAGCTGGCTATCCACTGTACTACCCACTGAGGCAATGAGCAGCTTCGTCTGAACAATGATACATTTTTGCTTCCTAGATGATCAAACTCCCATTCTTTTCCGTCACTGTTATTTTTCTCTTGCGTTCCATTTGCACAGGGCAAAGTGACCTGATCACCGACTTTAACAGCAAAGAAAGCTCGTTGTTGCCCAGCAGCTGCTGCACTGAAAACATGGAGTGACACAAATTACTGCGTACAAGAAGATTAAGATCAAGATTTAACACAAGCTTATTAGAACATCTAATTTTTTAGGCCACTTTCAGGCCACAAACAAAACTACTACATATTAAACACTCTCTAGTAACATGTTTAACAGCCCTCCTAAATATTGTAAAATTAACATTTATTTTTTATTATTTCCTACCTGTGAACAGAAGTATCAGAATTAGAAATAAGGGCATTAAAATTTATCCAAATAAAATCATCATGCTTCTGTCTCTTCATCCCTTCGCTAATGACTGAGGCTGTAAAGCAGCTTCTTCTAAACACGAAAACAGAGACAGTCCATATGGTTTATGGATGTTTGATTTTGTAATAGGGACTCAGAGGTTGTTTTGTTTTTCCTTTCATTCACTTTATTACTATCGTGCCTCATGGAGCCTCATCATGTGTCCTAGTCGTGTAGTATACAGGTAGTTACAAGGGGTAATCAGCCTCTCATGACCACCTACTGATCTGGAATCATATGGCTGGATGAAAATCAAACATTTTGCAATTCTGCCCGCCCTCGTAGGGAGAATGAGGGCTTACTGCTGTTGGAGCAGAGCTACAAGCATCTATGACCCAATTTACCTCAACCTCACACACTGCACATGTGCATACAAGGGATTTCCTCTTTAACTTTACAGTCAGTTAGATTAGTCTGGCCAGCGATAATCTCTCTACTGCGCTGAGTCCAATGTGAGGTTTTTGGATGTACAGTGTGAGCAATTAGATGGCATCAGACAGTCAGGCCTCACTGTGTCAGAACATATATGATGAGCTGTGAACTTTTAAAGTTTGTATTAAATATCAGCCCTAAGGGTGGGAGTTTATTGCTCTGTTGTTTTGGAGATCTGCTCTTCACTCATGCTTAGTTTTTTATTGTAAAATTGTACAGTATTCACAAACAACAGCCACACAGCATGTTTATGTGTTACTGCTCCCACCTTCTAAATACAGTGGTCTCCATGGGGACCATAAATAAAGACTTACCCATACTGAAAGCTAAAAACTCTTTCTACTAATGGGTGTTGGGATCTGAAGATCTGCCACCTGTCTCCAGCAGAGTGCGCTATGGGTCTCCTGAGCTGGAGCCTCCTGCACACCTGAGGATCATCAGCCCATCAGGAGACCAGCTACATAAGCAGCGGCCAGACCTGTCTTCAGTGCCGGAGTGTTGACCAGTTTTGGTTAGCAGAACCTGAGCCTCAGCCTGAACTTAGAATCTCTGTCTGCTCTGGAGAGTAACCTGATCCTAACAGTCTCTGTCTTCTCTGCTTCATAGGAAAACCAGATTGAAGTCTGTAGCTCTGGAGGAGCTCATGTTTGGAAACCTGCCTGCCTGCCTAGAGAAGACAAACCTGAAGAGCCTCAGTCTGTATCTCCCAGTTGGTTCTCAGGGAGAGAACTAGGAGAACAACTCAAGGTCTGAACCTCGCTAGCCTGAAGCTAAGCTCTGCCGCTGCTAGCTCTCTGCTGAATCCACAGTCTCTGGATCCAACCGGTTCCCTCTCTCCACCGACCAGTCTGAACCTCATCAGGTACAAATCAGCATCAAAACTCTGTCAAGACATTACTACTACTTGGCTAACCAAACAATCCCTCTCTGCAGATTACTCTGTGAAACCATATCCCGGACCAGTACCAGCACCAGTGCAATCGTTTACTCTGTGTGTGTTTATCTAAATAAACTGTTTGAATTTTTTTACTCCCGTTTCTGTGGTGTGTTCTGCATGTGGATTTAATCACAGAGTCCCATCATGACAATGGGATGCTTCATCTCTGGTTCAAGCTTGCACACCAAAACAGAAATGCAAGCATCAGACAGAATTCCAGTGAATTTCAGAATAAAATCAACCTTCTCTAACTTTACTAGTGAAAGCAACAAGGTAAAACAGGATAAAGGCTGTTGTTAAAAAGTGGGCCGTGTTCTCACCTGTTTTCTCTCCTGATGACTGATGGCTGAAGGTGAACAGTTGGTCTTTTCTATCAAAACTGTTTGTAGCTTTGCACTTTAATAACTCATAAAACTTAGAATGATTGAGCTGAGATGCTGGGACTGTAAGAGCTGCAGAGCAGGGAGTTGATGTGTTCTTGTCTGGAGATATTTTCTCTTTGCCTTCATACAGCCACACCACTGTATGTTTGCAGATGGTAGGAGTTGACACAGAGCATCTAAAGGTGACTTCCTCACTGTTCTTCTGTTCAGTCACTGGAAAGATGGAGATATTATGAAAAAAAGACAACAAGAGTAAATCCAGCTTCAATGCTGTATTACTAAGAAACACTGACTGAATATGTGATATAAATACTCACGGGTGACAACATTCAGATCAACCTTAATGAGGCTGACTTTTTGGTCTGTTGTGTTCCTTCTGCAATAGTAATGACCAAAATCATCTGCTGTGACTTTCTTAATGGCCAGAGAATAGTTTGCTGTAACACTCAGTCTGCCTGATTTAGCTTTAGCTTCCTCTGTGAAAATCCCTTGTTTGAACAACGATACGTTTTTGCTTCCTGGATGATCAAACCACCATTCTATTCTGTCACAGTTATGTTCCTCTTGTCCTCCATATGCACAGGGCAAAGTGACCTCATCACCGACTTTAACGGTGAAGAAAACTCGTTGCCAAGCAGCGGCTGCTGCAATGAAAACATGGAAGACTGTGTCAGAAATTATTGATTACAAGTAGATTAAGATCAAGATTTAACAAAAGCTTATTAGAATGTCTCAGCTTCTGCTTTTGGGCCACAAACAAAACATAATAAATATTAAAAACTTTCTAGTAGTATGTTTAACAGCCCTCCTAAATATTGTTAAATGGAAGTTTTTTAGATTATTTCTTACCTGTAAACTGAAGTATCAGAATTAGAAATAAAGGCATTAAAATCAGTCCAAATGAAATCATCATGCTTCTGTCTCTTCATACCTTCACTAATGACTGAGGCTGTAAAGCAGCTTATTTTAAACATAAACACATGACACAGCCCATGTAGTTAATAAAGGTGTCATTTTCTTAGCGGATGTCTCAACAACCTCTGTGACTCAGAGGATGTTGTTTCTCTGACATCATTTAATTCATTGCAATATTTAAAATCTTCTCAAATTCTTTTTTAACTGTTTTAGAGTTTAGGGGCAGCCTCTTTTTGAGATGTAGAAGAAAATGATGTATCATGTTAAAAACAAAAGCAGCAAAATAAAAGAAGTGGAGCCTCTAACCCTAAAACATTTCTGTAAAACTAACTGACTTATACCTAATTTCATTGAGATTTTATGCAGCAAAATATGCAAAAATCATAAATTTTTTAACAGACATCTTTTTTTCATTTAGCCATTAAAACCAGAGGTTTTATTTGTGTTCAACATATTCTGTGTATTAGAGCTATTGCAGCCACCGCAGCAAACTTCCTCTCTACTATCTCATATTCTCAAAATATAAAAGTTAAAAAGGAAATTAACATCACTGGTGACATAGCTCACATCTAACCACCAGCATTGTTTCCATGAAGACATTTTACACATATCTCATGTTCACAACCACCAAACTGAGAACCTGACAACAGCCATGCCATGTCTCCCTCCCGCCCTAGCTAGGCGGAGGTATATCTAACTGTTGTTGAGCTACGCTGTCTGAATGAATGAAGCGCTTACTGATGCACGAACAGAGAAAATGGGACCAATTGATAACGGCGTGTGACTTTTTCCACTACAATGTTTTTGGGATGCAAAAATATCACTCTTTTGAACACATAATGTTTTGGGAAGAGAAAGTTTTATTTAAGCTGTTCCTAAAACCTGCCGGACTACTTTCGGAAGCGACCCAAAACTGGGCGATAACTCTGCTCACAGGGGCGGCTGCCAGGGGGTAAGTCAGGTGAGTTGCATGATGACACTGGTGATGGGGATGCCATACAGATTCATGTCAAAAATACCGAACTATCCCTTTAATGCTAGGCAGAAATGCTGCTGTTCTCTTTTAAAACAAATATGAGCCCTGAAGCTCACATTAAGCATAAAAGAGAGCATGCATATTTTTTGCAAAGGACCAATGAAACTAAGAATAATGTCCCTACCAAAGTTGAAATCAAACCTACATTGTGTTTTCCATGGGAACCACGAATAAAGTCAGGCTCACACTCAATGTTTAAAAGTCTCCCAAGGAAAAGGAGTGTGTCTGGATGCCTCGGTGATCTCTGGACCAAGCCTGCACTCCAGAAAGTAAAATAAGCACCAGTTCTAGTGAATTTTCAGAATAAAATTAAACCACCAACCTAAGCTAAATTAACTAGTGACAGTAAGAAGGTGAAAACAGAAAAAGAATGACAATCAGTTTGATTTACCTTCTGTAGCACAGCATTACCAAAGCTACACAGTACACAGTAGCTGCCAGATCCCGAGCCACAGCCCTCTAGCAGGCCAGATCCCATAGCGCCAGAGTCCATTAGTGGGCCAGATCCCCTAGAACCAGAGCCCATTTGCGGGCCCAGTTACCCCTAAGCGCCAGAGCCCATTAGCGGGCCAGTTATGCTAGCGCCAGAGCCCATTAGCTCCAAGCCTCCAGGAACCCTCAACAGGCACTCCAAGCCTCCTAAGAGCCCTCAGCGGGTGCTCCAAGCCTCAAAAGAGCCTCTCAGCCTCAGTAGGCGCCCCCCTCCGAGGTTTCTGAGGCCACATTCGGTGGCCTTCTCTGAGGTTCCTTAGCCGCAGTCCTCCAAGGCTGCTGCTTTAGAGATGGCGTCTTCCAAGGCTGCTGCAGCAGAAACAACATTTTTTCCAAGGCTGCTGCATCAGAGATGACATCTTCCAAGGCTGCTGCAGCAGAGGCGGTGTCTTCCAAGGCTGCTGCATCAGAGACAGCGTCCCCCAAGGCTGCTGCAGCAGTGACAGCGTCCACATGGCCACCCTCCAGAGGTCCTCAATTGTCGCCCGGCCCGTTGGTCGACCTCCAGAAGACTCTTACCTGCGCTGCGGCCCGCCCCGCGAGCGCCCTCCGGAAGGCTCTTCCCCGGCCGGCCTCCAGGGGCTTTCACTTACCATCGTCCACCTTTTGTGGGGTTTTTTGGACTCTTTTTTGGGGGTTTCTTGCCCTCCTTCTTGTTTTCTGTTTTTGGACATTTGAGGGCGTCTGGAATCTGCCATTAAGTGGGGGGTACTATCATGGTCTTGATTCTGTAATGTTTTACTTTGCTCCATGTTTTGTAGTTTTATTGGTTTAATTCCTATTTTGTTGTATTTTCTGGATATATTTTAGTTCTCAGGTTTTTCTTTGTTGTCCTCTGTTGCCCTCTTGTGTGTGTGTTCCTTTTCCCTTGGCTTCCTCATTGTCTCCACTCACACCTGCTCCTTATCTGCTCATTAGTCCTGCCTTTGTTCAGTCAGCCACAAATACTCTCCTCTGCTGTCACTCTCTGCTGGTTCCTTGTTGTCGCTGGTTCTGTCGTCGCTGGTGTCTTCTCACCTCGGCTCTCCCTGGCTCCTCATTACTCTTTTTCCCCTGATGACTCCATGGTTTTGGGTTTGTTAACATTTTTTGTTGGATTTTGGGATTCCTGCCTCTGTTTACTGTTTTCACCCATTAAAACTGCAAGAAATCACCTCTCCCTCTCTGCCTCTGAATTTGGGTCCTCAAACATCAACCAAATCTTGACAATTTGGTGCTGGTCCTTAAGGTCTCTGAATAGGGTGTGTAACATTGGTTGGGCTGAAAATGTCATATTTGCTGTTCTATGAGCCCCTAATGCAAGCCTGGTTATAAGCCTCAGAATGAAATGACAGGTTTTCTTCAATTTATGGTATGCTCATGAATATTTTTATGAGCTGTGCACTGATTGGTTGGTTTATAATGAGAGATGCTGCTGAGCAAAGCACGCATCATAGCAACAAGCACTCAGTCACTGAAACATCAAATTGTTGATATGGTAGGGTGACCAGACATCCGAACATGTCCTACTTTTAATACCTAGAAAAAATGTCCGGGGGTAATTGCAGTCTTGGATGTAGTCGAAACAGGAAGCCAGTGGGGGCCGGAGCGACCGAACCTGACCCGGTGATGGTAGCCTGGACAACGGCGGCCCCGTGCTTCCGCCCGCCAACCCCCATCAACAATTGGCTCATAATGTGTTTATAGACCATCACAGTGAAAAAATGAATGGAGTATCTGATCACCAACATTGCACTGAAAAAGGTGTGCAAGTTACACTTGGCTGAACAACCGGAAGTGAGGTCTTATTCAGACTTATTACCTCACTTAACAAGAAAAGGAAACTGCTGTATCCAAATTAAAGCCGTTCGTCTTTTGTAAGACCTGATATTTATGAATAAGGTATTCTGGAGGATTCAGCCTCTAAATTAGCACAGCGTTTGTAGTGTCACTGTTATGTAATCAGATAACAAATGTGGTCTTCAAAAGATGCAGCCCCTTAACTAGACACAGCTATAGAGGCCATGCATACATGTACAAACATTGATATGAGTAGGACTGCAGTATACAACTTTGAGTCATGTTTGAACTGATGCAGCTTGGGTTTTTTACTCACCCTTCTTTCATGTATATATTCAGACACTAGAAGGTGTTAGCTTTCAAATAACGTTTCACACATGTAATTTGGGCTTATAGTTCCTGAGTTATTTGCTTTTCCATTTGTGTATGCAAAATAGGCAAATTTCCCAGAAATGAGGAGCATATTGAGAAGCTAGTGCCCGCCTACAAAATAGCATTTAAAGCAGTATAAATAAAGGCTCCCACAGCAAGTTAAAATAACCATGACAAAAATGTTTTCAGCCTTTCCCTGAGACTTGGTCAACACACAGGGGAGAGAATACTACCATTCTCTTGTATTACCTGTCAATTTCCCATACAATTGTATCATAGAATTATATATATAAAAAAAAAAACATTGATCTGCCTCTCTGAACAGAACTGTCGCTAGAATAGCATTTCAAAATCTAATCACCTTTGTTCGTTAGTTGTAGTTATAGCAGTTTTTATTGTAGTTTGCAGTTGGTTAGTTCCTTTTAGATTTCTTATCTAAAATATCTTACAATAAAATGGATGGTGGAACTTGACTGGGGTATTGCAAAACTTCCCCTATTTTTAATCAAAAACTTGATAGCTCCACATATGGCCCTTTCCAGGGCTACGTACAGTCCAACACCCATAAGCAAAGATGTTGATGGTAGCAGCCCAGCTGATATGTTTCCAGGTTGATGTCAGGCCAAAAAGGAATAGATCAGATGAAAAGCAGAAAGAACATTAAGTTAAGTCAGGGGTTTAACTAAAAAATACTGTAGAATGAGAAAATAGAGATAGAATGAAACAGAAAGAGGAAAAATGGCCCCTCTTTCCTCCAGCAGTCTAAGCCTATAGCAGCATAATTGTGGAAAGAGCTCCAGATAACCTGAGCCACTCTTAATATAAGCTTGTCCAAAAGGATTACCATTTGCTTTTACAAAACATGTATGGTTAGTTTTTGATAGTTAAGCATTCCGGCCATGGCTTTTTGTGCCTGGTCAGCCTTTCTACATGAAGCCCCTGACATTAGTTTTTTTTTTAACCATCAAGGCCCATGATTCAACCTACTTGACTTTGGTGGCTTTTAGCCACCAAAAATGTTAGCATATATCACAAAAATGTTTTGATCTTTTGTTTACTGGATCTTGAAATCACTGATTGTGAAATGTGAAGGATACAGAAGGCCCTGTGGTATTATTATATAACACAATCTCATCGTTGTGATTGCTCTGCTCTCCAGGTTTGCGTCACTCTAAACTGCCTGTGCGCTGATGTCAGTGACCATGCTAGACCCCAAATGCAAACCCCAATGTCCTTCAATCACTCCCTCCACACAATCAGCTGTCCCCTTAGCAATGCCTTCCTTGGAATGTTTTTTAAAAAGTTATTTGAGGGCAAGCATAAAGCTCTGGAACGACGTGAATCATCTAAATATAAATATCCATTTATATATAAATACCCATGTAAAGACCCTGTGCAATAACTTTGTATAATGATCCTACTATATAAATGTTTTAAAAAGCTGCCATATGTGGACGCACTGTATGTATCCCATGCACCCTTTTCTTCCTTTGGCACCTTCTTCTTTGTATATTTGAGCTGATGTAACAAGAACATTTCTCCACTGTGAGATAAATAAAGTCAATCAATCAATCAATACTTTAAAATTAGCGACATAAGGGAGAACTAACAGGAAACTGAGCTGGGGGTGAGTTGATATAAATTTATCTCTATTCATTCCTTTTTACTTTATATAGAAGAATAAAGCATCAGAAATAAGTCATAGATTGGTTTTAGGTGTAAATTTATATTTCTTAGTAAAATCATATTTTTGGGTCACATAATTAAATATAAAACCCTTGAAAAAAAATGAACACTTTAAAAAGACATGACTCCATTTAAAAATGGTATCGTGAAGGCGTCATTCATTTAGTACCATCCCTTTGTTTTCTAAATTTTACCTTCTAAAACTAAAAAAAAACTTTTTTTCTGACATTTTTGAACATCTTAAAAAAGATATTACGGAAAGTGTCGAAAGAAGGAAAGTCCCTATGAGTTTTTATGAAAGTTCCTCCTCCAGAAACCAGAGGAGGCGTGTTATGTTATCTATGATAAAAAGGGCTGCTTTACAGCCTCAGCCATTTGTGAAGGTAGACAGGGAGAGAAGGAAAATGCTTTTCTTTGGACGGATTTCAACATCTCTCTTTACAATTCTGATGCTTCAATTCAAAGGTAAGAAAATATCTAACAAATATTATTTTAATATAACATACAACTTGAACTATTTGTTTGTGAAGCTTTATGTCTAACAGTTATTATTAGCTGTTGCTTTTCTTCACAAAAGTAAAAAAGCAGGTAATCATAAGCTTCATTCTGCTGTGATCAGAGATTAAGCTGACTTTTTCGTGAGCATAGTGCCAATGCAACAATTTTAGGTTTTTTCATAGAAGTCATACCAGCTAATGTGCAAAGTGCCATGGCAGCAGTACCTGCCACAATTTGCACCTGCTGTCTCTCTGGAAGTCTGGACGGAACCAATGAACTGAAAACATTCTTCAATAGGTTTAGTTCTGGAACAAGCTCAGCATCCCTCTCTCTTACCCACAGTCAAATTAACCTCTTCCTTTGATCCAAAGTCTTATTTATGTCCTGTATTTAGAGAAATGTTCCATGTATTCAGAATTTATTTTAGCTGATGTAACAAGGGTGAGGAAGGTTGATGTGTCTCCTCCATTATGAAAGAGTAGAATGTCAATCTGTGGCTTTCATAGTAGGTTTCACACACTTGATGGAGAGACATCAGTCTATAATCTATAATACATATAGTGCACCATTAGAAAGAAGTAAATCTTAAACATTCTCCCTTTAAATGTTTTTATTGGGTCAATATAAAACCCTTTTAATTTATGAATGCTCATTGTGGACTGCTCTTCTCAAAAACTCACTTATGCAACAGGAGAGGGTCGAATCAGTCATGTGACCCAGAGTGCCTAGTAGTCTAAGCCTTCCTTAGAGAGAAGTGCGAACTAAGCTAAAAGTTATTAGTAGAAAGTAGAAAGTAGAAAACCTATTTCCGGTTCTCTTGTCAAATTCAGCTTTATTAAAAGCAGAACTCACAAAAACTCAAGGGGGATTCTCTCACAAGAAAAAACTGGTAAAATGTATTATAAATTTGATACTAAAGAAAAATATCCAACCGCTTAGTAAGATTTTGTTGATTTTTAGCAATAAAGATTTATTTAAAGATATCACAATACTACCAGGAATCAAAAGTTTCATTCTATAATAATTCGGTATAAATAGATCAATAACCAAAAATCCTTATATCTGAGAAAAAACAAAACAAAAACAAAAACAACCCTAATAACTGAAAGTCCAAAACTACCCGTTCTTTTTATTTTTTATGATAATGTCCAGACAGGAGTTCCATATACTCCAAACTCAAAGCAAAGTCCTGGAAGTGTTTAAGTCCAAGGTCCGTTCCAAAATGAAAAATCCAATCGACAATCCCCCCAAAAAAAGATTAGAAAAAAAGAGTGGTCTTCCTCTCCAGTCAAGCCGCACGCGCCGACGCACACGCCCCTTTTTATTAAGAAATTTCCTTTATACCAAAAGACCCAGCATTTTAATACCCAACATCATTTTTTTTACCAGTGGAGATTCAAAATAATATTACCAATGACATAATACCTGTTCTACAAAACAGTTTGTTATCTGTACACTTTAATGTACTTCATACAAAAAAAGAAAATAAAGATAGTGGTTATGTTACACTCTGATGTAGATATCTAATCGAGAGGGGGGAATGTCGTCCTACCTCGATAACTTCAGGAATTCCAGTACAAAAAAAAGGATTGTTTAATTTTCAAGGGTTCACTGTTGGTAGTTTCTATATGTATGTAGCATACAATATATATGCTTTATCTATATACATGCATATGTGCCTTAAAATGTGTTACTAAAAAGTGCTCTGTATTCATCATGTTTTGTTTGTAGAATTTAAGCCAAATATTAAATGGTAAATATTCTTTTAAATACGTTTATACCCAATGATTTGACATACATTTTCACTGCAGCATCAGATGGGCAACAGCGAGCTTTCTTCACTGTTGCAGTCGGTGATGAGGTCACCCTACCGTCTGAAAATGTGACGAAAGAGAATCATAACTGTGACGGAATCACATGGAAATTCAAACACACAGGACGGAAAACTGTAACATTGTTTGAACAAGGGATATTCACAAAGGAAGCTAAAGCTACATCAGGCAAACTGAGTGTTACAGCAAACTGTTCTCTGGTCATTAAGAACGTCACAGCAGATGATTTTGGTCATTACTGCTGCAGAAGGAACACAACAGACCAAAAAGTCTCCCTCATTAAGGTTGATCTGAATGTTGTCACCAGTGAGTATTTATATCACATTGTTTTCAGATTTTACCGTAGTAATACAGCAATCCAGCTACATTTAATTATGTTGTCTTTTTAAAAACAATATCTCTATCTTTGCAGTGACTGAACATAGGAACGAGGAGGAAGTCACCTTTAGATGCTCTGTGTCAGTGTATACCGTCTGCAAACACTTAGTGGTGTGGCTGTATGAGGGCAAAGAGAACATATCCCCAGACAAGAACATATCAACTTCCTGTGCAGCAACAGTCACAGTACCAATGTCTTATCTCCATCAGAATTCTAAGTTTTATGAGTTATTAAAGTGCAAAGTTAAAGAGGCTTACACTAGAAAAGATTACCTGTTCACCTTCAGCCATCAGTCATCAGGTAAGAAAACAGGTGAGGAGATGATGGACTGTTTACCTGCACTTGTGACCTGAGACACATATTCAGGGTTTTATTATTTATACTTAAAGGAATGGTACACCCAAAACATGATTAGCCTTCATTTTCTACTTACTCACTCCCTATGCTGAAAAACACTCTGGAGTACTTTTTTGATATCTCAAATGCATCTGGAGATCTGGGGAAGTAGCTTCTTGCTGTCTGCTGACATTCAAATAATGGAGGTCTATGGCGCCAGAGACAGAAAGGTCCATTAAGAGTCCACAAAAAACGTGTCCAATATTCCTCCATACTGCTTTCTAGTCCCAATGTATTCAGAAGTGTCCTGAGTGGGTGGCGTCCATAATTTTCGAGAAACATAAGTCATTTAGAATGTGTTTTCAGAACGCATAAACTTGGTAGTGTATAAGTTTCCTGAAAGCGGCGTTCCGCGAGTCTCTCTCTCACGAGGAAGTAGCGGCAGACCAAACCAGATGAAAGTGCAGCATTCAGCGTCTGTTCTGCCGATAATGCAAAGCGTAGAAGAAGAAAGAAATGTGCTGTTTACCTGTGCAAAGAAAGAAACAGCGAGAGAGAAAAATGTCACGAGGACTTCAGTGTTGAAGAAAACGCGGAGGTTCTTTGCGCTGACTGAATCTTGCATCTGTTTTGGTCTGCAGCGGTTTCCACGTAGACTGATGAGCGGCGGCTTTTGGAAATCTATACACTGCTGTTTGTAGCAAAACTGATAAAATGACCCATTGAACACTGGAGATACATTGAGCGAAGAAGATAACATTTTAACCAGACTTTATGAACGCACTAACGCGCCGAGCACCATAAACTCCCATTGGACAATCGGCAGGCTGAAAACAAATGCGACTGGCAAGCCACTTCAAGTGACCCGGTCATGGGGTGAGGTAAATGAGAACTATCTGCGGCACGTGTATATTCAACACAAGCTCTTACCTTATCTTGCTTTAAGATGCTGGAACATTGTTGATGGGGGAGGGAGTTTACTTTTCTTCTTTTAATTGTAGAGATGTTGCTTACAGTATATCCTGGTTTACAAATGAGAAAAATTTAAGATTAATTTTTCAATAGATGTCTTACTGATTGCTCCTTTAAATACAAAGTTTGAGAGGGACATATGTTGGCGATGATATCGATTAACTGTGTACATTTTTGTTTTTTTAGAGATCAAAGTGATAGAGTTTGTTGCAATGCATTTTCAACAGAACAATACATAAAATGTATCTAAAAATATCCTAAATGCTTCCATTACCTGGTAGGATCCTAGAATCGACAGCCCAGCTGCCCATGCTAGCAGATTCTCTTATTAATCTTAATAACAGTATTTTTTTTATTATTTCCAGGGAATTCTTTTTTTTTCAGACACATCATTCTCTGCTTGGTTTTAGCAGTATCTCTAATATGTCTTTGCATGGTTATCATATGGCTGAGCATTTTATGTAAGAAAAAAACTTCTTAAACGTTGATAAAACACAATTCAACTGTTAAAGATGAACTTGGGTTGAGATTTGTTCTTTTTTTTGTTTTTTTTCAGGTAACAAAACAGCCTTGAATAGAAAAACTTGTAAGTTTGAATACTGAATTAAGAAATGTTGCATGATGTGTAGACTACACTTAACACTTTAAGCGGGGTATAGACTGTACAAGTTTTTGTCCTTTCGGGCGAATTTTTGGGACCGGCTGAGTTATAGCCTCGTGGTGCGTCCTGTGTGGAGTGGTATATAGCGGGTAATGAGGGGCGATTAATCTCTCACGATCTCCTCCTGATCAGGAATCGTAAGGTCAAGAGAAAATCAAACATGTTCGATTTTCGTGGTTGTCGTGGGCAAATCCTGCTGTTGAAGCAGAGATACGAGCCGATTTACCAGAACCTTGCGCACTGCGCATGTGCAAACAAGGGAGTTCTTCTTCTTCCAGATTACTGAGTCGGACCAGCGACATCCCTCAGTGATGAGTCCAATTTTTAGTTGTCACTTCCCGATCCGTCCCGGAATCATGATCCGTAACATCAGCTCATTCGCGCATGCGCAACGATATACATCCAGGTCACCCTCAATTAAATTTTTTGAAAAAAAGATCTAAATTACGCTTGTCCCTCTCCAAAAATAGTAAGCGTACTTAAAGATAATGTGTTAAAGGTTAATAATGTATTTCCTGAGAAAATAAATCTATTAAAATCCTTTCTGTTTTTATCAATCGTCTATGTCTATGTCCACGCCACTTCCGGGAGCTAACTTTCCAGCTTGTCTTTAAGTTTTTTCCTTTCATGTTAATGTTATGGTTTATAGCGCGTAACATAAAGAAACAAACAACTTAAATGCAGATAAACATGGTTAAATCATGTTTCGCCTGACTACTCTGAGCAAGTCTGATGATGACGTCAGACAAAATTTCAACAGAGAAAAACATAAAAAGCATCGAAATTGTCTCAGAAAATGTCAGAATTTATAATAATGTCAAATTTTTTAAAGATATGTATTAGCATTCTTCAGTGAGTTAAGGATAGAAATAAAGTGTAAGAACAAACATCGTGCACTGTGAACTTTTAAACTCTGCGGTTTTGTCATACAGTTTGAGCTGCAGCTAACTACAACGATTAAAAAATATCGTACAACATATGCCCAGCTTTAGTTATCTTTGTTGAAACTGACTGTACTTAAAATGTATTAGAATTAAAGATAAATATTTGGTATGCTATGTTTCTTGTAAAGAAGATAAGAATTGATCTTGTTATTTAACGCATTTTGATAAAGGAAAATATGTTTTTTGAAAACAGCTTTACATGGAAATGTAATAAATTCATTAACTGAATTCTCAATTTAACCCATTATGTCCTTTGTGTTTTTTCCTACAAGGTAATGGGGATCAGGAGACAGTGCCGTATCAAAACATGAAATAACCATCTGCTTCTGCCGGGTTCCACCTATCAATGTTTTCAAGATCCAGAGTACAAGAATGAAATGAATTAACTTTATCCAGCGTACGCTATTTGTAAAAAAAAAAATAAATAAATAAAAAACAAGGAAGGCATTTGAATCTGAGCTATGGCAAATCTTATAAGAATATTGTATTTTATTCAAGCTTTTGTACTAATATTGCTTAATAATCTGCTGTAAGATAAATAACTGCCAAAATTTAAAATATCAAAAATAAATCAAGCATGAATACGATCATCCGCCTCTGTGTGAAAAGTTTTTTTCTTAATGTTTAATACAGATAATACACATAATACATATTTGGTTTTTTAGACTTTTTTAAATAAAAAAAAAGTTGTTTTGGATAGTAAAAAATAAAACCACAAAATATTCCAGATAATATTTTGTTTATCTAGTATTTTGAAGGATGTATTTTGAAAGTAGTTTGAATTTGGATGCAATTTATTACATTACAACAAAGACCACGGCAATACAACACAACAATAATAATCTCAAAACACTTTCTGTTAATAGACATCTTATAATTAATGAAAAATATGCTTATATTATGCCCATATTTGCTCTGAGCATAGTAGAGTTTGGGATCAAAATTTATACATCAATTTAACTTAAGGAAAAAAAAAAGAATGCTTTATAAGGCAAGGTGGAAAAACTAATTATTTAGAAGGGACATAAATAAGAAGATTTGACTAAGAACAGTTTGGTGATGGGTGGGTGGCATTAGATATTGACTCACCTGAGCTTTTCTTTCCAAAATTACTTTTAGACACAGTATTTACGCTACAAAAACTGGCTTAAAAATTTGGGGAAAAAATGCTTAAAATAAATGTATTTTGCTCTTATTGTGCGTAAATACGTAAGATGATCCTCAAGTGGAATAAAAATGTTTTTATCTCTAATTAAAATAACTTGATACAATGCACTTACGATAATGGGGTCTGTCTTTTTTTATTTTAAACATACATTCTATTCTGTTGGCCAATTGTCCTGCTTATCTGCTCAAATCAAGGGAAAATAAACTCAAGAAACAATAATGACCTATCCAGTGTGTTCTCCTTTGATAGTTATGGGGCTGAATTACAGCTAGAATTAATTAGTCTAATAATGGTGTGTAATTCAATCTACTTCACATTACAGCCTTACATGCACATGCAATTGAAGCAACCTGTCCCACCTGAGGAAGGAACTATTGATGTGGAGGACCTTTGGTGCTTTAATGGTCTGGTCTGGTGAAGCATTGCAAGCTGTTTTTGTACTGAGCTAAAAGATTTTGAATATTCACAAATATTCATACATAGGCAAAGGATGAGCTGCATAC